>UESW01004331.1:552924-814992 GCA_900491605.1 Calamus simplicifolius
TCGATTGACCCATCAGCCTTGCGCTTTATCTTAAGGACCAACTTATTTCCTATAGATTTGCGCCCAGGCGGTAAGTCTACCAGGTCCCACACATGGTTCCTGTCCATAGACTCCATCTCATCTTCCATAGCAGCTAGCCACTCTTTACGAACTGATGAATCAAGTGCCTCATAAACAGAGACTGGCTCATCTAGATCCAACGGGGCATAGAGAAACACATTCCCTTCGACCTCAAAGTATCGCCATGGAACTATTCCACGTGTACTTCTCTGTAACAATGGATCTAGACTTTGAGAGCTATTCTCTGAAGGTATATTAACCCTCATGGGTGAGCTTCCACTAGGCTCAGCCTGTACGCTCCCACTATTTGGTGCAGCACTCCCACTGGGCCTAGCACCCCTACTCTCTGTGGTGATATCTGGAACAGGCCGTAATGCCCCTCCCTCGCTAGAGATAGTAGGAAGGTCCTCCTGTAACTCATACAGGGTTAGGTCCTTCTTGATCTCACCAATGCTTGGAAATTCATTCTCTATGAATTCCACATCTCTGGACTCTATTTCAGTCAGTCCTCCATCAGGATGTTCACCATACATCATGTAACCCTTAGAATTTTGAGGGTACCTAATGAACACCTTTTTGTTAGCCTTAGGACCTAGCTTTCCCAACTTATGGGAGGAGTTGTGAACGTATCCTGCTGAACCCCACGGGCGCATATGATCTACATAAGGTCTTGCATCATACCATAACTCATATGGTGTGGAGGACACCGATTTACTGGGTATGCAGTTAAGGATGTAGGTAGCAGTCAAAAGTGCATCATCCCAGAAACTAATCGGGAGATTTGCTGCGCCATCATTGACCTAATCATATCCAACAAAGTCCTATTTCAATGCTATGCAACTCCATTTTGTTGCGGCATCCCAGGAATGGTGAGCTGCCTACGTATCCCTTTCTCCTCACAAAGCCTCTGAAATTGATCAGATAAATATTCGCGACCTCTATCAGTCCGGAGAGACTTCAAAGTCTTCTCCTTGTGATTTTCCACCTCAGCTAAGAAGCGGCGGAAACAATCCAGCACTTCATAGCGGTGGAAGATTAGGTACACATACCCAAATCATGAATAATCATCGATGAACGTGAGGAAATAGATGCGCCATGGTGTGCTCTGACACTCATAGGTCCACAGATATCTGAGTGTACTAGCTATAATGGCTGAGAGGCCCTAGAAGCCTTACCAAAAGGCTTTCTTAATGCCTTTCCTGCCAAACAAGACTCACACACAGGGAGGCTTATTTTACTGAGGGGCCCAATAGACCTTCTCTAGCCATCCGTGCCATCCTACCTTGGCCCACATGACCAAGTCTGGCATGCCATAGTGAAGAATTATCACATGCAGGAAAAGAAGCACAAGCATATGAAGAGTAAGATTCAGATATTTCTACATCAAGTCTGAAAAACCCATATGATAAATAGCCACAAAAGGATAACACACCATTCAGATACACATACATACGATCACCAGAAAAACAAAAGGTATAGCCAAGAGCTAACAAGGCAAGTACAGAGCACAGATTACACCGGATAGTTGGAACGTACAAAACATCATGTAGGAGCAATACATGTCCTCCTCGCAACCTAATGCGATATTCTCCTACACCCAACACCTGCTCATACAGGCCGTTCCCAAGAACAACATATTGGGTGCCTGCAGAAATCTGGTGAAAATCCACAAAACTAGCTCGATCTCGAACTATGTGTTTGTTCGCTCCTGTGTCTACGATCCAATCAGGGAGAGTGTCAGCAACTAATGCATAAGAACAAACATAGAGAGAGGTTAATGTGGAATATACATTCTTTGGTTCTGTTCATTCACGAGCGAAGTGGCCTTTCATACCACAGTTGTAGCATTTGATCTTTGCCACATTCTTTTTACCCTTTGGTTGGCCTTTCTTAGGCTTGGCTACCTTCTTTTCCTTGAAACTCTATGAACCTTTCTTGTCACTGGATTTACTCCTTCTACCTCTGGAACGCGAAGCTCCAGAGTGAGCCACATAGGCAGAGGAGTGGGAAGTCTCTATGCGCTCAGCCTCCAGCTCGAGATGACGAGATATATCCTCAAAAGTCTTGATGTGCTCACTATGAGTCATCAAGAGCTTCATCTGACTCCACTGAGGGTCAGGCAGCGAATGAATCATTGCAAGGACCTTCTGCTCCTTAGTGAGATCAACTCCAGCCTCCCTCAGATCCCTAATCATGCCACTCATCACGCGGAGATGTTCAGACATTGAATGATTAGGATCTTTGACATGTTGCATAAATTTGAGGTTCAAGGCCCGTAGCCTTGTTGCTGAGGTCTGACCAAACCGAATCTTGAGCTGGTTCCACATATCCTGGGCAGTTGAAAATCCTCAAAATCTCCAATCAGGTCATTGTGCATATAGCTTAACATAGTGAAGCGTGCACAACGATCCTTCTTTACCCATTTTTCATAGACTTCGTGATCCTGATGGTTCTGCTCAGAGGTACCAGGTTCTGGTGGTGCCATACTGTTAGTCAGGGTTTCCAAGACTTCTTGCTCATTGAGTAGATATTGGATCTTTCGGTGCCACACATTATAATTTTGTCCTTCCAATTTTTTGCCTCTATCGAGGCCAGCTACACCAGATTGGGAGGTCATCATTACATTTGGTCAAGCAAAATATGGACATTAAGCACATAATCAGTGTATATCTCTGTTTGAAAAATATTCGAATTTCAAATAATCTTACTTATAAATGAGATCGAAAATTTCGCTAAGCTCATAATCATCACTCATTTAATAAGATAGAACACTGAATCCAATAATTTTTCATAGAACATATCTATGTTGTCTACAAAATCAGCATTGGAACAAATCCGCGTATGCTACATCTAGCATATATTTCATGTCAACTAAAGACATAAATTAATATATATATTATTTATGCACTAAGCATAAATAAACATGCTTGTACATAACAATTTATATAAATGCCCCTTATGCACTAATCATAAATTATTATGTCAATAATAATAAGATGCAGAAAAATATGCATAAATCATATTTATACTAAGAATAAATAATTATGCAACCAGAAAAAATTTCACAGAAAAAATCAGAGAGAATGACAACAAAAATATTCATGCATAGAGCATAAACCCCCATGCCACATCAAAAAAAAAATTTAAATAAATTTTCTATGATATTCTATGAATTTTTTGATTTTTTATAATTTTTGTGATTTTTCTGCATTTTTCTGCAATTTTTTTTAATTTTTCCCAAATTTTATGTAATTTTAAAATACCCAGAAAATCTAAAAAACAATTTAAATGCCATGCAAGCATTGACGTTAGCTGGGCCCGACACGTGGATTGCCACGTAGGCAGGACCCGCAGCCACATAAGCTGCCACGTCATAGTAAATTTCCTGGTTTTTTTAATTAAACATGGCATGAAAAGACGGAATTACCCTGATTAGTTATTGAATTTACGGGTGATGCCACCCGTAAATTCCCTAACGTAGCCGTGCGCGTTGCGCGCACGGCCGCGAGGCAGGGCTGTCCCGGCCCTCCGACGGTCGGGATGGAGCTCCGGACGGGGACGGAAGGACCTTCGGCCTTCGGAGGAGTTTTGGCAGCCCCGCGTCCCATGGACGCACAGGGAGCCGCCGCCCTCCGTGGCGGCGGACAGGGCTTCCCCGGCCCTCCGGCGGTCGGGGAAGAGAGGGGGAGGTTCTTCGATGTCGGCGAAGACGATGCCGATAGCCGTTCCGGGGTCGGATGGCCCCGAATGGCCGCCGGTAAATGCCCGAAACATGGGGACGGTCAGCGAGGCTCTGGTACCACTGTTGGTATCAGTCTGTAGCCGTGGAACAGGAGAGGCGGACTCACCTGATTCACGGTGGCGCAGCAGGTGCTTCCGGCGAGGATTATCGGTCGTCGGAAGGGCTACTAGATTCCTCGGAGATGTCCACACCCCTGGATCGTGGTACCGGAGAGGGAGAAGGCAATGAGTGGTAGAGAAGAAGCTGATATTTTTTTTTGTCTCTATGCATAACCGGAGCTCATCTTTCCTTTTTATAGACCCTTTATGAAAGATAATTTATTTAAAATTTATGAATGAACGTCACCTTCGATCGAAATCTCGGAAGAAGGAGCATGCCGTGTTCCTTATGGGCAGCTCCGTCCCACCACACAGGAGAAACAGGGCAACAGGGGCTGAAACAGTTTCAGCCCCTGTTTCGTAACACTTTCGCTTTTAGTTTGTGCACGTTTATCCTGGATTAATTTCCTTCTCCCTCTCTCGCTTCTCATGGCTTGCATGCATGGCTGTCATCATGAACCGCTTGCTCGTAAATATTGGACGTGTTGAGGATGTCGGACACGTGTCAGACACGCCTTGCGCGTGCGTGACGCATGCATGCATGCAGAAAGTCTATGCTACGTAAAGGAGATTAAGGTGATGCTTAATTATCGGACCATCTATCATGGATCGTTTCACAACGCATGCCATATATATGTATGAGATGACATGGTACGAGGTCCTCAGTAGATGGCATGTCTCCTCGCATCCTTGCTGTTAGTCGCAATTTCACAGCTTGAGAGTGTCAAGATTTATTGGTATCACATCAAAGTTCATAAGATGCTTTGAGAAGAGTGAACATTTGCTATATGTGGTCAGATTATTGGTTTGTAGATCGTAGGAAGTGGAAATAGATAACATTTTTGCGATGATATAATCTCTTGCGCATGCGTTGGAAGTATGATATGATGCTCATCCAACATCGACGCGACGCAAATTATGCCAAGACGCATATAATTGCATGCATGACCAGATGTACGCATGTATCATATGAGCAAGCATTTCAATGAATCACATGTATATCTCTCGTATCTCTATGGGTGATTTGTGGCCTTGGCACTATAAAAACATCAGTGAATTAGTGCTTGAAGAACGTCTCAAGTTTTAGCTATATATATGCGAAGATCACTACTGTTGGGCCGGGAAGATATAATATCGGATGTCAAACAAAATTTGTGCGACGACATGACATCTTTACCATGTGGGATGTAGAAGATCATGCTAGTTGGGATAAATTAAACGTCATGAATGAATGGGCAAATTCTTTGTAAAAATGGTCAATTAAGATCCGATGTCAACTGGATAACTCATGACAACGATGCATGAGACGCATGGCTAGCGTTGAAGAAGTATGCAGAAAATCTCGTCATAGTATGACATTGTTGCTGTAGAGGATATAAAAGATGATTTTTATCAAGATGCAGTAACTATTCATCATATGCGGAGGTGACTAAGATTATTATTATTAGAAGCATATCAGGCCATTTCGATGTCAGTCACACAACATGCACCAAGATCCATGACATGTATAGCCCACATGTGCATCTCATGGATAAAGGTTTTATGAATAGTCAGACACACAGACGCACCTCACATGGCTCATCTCAGAATTAATGTGTGGTTTGAAGCATATAGAAGTTCATAGAATCCACATCACAGGAGTGTAATATGCTATTAATTGTTATAAAATTATCAAAAAGATTCAAGATATAGTTAGATCTGTCCACATTTGCATCGAGTCTCAAAAGATGCTTTGAGAATGAATATTTCTTATACGTAGAAAGACTATTGCTCTAAAATATCATAATATGAGAAGTAGAGGAAATCCTTATGATGATATGTCGTCATTGCTATGTGGGATGTATATATGAGTATTATTTTTGGTGTTCACTTAGGCAGTATTTGATAGAAAAAATATTATCTATAGACAAGTATACTGGATAGAGTTTATTCACTGGCTATCCCTAGGGATATTCCTTGGCTATCCCATTGATCATATCAAATGCAAAAAGGTAAATCCATAAGATAATTTTTTTTTACTCTTATTTGAAGGGATAACCAGCTATTCATGTATTTTATAGGGAATAACTTGAGGGAATAATTCATGGTTAACCATGATTAATCATGAATTATCCTTCTGGTTAACTTTATTCCCAGTTATCCTTTATAATTATAATTTTTTTTAAAAAGAAGATATTCAAAGGATATCCTTTCTTATTTTTTTATTTTAAACACTATCTTAATTCTGCTGGTGCTTTTCTTCTGGTATTCAAACATCGTTAGTTTGGGGGGCATATAATTCTATTAATGTATTGTGATTTTCTGAACAAAATCCCCTGCCGTGTTGTACAGCAGCTTTTCCTCCCACAGGTTGATGAATCCTCGTTGAAATGTGCATGTGTTTGCTGCCCTCTAGAGTACGGGTAGTTTCTTATTTAAATCATATTTAAAACTATATTTCTGAGGCCATGCAAAGGTGGCTTCGATCGACAGTAGTATTACAAAGTAACTGCATTATTCTAAATCTCCTGCGCCATTAGTAAGAGAAGTACTGACGCAATTAATAGAAGCTATGCTATGGCTGTGTCTACTTTTCCTGGACAAAACAAATTAAGGACGGAGATGTCATACTTCTAGAATAATGCAGTGAAGTATACGATGCTTTGACCCAATCTTCGTCCCTTTCTTATCTATAAAGAAGCATTAGTTCCTTCTTTTCTGACTGCCACGTTGTAAAGTAAAGATTCCCTCCCAAAGGTTATCCAGGCAACACTGGCCACCAAAACCAAACCCCCAGAGACTGCAGGTGTTTATGTATTTTAAATCATAGCCTTAAAAGAAAAAGTAAAAAGAGGGGGTGGCCTTCAGCCTCTCATAAAGCAAGATTTCATTCAAGATACCATGACCAATTTCAGATGGAACATATATCCAAGCTGCATTGAAGGCTAAAGTAGTTGCCAAAGAATAACAGTTTAGAATGCGAATAGCTTTGGGCAAGGACAACGCTAAAGACGCAAGGGAGCAAATGGACAATGAGCTTGCGTTTTTGCCCGTTCGAGTATGGGCAAGGACTCGTACCAAAAAAAAGAAAAAAAGAAGGATGTTAAAAGGATGAAAGGCTATAGGCCTTCATGTGGCCAGCAGTAAGCGTACTTAGATATATGAATTGATATAAAAAATATTTCTAGGTGAGAGAATCCATCAACCACCCCCTTTCAATCTTGTAAGAAAAAAGTTTAGTATAAGATTGGCATCTCTCATAGGATATGAACAAAGAGGACAAGAGTCATCGCATTCCCAACGCACGATAGCAGATGCTATGAAATATTTAGAGCTAGCAGTGGTTTGGTTGCTAGCTGCATGGATTCTTGCCGACAGAATGTCTTGGTTTAGATGGCGTAGCAATTAGTATTTGATCTACATCTTTAATATGCATAACATTTTAAGGCCAGGGATTGTCGATTGGGTTTAGGTGAATTAGAGTAGGGATAAAATCTGTTAAAGACTAACATTGTATGGCCGGGTAAAGGAATCTGCTTTGCTTCCATCAAGGTTATCAGGTCATTTTGAACTAAATAGTGTTGATGCCGATCACTTTGAGTTGGCATCCTTGAGCATCGGCCATTCCTCCATAGAAATATGGAGACCTTTCCTTCGTCTTCAAAGCCTGCAAGAAGTCCCACGGCTGGGTATTCCGATGGGGACCTTCTGACGCTCAAGTTAGTGCTCTGGGCAACAGTCATGAGCTTGAGAAAGCTTGAAAGAGAGAGAGAGAGAGGCTCAGAATGAGCATGTTGAATTTTTCTAGAGTTACCTGGTCGGAGGGTCCCCGCCGAAATATCCGGCCGTGGGACTTCTTGCAGACTTTAAAGTCGAAGGAAGGGCCCCGATATTTCTATGGAGGAACGGCCGACGCTCAAGAACGCCGACTCAAAGTGATCGAGTATTAACATATAGTTAAAAATGAATCGAACCAAATTGATTTAAAACTGAGATGGTTAGACCTCACGATTTGATAGAGTCCAAACTATCTCAAATTATCCATATATAGTGCTCTTATATTGATGTACCGAATCGTTTTGTACCAACTGTATCAGCCGATTCCTATATATTGATGGATGTGGATTGGAGCCGTTCAATCCATTGGATCGAATGGTTTGATATGATACCTTATCAAATCATACTGATCATATATATGGTACTGTTATTCAGTGCAACAAGAGTTTGTTTTCAGCTTGCTGCTTTGTTTCTCCTTCCTTTTGGAACATCCAAATCCAAGCTGAGATGGCGATGATTTTAAATAAAAAAATTGCTAGAGAGGATAAATTTAGGTGTATGGAAATGCCTATGAATGAAGCAAGGTACTATTAAAAAATTAAAGAGCGGTAATGATAAGGCATGAGACCCGGCCTGCATGCTCTTAGGATTGACAGCATGATGTGGGTTGACTTCAAACGCAAGGGTTAGATTAAAATAAAGAGAAAAAGGAGAAAGCTTTTGTGACCCTTTGATAGCATGCCATATAAAAAGTGACCTTGACCTTAAACAAATCATGATGCCCATCCACTAGCTAGTACATTTTTTAAGTACAGGTGACTTATATTTTGAAGTAAGATGCGAATAAAAATTTTGAGCGTACATATATATATATATATATATAAAGCATTGTTGGGAAAAGGCTTAGATGAGTTGAGTTGAGTTGTATATAAGGCAATATTGAGAGTCCAAAGAAAAATAATGCCATATCTTTTTTTTTTTAATAATCCTTTTGTCATTCTAAGTGTTTTATTTGGATTTTTTTAATAAAAAGAGATTTAGTAGTTATTTTATTTTATGATCTGATTCTCACTCCCATGCATCCTATATAACATAGTGGTTAAGTTTTGCATATGCTCCTACTAAAGTTGTTCTTAAAACTCGTTTTAAATTATAGATAGATAAAAATCCTAGTCTAAATTACTTCCGGGTTTAAGATTATCCAACTGAAATTAAAATTTATGTCCTATGGAAACTAAATTGAGACCTAGAATCACACATTGTTACTTTGTAGGTTACCTAGAAGCCTAAACGTTATAGGTTTTTCTGTTCTGGTCAAGGCACAAGGATTATTGAGGCTGTTAATGCAAAGTTTTTAGAGTGTGATGAAGGTAATTATGAGCCTTGTGGGTATTCAAGTAGCCAATTTAGAGTTGTAGAAAATGAATTACTTACTGCAATATCTTTTCTTGTTCCAACAAATAGATTTGCTACACAAACTATGAAGTAAATGCGGAGTAAGAGTTGGTGAATCCTCCTATGGTTCTGCTTGTAGCCTCTCAAACACAACTTCCTCAAAGATCATAAAGAGAAAGGAGACCTACTATTTTTAATGACTTTAGTGTCTTCCTAGGAGAGTAAGATTATAATGTTGAGGAGGTGATAGATCAACTCACACAAAAAACAACCTACTATGAGTTAATTTGATAAGTAGCTGAATGCAATGAAAGAGATGGTACAAAATAAAGTTTGAAAATTTGTTGAGCCTCCTAAAGGTTTTAAACTTATAGCGTGCAAGTGGGTATTTAAAATAGAGAGAGACTCCAAAAGACATATTGAAAGGTAAAGGAAAGATTGATTGCTAAAGGGTATACTCAAGTAGAAAAAAATTGATTATATTGAGACATTTAAACTTGTATCCTTAAAAAACTCTTTTAGGATCATTATGCCTTTGATTGCGCATTTTGATTAAAACTTTATTAGATGGATGTGAAGATAGCCTTGCTAAATAAAGATTTTACTGAGAAGGTGAATATAATGCAGCCTAAAGGTTCCATAAAAGCTGGTAAGGAGCTCAGGTAAGCTTCTAGGCAATGATACTTAAAATTTAATTGAATTATTTTATCCTTTGATTTTGTTGAAAATACAACTGATTCATGCATATATCTCAAAATTAGTGGAGAAATTTATTTTCTTAGTTTTATATATTGATGATGTCTTGCTAAGTGGTAATGACTCGGGGTTATTGTATGAAGTGGAGAACATGTTATTTTAGCATTCTGATATGAAAATCTAGGGAAAGCAATACATGTAATCAATATTGAAATACAAAGAGATAGATTCAGAAAACTTTTGGGTTTATCTTAGCGAGCATGCATTGATTGTATTTTTAAGGATTTAATAAGAGAAATTATAAAACTAGTATATCTCTAATACGTAAAGGAGACAAGTTGAATAAAACTCAATGCCTACAGACTCATATAGAAAGAGAGGTTACGAAGAATGTGCCATATTCTAATATTGTAGGAAACTTGATGTATGCTGACATTCATACTAGACCAAATATTACTTATGCAACTAATTTATTAGGGAGATTCTCTTTAAATTTAGGTTTCATCACTAGATAGGAGTGTATTTAGATACCTATAGAAGATCAAGAGGCTTTATGCTCATTTACAAATTTTGTATTTATGATGATTGGAGATGAAGTGTTATACAAGAGCTCTAAATAATCTTTAGTAGCTTCTTCCAATATGCAAGTTGAAGTGATAATTAATTTAGCACAAACCACTTTTAGTACGATGATTTGACAACTTTGCTTGAGCTGCATGCAACTTATATTAGTCCACGACCATTGGCTTGTCTTCGCAAAAAGTCCAAGAACTAATATCAAATTGATCATGGGGCAAGAAAAATTTCTGAATAAATATGATCTACCATGTGAGATATATATTAGACCAATCAGTAAGCATCATGTTAGCATTTTTTTTCTTCTCTCTAAGTTCCCTCTCTTTCAAACTATTCTACCTAACCATTAAGTTATAGGCCAGCTTGAAGTAACATTAAGGAACGTGGCACTCATTGATTGATTTAATTTACATTCTACATGATATATTTGTCTACCCAAGTGCTCGAGAAACCCCTATACATTCTAAACTATGCATTAGTTTTCTTTTCTCCTTCCATAATCTTCTTCTCTCTGTGTGCAATCCAAATTGACCAAAAGACGGCACTTATTCTGTCCCATGTTAAACACCATCCTGAAGTTGTTCCCATTTTACTTGTTTTTCTCCAAATCCCCAAACCCAAACACCATCCTCAATCTGTTTTAAGCTTTAACCACTTGGAACTAGGCTTAGTCTCCAGCATTAGTTGAGGTCCGATACACCAAAACGTTTTGGGTGGCTTTCCATTAAATTTTATTAAATAATATATCTATTTTCATATATATGATAGAAGAGGAAGAAAGCAACTTATAGAAGTGGTTTTAAACATCTATCCATTTATATGGTAAAGCTTGTCCCATAAAATAAAGTTGTTAATGATTTTGTCGATAATCAAAGAATGCGAGTAGACTTTGTTGTTGAATCCTTAAGTTTCTCTCATTCTAAGCCTATCGTATAATAGTCATATAATGACCCCCCCACAGGTTCAAAAGGTGGCTCACATTCCCCATGGATATAGCACTTTGTCCTGTGTGGCACTTAGCTCCTGCACTTCCGGGCTGATGCATGGCTCTGATACCATATTATAACGACCCGAGCCCACAGGCCCGTTTTATTACAAGAAAGCAAAATGGATAAGGTTCACACCAACTTGGACCACTACAGCCCAAAAAGGATCCAATTGGTGCCTTATCCTTCTTACTTTACCATATATAAACCACTCAACCAACTCCGAATTTCTTGATATGGGACTATTGGAAGGGGCATCACAAGTCAGCATCAATCATTCTTAACATTTCTTCTTGCTGATTGATACTTTTTTCTTCTACTACTTGGTCCATAGTCTCTTCATACTAGATTGCAAACTACTCGATCCAAGAAAGATAGCAAAGGACTCCCACATTCATCGAGTGAAGGGGCAATTGATCAATAGATGGTCAACTAACTCCCGATTAATCCTGCAAAGGCTACATCTAGCATTCATAGACCATCCCTTTCTATTAAGAATCTTTTTTGTATGTACTTTGTTTGAAATGGCAAGTTGAAGAAATATTTTCACCTTCTCTAAAACGAATGCTTTCCAAACTTAGTTGTAGAACGGATATTAAATACCTTCATAGTTAATAAATTTATATAAGGAGTCAACACTAGACCTACTACTTTTGCAAGACTTCTACATTGGTACAATCGCTAGTGTTAATAGCCAAACATCTATTAAAAGACTTTGAAGTTATTGAAATTGCACGCTTTTATTTGAAGTGAGAGGATCATGTAGCTTAACTCTCCACTATTGCATTGCATTGCTCCATATATCAGCCACTAATACATGCCTTTTAGTAGCTTATTTATATATATCTTCAAAAAGATAGATAATAGGGATGGACTAATTTAGCTGTTTGTTTAAAATATGATATTCTTTCTTTTATCGAGGCACAAAGATGTATAGTTTTAAAAGATATCTAGATATTTGCATATATTTTTACAGACTAGGAATCAGGGGTGCAACTTGGGCTCATGAAACTCGGGTTTCCCTCAACCCTATTCCTAATCCTATTTATAAAATATCAACCCTAACCCTAATCCTAACTCTATTTGTAAAACCTTAACCCTAATCCTATTTTTAAAAATTGAGTTCGAATTGAGTTTCAGATTGAAATTTGGGTTGATGAAGAAAATAAATAAATAAATATGACAATTTAAAACAAACAAGCTTAACATTGCACAAATCAGAATTGCACGTCTAAAAATATACATCTTTTATATAAGACTAAACCAAAAGAAAAAAAATTACATTTTCAAACCAAAACAGATTCAAAGTAATCCACATGTTGCATGACATTTCAATAGCCACAATATGCATTGATGAAGTTTATTTTCCTTTGATTTAAATCTTTTACCTTATTTCCAAGAAACCATGGCCTCAAATTTCTCGCCCTGTGACAAGATTGACTCATGTTTTGGGTTCTTTATGTTGTTTCAAACACATTACTTTAATTGATGTAAATCATCTAATATCATTGTTTTCTTTCTACATGTTTTGGTGTTCAACTAATTAAATCTTGCTTTTCTTTCTTTCTATTTTCTTTTTGATTTTGGTTCTCTATTTTTTGATGTTGAAGGAAGTCCCTCGGGGAATTGCAGTTGTATTATAGGATAATGCATAGATTTAACACTATGATCCATAACAAATAACCCGTAACAACTATACACCAACATACTTTGGAGATCACCACCAATAGTCTAATTAATCGAATCGAAAAAAAATACAGGCAACTGAATCACCGCCACCATCATACCTTTAGAAAGCCAAATAACTCGAAAAAAAGAGACCAGCTTTTCGAGACCAAAAACCCTCGAAATCGAAGGAAATCTAAGGTTCAGTGGCTAGATCTATGAAGAGAAGAAGAGAAAGAGTAAAGCGTACCTTATCAAATGTCAATACCATAGTTGTCAGACCTGGCCCGGACATTGACCCGGCCAAGGGCTCGTGTCACCAGGTCACTAGTTCAACCATCGCATCACCGGTTGAACCATCGATTCAATTATTTTAATATAAAAATATTTATATTAATAAAAATTAATTTTTAATAAAATGAACATATGAATACTAATTTTCATAATCTTCATCTTTTCAGAAAAAAAAATCTTTTTTGGTATCTTATTTAATCTCTAAAATTTGCTTACTTTCAATCTGCGTACCGATTTAGTCTGATTTAACTTTTTCTTTAAAAAAAGAAAATAAAATTAAAGAAAATTTCTATATGAGTTTTCTTTATTTTCATCATTTTTTCTTTATATCTCTGCATCTTGATTCCCATAAAATTTTCATATTTTTATCTTTTTTCTTTTTTTATTCTCCTCTCATCAATGCTTTTTTTTTTTGCATGATCTCCTTTCCTTTCTTCATAAAACTTACGAGCAACTCAATTAAGAAAAAGTTGCCATAAACTCTCAGGAATTTGAAACGCCAAAGGCTAAAAAATTTAAAATGGCATTGATAAACCTGTGACTTGGTTCAGGCCGGGTTGACCGATTCATGGGTAAATCAGACGATTGATTGGGTTATTCGGGGTCTCTTACATATCCGATTTTATGTTAGAATCGAACCGGCTTAGTCTTCGGGTTCCGATTCAACCGGTTGGTCCGGTTCGATTTTAACAACTATGGTCAATACCCAGCTAACACGGAGACGAAGAGTCAAAAAAAAATGTGATACAAGAGATCGAAAGATCGGAGCAGAAGATCAAAAGCAGGAGATCGGAAGATCAAAGCAGGAGATCGAGAGTAGAAGATCGAAGGACGGGAGCAAGAGATCAGGAGACGGGAGTAGGGATAGAAACAAGCGGCGGAGCTAGGGTTGAGGTTAAGCTAGGATTGAGTAGCGAAAAGGAAATGAATGAAATAAGGTGTCGGTTCGAGAATCGAAAGACTTGCGAGTTGCGAGACGTGTCACGTGTTGCGGCCTTGCAAATCGGGTTCAGGTTGACCACAATCCGAGATCGGACCAATTACAAATCGATTCGAGTTAAACCCGAGTCCTTCGGATTCGGATTGAGCAAACATGAGTTCAAATACTGCTGCAAATCGAATTCAGTGGGCCGGATTCGAATTGAACCTGGCCCAAATTGTACTCCTACTAGAAACACTTTCTATAATCTTCTCTATCTATGCATAACGAATCAATCTCTCCGCTCTTTTTGCTTGAGAACCAAGAAAGACGGCCAAGCCTGGCAAAAGGATGGAATGTAACCCAACTTTACCAGCTCATAAATCGATGCCCTTGCCCATACCCAATTTAATAGTAATTAAATTCAGATTTAATTAGAATCTTGCATTTGTATGTAATGCACGGGTCTTAACCATCAATTTAAATAAAAAATTTATTATATCATTACAATTGGTGTTTAAAATTTTAAAAAATTACATGTATGCTAATATATAATTAAGTTGGCAACTCGTTGAAACAAACCAACGATTGAAAAATTTTAACCCTACATCAGATTATATCTATATCCCACGGTGCCGAGCTGCTTTTGAGTCTGGCGCTTGAACCTAAGCTAAACTTTCACTTGAGTAAAGCTTGAATTGCTGGCTAAACTTTCACTTTCACGTAGGACTTTATTGATATCAATGATATTATTTAGGTCTTGCGTTCTCTTATTTGTCTTTTCTCTCCTCTTGCTTGCACCCGGAGCTTACCATGGGAAGACCATCCAGCCCACCTAGTCCATCGTAAAGTTTTATGAACTTAGAAAAAAAGGTCCACGGCCGGGATGGGGTTGGGTAAGAACCAATAAAAAAAATCTAGTCTAAAGATTGAATTAAGTTTGAAAAATTAACAAGTCATGAGCCAAATGGCTATCCAACCCATCTAGTAGAGTTTGAGTTATTACTGACTTGAACACCAAAAAAATTTTATTTAGATTCTAAATAAGAAGGGGAAAGAGGAAAGAAAAGTCAAGTATATATATATATATATATATATATATAGATAGACTGTAACGCTCCAAGCCGATCATCATCTCAGCTAACTTATTCAAACCATGTGGCTCAAAAACTTCATTAAAAGTTAATGAATAGTAAATAGACTTGAGTTATAAGTTTTTTTTTTTTTATTCAATATGTTTTTAGAATGCTACGTGAACAAACTTATGATTGACTCTTTGAGGCTGGACTGAGCTTGACTAAAGATATAGTTTGTATGATTGAGCCAGACCAGATCCGGGCATAATTATTGGGTCTAGCTATTGGCATATGGTTCGAGTTGAGCTTGGCCTAGCTGGCATTTGATCAACTTTCTTACATCACGAACGACCATGCACCGGTCCAACACCAGCCGCTCATTGAGCCACCCCTAAGCCTAGCATCCCCTCTTTCTGGTATCTACTTGTTCAAAAACTCTGGAAATAAAACCTTCAACCCTGAAATTAATTGAGAAGAAAGGAGGGAGTGGACCATCCTTGCTTTCGAGTAGATTTTTATCTAGATACAAGATCAAGCACGCAAACTGTTTCTGTGAATCAGAGGAACTAGGAAATTACATTGAGGTAAAAGGATGAGGAAATGAGTCTCATGGAAAGAAGAGCCAAAGAAACCAATCCACCAACAGGCTTGTCCCACTTCTTTAAAGCTTCTAAGCAGTGCTTCATTTCTCAGCATTGGCATCGACCATGAAGTGCATTTGAAGCCCCGGAGAAGGAAGAAGAGGAGGAAGGAGAAGCAGCTTGTACCATGCATGCGTTTGTACTTGAAGATATTCTCTGTGTGAATTTAAGAAAGGAAGGTCTTTATGCTCAGAGTTTTTTGCTTGAGGTGATACAACATAAGTCACTGGGGTTACAACAAAATGTTGGATCTTAGTTCCTCTGAATGAAGCTCTAACTACCCCAGAGACTTAGCTTAGTAAGTACTATCCGTCATGTGTGAAATCTACCAAAATTTACGAGGTACAAATTCATGTGGGGCCCTACATGGTGTATCAGGAAAGAGGCTGATATGGATGTGTATCCTCCACATATCTCCCCTATGGAGGTGGGTCCCGTATCCTCAGCATTTCACATCGTTTCACATCATATGAGAACCGTGGCGACACATATCATCATCATATTTGCATGTAGCACATCATGCATCATCATGAGCATAAGCTCTCATATCATATATACATGGGTTATACATTCATAGCATAAAATACATACCAGTATATTTTTGCAAAGCAAAAATAATCACATTATTCAATTTTTGCACATATAATCCATTACTTTGCAAAATATCAGTAATGCAGATTCCCAATTGGTAATGAAAATTATAATAAATGGCTTACTTACCTCAGTAAATTCCAAACTGTAAATCAGCTATGTGGACATCCGGTTACCTACAGCATTAATTTCCACAATTAAATCTCTTGGAACAATGCAGCATCCCCTAAGGTCTACCCAGTCTAATCATGGGCCTAACTTTTCCTCTCAATTTATAAGCCCGAATAGGGGAAATAAAAATATTCCAAGAAACTAGAATCAACGCCGAATCGGGCCATATTTTTATTTCTCCATTTTCGGCCCAATACAGGGCCCAAATTGCAGCCCCAAAACTGCTCAACCGGCCCATAGGGCCCAACGTGGGACTCTTCGTCATCTCCCCCGCCTCCTCCCCTGTTTCGCCCGAAATATGGGGAGGCCGTGCCGGCGGCTAGGGCCGCCGCCGGCCAAACTCTGGGTGGCCCGGCCGTCGGCGATCCCTCTGCTTGATCCACGGCACGCGACTCGTGCCGGTGGCACGGCCGGCCACCGTGGCCGACCGGATCCTCACCGGATGGTCGCCCGCCGCCGATGAGGCCTCCTGGCCGATGCCCAGGCCCGGCAAGGCATCGGGCACTCCGCCGAGCCCGAACCAAGCCGTGAACCGGCTTGGTTCTTCCCCTTTCTCTCTGTCTCTCTCTCTCGATCTCTCTGCAACTACCTGTGCCTAGCACCGAGGGAGGGCTCGTTTCTTGTGGTTTTTCCTTGACTGGCTGCGGCACCCCTTGCCGCAGCCGTCAATAATGAGGAAGGGGGCGTGCCCCCCTTCCTCCGTCAACAATGGCGGATCCTCACCACGTGAGGATCCACCGATGGAACAGGGCTTCACAAAGGTCTTTAGCTCAGAGTTTTTTAGCTTGATGATACAAGGTTTTTATAATACTATTTGAGGACAAAATTGGGACATGGAAGAGGCTGGTAGGCAAGTGGTTATTCTTCTCTTTTCAAAGAAAAACTAAAATCATTTTGCAGAAATTTGCTTGTCTTCTTTTCTCACTATGGAGTGTTTCTTGGGAGTGTTTTGGCACCACATGTGAACTCTTAAAAAAAAAAAAAATCTCTCCTTTCAGAAAACATATGAGATATTTACCTGAACCACTGGTTTCTCTTCCTTGAATGCTAGGCTATGATAATAATCAATATTTTTCTTCCCTTTTTTTCCCCAACCTTGCATTCTTTTGCTCTTATTGCGAATCTTCACGTCCTGTATACATTTTCATATGTATTAAGTAGCTCTGCATGCATGGTGACACTCATGAAATTAAATATGAGCCCTCTAATTTTATTTTTAAAGCTGTTGATTGTTAGGCAAAAATAGCAAATTTTATCTTTAGCATCAAATAGTTTATAAGATACGGTTTTCCTTCTAATGCTGACTATATAATGACTACTCTTTGCATATAAATTACCAAGTCAGCATATACTTCTATCATGATAAGCATGTTACCAAGTATTTTATGTTACATGCAACATTATTGTTTTACATCTTATTTGAACTTTTACTTTTTCTTTCCTAGTACTGTTTATACTAAAACATAATCTTAATTATTTATTTTAAGATGTCAATGTTCTTGACACCATTCAAATATATTACGGGGAGTTGAAAGGTTCTTTTATTTGGTTTATAATACAGAGGTCGATTTCCTAAAATCTTTGAGATTGTACATACCAAATCTGAAAACCATGCATCAATTGAAAGATTTTCTTGTTTGATATAATTCTATATGAGTTTTTAATATGAATTTTCATTAATATATAATTAGAATAGAAGGTAATTTTGAAATAAAATAAATTTAATAGGGGCTTTTATCAAAACCCACCTCCTATGTGAATTTTCAAAGCTATCACTTTTGAGGGGTTTCAATGCAGAATAATTACATGCCCTTCTCTTATTTTTAACTAATATGCCAAATAATGAAATTCGATAAAATCTTAGAAATATTTAAATTTCTTCAAATGTCCATATCCCAAAGGTGATAAATTCATATAAAATTAAATTCTAAAATCTTCTTAAAGCTTTTAAAACTCTAGCTAATTATCATGGATTTAGACTTATCCATACTTCGAATGCTTTCATGAAGTATTTATATACAATGAGATGGCCTTAAGATCAAATATTGACACAGAATTAATGTTTTGCCATATAAGATATATAATTATTATTATTTAGGTATTGTTTGATGGTAAACCGTTGTTGTTGGCCCCTTTTAGCTATTATCCCAAGTAGAATATTATACTTTTAAGATTTGATTTGTATGTTCCACAAATATTGCGCTTAGGGTGCTTAACTTTATTTATTTATATTAATTATATCTTTTTACTTAAAGAAATATATGTTTTGATCACAATAGGAATAAGAAGATGATGGCAATGATTGAGATTAAATTATAAAACTTTTTTTATAATTTATTAAAAAATATTTTATAATATATTTTGCATCTATTTAGATTCATAAAGATTTTATTAATTTTATTTTTTTACTAATAATTATTTACATATACGTAGCTTGCCTTACTATTTGTCATAATAAATTTTATATTAAAAGGTGTCCTTCAGGTTATTTTGAAGCATCTATGATTTTAATTAAAAAAATTTTCGACCCATCTACTTTTTAATGATCACTATAAGACAAAATCAACTTCCACATTAAATGAGTAAATCCCAATTTTTTATGATTTTAGTCTCTCTGGTCTCTCTTGTATTTCAATGATCAAAATAACTTAAAATTACATGGCTCCTAGATATTATAAATCAGACACTCTCCTCAATTGCAGACCTACCTTATGAGTTTAATGCCCATGCGAAGTCCAAGGTTAATGCCCATGCTAGCTGATAAATAAAAGGATGAAGCAAACAGGCAAAATGTTGATGCCCATGCTTCATTAAAAGCTTTCAATGCCCTTTATTAGGTAGTATTTGATAGAAAAAATATTATCCATGAATAAGTGTATGGGATAGAGTTTATCCCCTGGTTATCCCTAGGGATATCCCTTGACTATCTCATCGATCATATCAAATGCAAAAAGGTAAATTCATGGGATAACTTTTTTTTTTTACTTTTATTTGAAGGGATAATCAGCTATTCCTGCATTCTTTAGGGAATAAATTGAGGAGATATCCCATGGTTAACCATGATTAACCATAAATTATCCCTTTAGTTAACTTTATTTCCAGTTATCCCTTATAGTTATGGCTTTTGGAAATAAGAGGGGATATCCCATATCCCCTCTTATCCCCTATTTCAAATACTACCTTAGAAAACTAGCAATGAATGGATGCATGCTTGAATGTGATGTGATGGTTTAGGACAACAAGAAGCAAGAGCATATATATATATCATCCATTTAAAGAATATAAAAGAATTATACATTTTTCTAATGTGCTTATAAATGTATATGAATTATTCTGTAAATAAAAAATAATAATAACATAAATAAAGGATACAAATATTTTAGTGGAGATAAACGGGATCAAAGTTCAATTTAAATAATAATAATAATAATAATAAAATATTTTAATTCAGCTTAAAATTTTAATCAATGTTTTTGGTAAACGTATTTGTTAGGTAGGCTAAACCAGTATTGCTATGGAATAAAAAAGAAAAAAAAACCAAAGATCTTTATAAAAATATTAAAAATTTCTACAAAGAAATACTACCCATGTTACAAACCACATTTACTATTTGACAGTATTATTATCAAATTATTTTATTATGTTATATATAATTAACTTTATTTTATTGTTATAGTGCTGTATGATGGATCCAAAATGATTCTAATATAACAATTTGATGACGCCAAGAAAATGACAGGTACGACGCTGTATGACTTATTTCTTGAAGTAATTTATCTGGATAAGATTCTTGCGTCATCTTTTCAGTATAATAGGCTGTGCTTCGTTTCTTCCATTATTTTCAATGAAGCTAAATCTTAAAAGAGGTTTTTTTAAAAAAAAAAAATTATACGTACCATCGCTCGGATAGCCGTTCTGAAGCAACGGTACAATTACATCCGACAGCTGCCACCCGTGGACCAATATACCCTTTATAGCCGTTCTTCTCCCCTAATATATATATATATATTTATTTCTTTCTTTCTTTTTCTCAAGCAAAAATAGGAAAGAAAGCCGGAGCGCAGGTGGCGTGGGTGCTTTTATGGCGGTGCGATACGGCTTTTTCGGCACCGCCAGCTTCGGTGGCCTCTCCTCGCCCCCCACCTCCTGTTGAGGCGCCCTCGCCCTCCTCCCCTCTCTTCTCTCTCGGGAAGAAATCGCTCTCTCCCCCCGGGATCACCCAGCCCTAGCCGTCCTCGTGCCAAGAACAAGCTCACCTCCGCCCGCGATTTCCGGTTCAAAAAAATCCCTCCTCCTCCTCCTCCTTCTCATCGATCTATCTTGTTCTTGATGCGATTGGTTCTCTGGGTTTTCTCGCTGCAGTTTTTGTCGAATTCTAGATTTTTTTTTTCTTTTTTTAAGGCTGCGTCATATTATATTCGATAGGAACGGCAGAATCGTATATGCTCCCTTGTGACGTTGTGACTGCCGTGGAATTTTAAAACCTTGCGGATGGTGACATCTTCGTGGGCATTTGATCACTTTTTTTTTTTTTTTGGGTTTTCCCACGGGGATCCTTCTCTGTTTGGAATTTGGATTGCTTTGTCTCATGAGCAGAATTGATTCACCCTCCTTTATCTTCTTCGTTATTCTTTTCTTTGCTGGGGGACTTTGGATCAGGATAATTTGGTTAAATTTAAAGTTTTCTTTGGGTTTTGAGCTTCCTTTTTCTTGCTGTATGGAAGAATTCTTTGGAATATGTAAGAGGGTTGGATAGAGCATCTTTGAAAGTGATTGATTGCTATTACTATTCATAGGACGCGGGAGAGAGAGAGGGGGGCCCCTCTGTGTTTGTTTGACCTTTTTTCTTTTCTTCGGTGCAATCTTGTTTCTCGATGGAGGTATATATTTCGTTATCCTTGTTAAAATTTGAAGGATAAGACTTTTGGTATATTTTCGTATTATTATTTGTTGTCTAGACTAGTTTATTGCTGTATCCATGTTTGTTTGTCAACCCCCTCGTCCCAATTAATAATGAGGACTTTTATCCAAAAATAGAAGTCCACCTCCAGTCTTTGGGAGCCACAGATCCGTGGTGTGGGATTCAGACACTATATTACCAATGCCTGGCATAGATGGATGGCATAAGTAGTTTGTATTTCAGAGTTTCGTTTATTACATCTCCATTTTGTTGGTTAAATGTTTCTGCCTATGTTATAATTGGTTTATGGGATACCATTAATAAGTAGTTGATGTCATTGGACATAATTAAACCTTATTATCTTATTCCGTAGCCTTTCAAAATCATGATTTCATCTCATGTACTTGTGTTGTCAAAGACATATCTGCAATCTATATGTGCTCATATTTGATAGTTCTATCATTGATTATGTGACCTAAAATATTCCTGATTTTTAGGTGTTTGTGCCACATAAAAAAGGCATAAAGAAGAGGTGCAACATGCGGCGCTGGCTGTGCTGTTCTTGTCAAGTGGACAAGTCTTATGATGCCCACGATAATGAGTATCTGAAAAGCTCAATAGATCATACAGATGGTATGCTGTCTTTCCCTTACATTTCATGAAATCAACACTAGAACCACTACCTTTTTTTTTCCATGTAATATTGATGCTCCACGGTGGTAAGCCCTGCTATGGGAGGAACCTTGTGCATTGTGTTGCCCTTTTTTATAATGCATGTTTTGTACTGCAAGGTTGAGTAAGAGACAAATAAGATATAAATGAAGAAATAGTGAAGACTGCAAGCCAAGAGATACTAAGGAGTGAAAAATTTAGGTATTTGGGATCAATTATCCAGCAAAAAGATGAATTAGGTGAAAATGTGAATCATAGAGTTAAAGCAGGATGGATTAAGTGGAGGAGTACTTTGGGAGTATTGTATGATCGGCGCATCTCATTAAAATTAAAAAAAAAATTCTATAGAACCGTTATTAGGCCATCTATGGGAACAGAGTGTTAGATAATGCTGGAACAATATGTGAATAAATTAAAATCTTTTGTGGGGATTGGTTCATGCCTTTGACCTTTTTGTTGTTGAAGACTCTACGTTGAGGCTTTCATTAATCCTCCTTTGCTAAAATTCCAAAGCCATGACTTAATAAAAAAAAAAGATATCTGTTCATTTAATTGAAATGAAATGCAATTCATATCCTTGGTTTCATTTTCTTATTTGTAGACTAGTTTTATATGGAAATATTTATTCCCATGTTTCATCAATCCACTTAAAGCTTGGCATAAGGTCATTTTCCTAAAGGGATCCTATATGGTTCAACTTTTTAATTGATAAGGCTGTCTCGGTTTTTGCTCTCAATGTTGTAGCTTGCAAGCAAATCATGTTGTTTCAGGACACTGACAATCCTACTTGTGTGCTTAAAATAAAAAAAGTGTAGCTATTTTTGTGCTAGTTGAATCAAACTTGACTACATCGTGAGTTCAATATGTCAAAACCTTTCATATTGTAAGATATACTTTGGCTGACTTTTCTTCAGATCTTGGATTTCGTACTAATACATTTGGAGCATTATTCATGATTCCATTAGTTTCCTACACAATTTTTGATACTCTTAACTTTTGAGTTAACCTTACCTCATTTGTTGATTAGTTGATTACAGAAATAAGTTTGATTCTTATTTATGATTTACAGAAATAATTAAAAAAATATAACTATTTATATTTGAATGTCGACTTGGTCCTAAATAGAGCAGAGTGAAGGAAGCAGATTCATGTAACCGATCCCATGTAGTTGGGAAAAGGCTTAGATGAGTTTAGTTGAGTTGAGTTGAGATGTTTGTTTGCATCAGGCATTAGGATAATATGGCTTTTTTGTTGATTTTTTTCTTCTTCTTTTTTGATAAATGGTTCTACGCAGATATTTGAGAGGGTGGTTTGAACTTCTCTACCTTTTCTCTTTTTCTGATGAAGTTGTGCCTTGTGCTATTTCTTGCATTGATTCTATTGGTCTTGTTTCTAATACTGTATTTTGAATTTGGTTTCCAGGAATGCAAAAAGGTTCAAAGCTTTCTTCCATTGCCAAAAGCGAACCTCAAAGAGCACCACCTCCCATCGAAGTGCCTGCTTTGTCCTTAGATGAGCTGAAAGAAAAGACAGACAATTTTGGGTCAAAGTTTTTGGTTGGGGAAGGGTCCTATGGGAGAGTATATTTTGCAACCTTAAACAATGGGAAACAAGTAGCATTAAAAAACTCGATGTTTCATCAGAGCCTGAGTCCAACAATGAATTTTTGACCCAGGTCTGTGTGCTAATATATCTGAAGAATATTGGGTTAAGTAGGGAGATCTTGATTTGATATCTTTTGACAAAAATCTTTGGTACATGGTTTTGAAGTTTTACTAAATAATTTTCCCATCATTAGGTCTCAATGGTATCAAAATTGAAGCATGAAAATATGCTTGAAATGCTTGGGTATTGTGTGGAAGGAAATCTTCGTCTGTTGGCCTATGAATATGCAACAATGGGTTCACTTCATGATATTTTGCATGGTATGACATCTGATCCTGTAATATACATCTGTTTTGACTCTTGTTTTTGGATGAGAAACAGGCATTTCTCGTTCTCTTTGTGCCTGCAGGTAGAAAAGGAGTACAGGGTGCTCAACCTGGTCCTGTTCTTGACTGGATGCAGCGGGTGAGAATTGCTATTGATGCAGCCAAGGGGCTGGAGTATCTTCATGAGAGGGTTCAGCCTTCTATAATACATCGTGATATCAGATCAAGCAATGTCCTTCTATTTGAGGACTTCAGAGCAAAAATTGCAGATTTTAATCTTTCAAATCAGGCTCCTGATATGGCTGCTCGTCTTCATTCTACTCGTGTCTTGGGGACCTTCGGTTATCATGCACCAGAGTAATTGCATGACTCAGATACTTTATGCAGTCATATAGGCCATAACAAATTAGATCACTAGGTTATATAAATATACCATAATACCATTCTTCTTATAGTTTGCATAGTCTACTTTTTATGACCCAGATTGGCTAGGTCGCTTATGTAAAAATATAGTTGTGCTCATAGTATGCATAGTCCAATTTTTATGCCCTAGATTATAGTAACTGTGCCGTCAACTGAGTCAACTGACCTGGAACTGAATATTACCTTGATTGTCACGAACAGTTTGTGAAATTGGTTTTGCAAATCATGACTGCGTCACGGTCTCCACTTTATCCCTCCTTGTCCATTATTTCTCTTTCCTTCCCCTTGATCTTCCTTTTCAAAGCTTTCCTTGGTTTGAGTTACCACTGTAGCTCTCGTTCAATCATGTTGCTTGTTCATCTATCAGTAAAGATGCCTTGGACTTGTTATATTATAGCAGTCCCAGTTTTTCTTAATAGATCGATGAATTAGATAGAAGCATTGGTGTCATTTCATTTGCATAAGACCTTGATAGAACACAGTTGTCGACCTTAAACATGGATATTCTTGTATGCTTAACATGTATTAATGCTTTATTTTAGTAATAGGCATGATGTGTCAAAACTTATGCAGGTATGCTATGACTGGCCAGCTGACCCAGAAAAGTGATGTATATAGCTTTGGTGTAGTTCTTCTAGAGCTTCTGACGGGCAGGAAACCAGTGGATCATACAATGCCTAGAGGGCAGCAGAGTCTGGTTACTTGGGTAAGCTATTACCACATAGATGACTGTTTATTGCTTCCATAATTACAATTTTTTGTGTAGATAATTTCCTGTGATCAAAATAAAAGAAGTTTATGATAAGTAGCATTTTGTGATCCATGACCTACACACAGGCTGCCATAAAGCAGTTTACAAATGGAAAAAAAAAAAAAACGTCTGTTTTGCGCTCAAACTGAAAGGGACAATTCTCTCTTGGAAAATATATTGACTGAAATAAAGTTGCATTACCCAAGTTTTTAGAATATCACTATGACACTTCATATCAGCGTCACACTCCACAATCTGTGAGTCCTTCAAGCAGCCACGTCTATCATCCCACCACATCACTCCATAATAATAATTATATTTAATTCCATCCAGGTTATTCAACACTTTTCCTTGTTTAATCGCTGTTTTTTTTTTTTAATCACCTTGGATGAATTGTATATTTCTTTACTGATTTTAGATTTTCTTAGTGTGGATATTGATCTAATCTGATTCCAGTTGATGCTTGATAACCGAAAGAGCGCCTATCAGATTAGTGTTACCTTCCCAGTGGTCGGTGTGTACCCTCTTCCAGTCCAGGCCTCACTGCAATTTGGAGCTGCCACCACATATCCCCTATTTCTTGCTCTACTACCATTTTGTTTCTAAAGTCCCATAATTTGTTATTTTCTGTTCTAGGGAATGCCAGTTCAGGAGTTCTTTAGCTTTTCAGTACATTGATTAAAAACTGAAAGTTGATTGGCAAGTATACCTTTTAAATTGCCTAAAAGGTTGTATTTGGCTCCTCCGATAATGTCACAGTAGGCAGACAGCTTAAATCATTACTGTGTTTTGGCATACATATTAAGTAGCAAATCAAGTATTATTGTCCAAGACACTTGCACAAGGTATCTCTTAAATGGGGTATCTGGGTTTCCAGACTGACCGGCAAAATTCCTTATTTCATACTCTGAAAGAACACCGTGTATGCAGAGAGCCATACTATGTTTTAGATTCCTTGAAAGCACATTGGACAGAGGGAATGAACTTGACCGATGATTAAATAGATGCCAACTTTTGTCTGTAAGTCATCTCTTGCAGGAGTTTAAAGGACTCAGAGTAGGCAGGTTGGTGAAGCAGATCTGAGACAGGACTTTGATGAGACAGGACTTTGATGCGTCTGTTACTCTTTTCTACTTCTTTTCTTTTACCCTTTGACTGGTATCATGTGGACGTCAGACCCTTACATGTATACCATATGGAAGGTATACTGCATGCATAGGCAAAGCTCTTGCACAAGACTGTACAAAACTGTAGATAAATGCATCTTATCCGTCTCCACACAGCATGTATCGGATTAGTGGTGGAATATGCGTTGATGTGTCCACGGTAGGGGAGGCATTAACTACATGCCAGCTGTGGGCATTCTATTCTAATGTTGTGTTTTCTTTCCTATCGGTGCAGGCAACTCCAAGATTGAGTGAGGACAAGGTCAAGCAATGCGTGGATCCAAGATTGAAGGGAGAGTATCCGCCAAAAGGAGTTGCTAAGGTCTCCCGTCCTGCCCCGTGTGTGTATTTATGCGTATGCGCTTGCTATGGTGGCGAGCACTTAGCATACATATGTCTGTGATCTTGCATTTATGGCTGTTAGCTTGTCAGCTAGTTTTGCAAACAAAGCGCTTTGTTAGAAGTGCAATATTTTTGTTGAAAAGATCATGCAGTTCATTTCTGTTCCTGTAGCTATTTTAACACTTGGGTTTTGTGCTTTACCGCAGCTTGCAGCAGTGGCAGCTCTTTGTGTGCAATACGAAGCTGAGTTTAGGCCCAATATGAGCATTGTTGTCAAGGCACTCTCCCCCCTTCTTGTGAACAAGCAGGCTCCACCTGCCCCTGCCCCTGCCCCTGCCCCTGCCCCTGCTTCAGCTCGGGAGACTTAAAAGAGTGCTGGAATGTGATATTGCATTAAAAATTTGGAATGTTTTTGTGGATATGTTTTACTTCACTAGGAGACGCACCCTATTTGATACATCTTTCTCATTGCAACGAGCTCATGAATTCGTCTGGTCATGACTCTGGAGGTTGCCATGTTGCTTGTTGGCTTGAGAGTTCTCTTTCCCAGGGAGGAGCAATGGACCATCATTATTCATGTCATCCTGGTCAGCAGGGGTCTGTGCTGTATATCTGTCAAGTATTTCTGTTGTTGTCTCTCTTTCGGCTGTCATATGGAGATAATATGGGCTGACGAGTGTTGTTTAATGCTGTAATGTTTTTCATGTCCTATACATAACGTCTGAATTATTATAGGTTTCATGCTGTCTTTTTTGTTTCCAATTTTTATCCGCCCCTTGATTAATTAAACTGTACTGAATTGTTGTGAGGCCTGGGCCAACTGTCCGGATCGGGTCCAGCTTGACTGACCCAGCGCGAGAGGGTCGTCGCCTCGCCCCCTTGTTCCACCGCCCACAGACGACCAGGCCGGCCGACGACTCCCCTTCATTTATTTTTGAAAAAGTTTTTATACACCGTCTCAATGCAGCAAGGTCTATGTGGGTTGCATCATCTTTTTTAATTGGTCCATATGGAACCTATGTGGATGACGGTGCTTGATGGTATAGTTCTGCTATGATGTAACGTTCTGAACGTGATGGGCATTTAAAGCAGTTCGCTTTTTTTAAAATTAGCATGCGGACGAAAATGTCTTTTCCTTTATTCTAGCGTCATTTTACGTTGGATTTCATCTGTGCAAGAAGAACTCTTTCTTTCCCTTTCTTTCTCCTCGCTCTGGATTTTGGATGCATCATCGGAATCAGTTGAGCATGAACCGTCGCCCTCGCTCTGAGAGTCCGGTCGAAAAAAATATTTCAGCTTCGAGGCTGGAATATCTGGCTACTGAAACAAAAACTTCTGAAGGAAATGTCGTTCGCAGCACAAAACATTCTTTTGTTATGAGGTTGTTGTGGTTTATGATCTTGACGATAGGGTTTTCTACTAGGGTGTCGTGGGTTTTCAACTAATGCTTTGTCTTAACGTTTTGAACTATGGTGTCATTGCGAGTTTCCAACCAGGGTGTAGTGGTTTTTTCTGCAAGGGTGTCGTGGGTTTTGAACTAGGGTATCATGGATTTTGAACTAGGGTGTCGTGGGTTTTGAGCATGGGTGTCGTGTGTTTTGAGCACGGGTGTCGTGGGTTTTGAGCATGGGTGTCGTGGGTCTAGGATGTCGTGGGTTTCAACAAGATAAGAGGGAATGGCAGCAAACACCCTAGGAGTACCTCGTCCCCTCGTGAATAGAAACCATCAATGAAGAGAGTGTGGGGAAGCCAAATACTGCGACACCCTAGTACCAATGCTGCGATACCCGTGCTTAAAACTGACCACAGAGAGAATCCCCGCGACACCCCTAGCTTTAGGGCGACGACACTCGTGCTTACAAATGATACGGAGAGAATCCCCACGACACCCCTGTGGAATTCGGCCGAAAATCATTCGCGACACCCCAGTTGAAATCTCACGACACCCTAGCTTTAGGTCGACGACACCCGTGCTTACAAATGACCACGGAGAGAATCCCCGCGAAACCCCTGCGAAATTCGGCCGAAAATCATTCGCGACACCCCAGTTGAAATCTCACGATACCCTAGCTTTAGGGCGACGATACACGTGCTTACAAATGACCACGGAGAGAATCCCCGCGACACCCCTGTGGAATTCGGCTAAAATTATTCGCGACACCCCAGTTGAAATCTTACGATACCCTAGCTTTAGGGCGACGACACCCGTGCTTACAAATGACCACGGAGAGAATCCCAGCGACACCCCTGTGGAATTCGGCCGAAAATCATTCGCGACACCCCAGTTGAAATCTCACAATACCCTAGCTTTAGGGCGACGACACCTGTGCTTACAAATGACCACAGAGAGAATCCCCGCGACACCCTGTGGAATTCGGCTGAAAATCATTCATGACACCCCAGTTGAAATCTCACGACACCCTAGCTTTAGGGCGATGACATCCGTGCTTACAAATGACCACGGAGAGAATCCCAGCGACACCCCTATGGAATTCGGCCAAAAATTATTCGCGACACCCCAGTTGAAATCTCACGACACCCTAGCTTTAGGGTGACGACACCTGTGCTTACAAATGACCACGGAGAGAATCCCCGCGACACCCCTATGGAATTCGGCCGAAAATCCTTCGTGACATCCCAGTTGAAATCTCACGACACCCGTGCCTAAAACCAACCACGGAGAGAATCCCCGTGACACCCCCTGGTGGAATTCGGCCGGGAATCCTTCGCGACACCCCAGTTGAAATCTCACGACACCCTAGCTTTAAAGAGATGACACCCGTGCTTAAAACTGACCACGAAGAGAATCCCCGCGACCCTAGTTCGAATTCGGCCGAAAATCCTTCGCGACACCCCAGATGTAATCTCACGACACCCTAGCTCTAATGAGACGACACTCGTGCTTAAAACTGACCACGGAGAGAATCCCAGTGACACCCTAGTTCGAATTCGGCCGAAAATCCTTCGCGACACCCCAGTTGAAATATCACGACACCCTAGCTTTAAGAAAACGACACCCTTACTTAAAACTGACCACATAGAGAGTCCCCGCGACACCCTAGTTTGAATTCGGCCATAAATCCTTCGACACCCCAGTTGAAATCTCACGACACCCTAGCTTTAAGGAAACGACACCCTTACTTAAAACTGACCACATAGAGAATTGCCGCGACACCCTAGTTCGAATTCGGTCGTAAATCCTTCGTGACACCCCAGTTGAAATCTCACAACACCCTAGCTTTAAGGCGACGACACCTTTACTTAAAACTGACCACATAGAGAATCCCCGCGACACCCTAGTTCGAATTCGGCCGTAAATCCTTCGCGACACCGCAGTTGAAATCTCACGACACCCTAGCTTTAAGGCGACGACACCCTTACTTAAAATTGACCACATAGAGAATCCCTGTGATACCCTAGTTCGAATTCGGCCGTAAATCCTTCACGATACCCCAGTTGAAATCTCATGACACCCTAGCTTTAAGGCGACGACACCCATGCTTGAGCAAGGCGAGAATTTTGACGTCACCCTAGTACTAATTCGACGACACCCTAATAACTCAGCCATGCCATCTTTTCGAGAAAAGTTGCAAAACATGGGCAGTTCCTATGGGTTTGTGGGTCAGTGTGATGTGATCGTGGTGATCCTGGTGTCCTTTTGTATTTCTCTGAGGTCGGCATAAACCCTAGAGGTCATTCATCTGTTGCTCGAGAAGCCATCCTTTTGCTCGAGAAGCCATCCTTCGTCTCTTGCTCGAGAAGCCACTGGTCTCCTAAATTTCTTCCATAGTTCATTCTTCCGTATACTTCATTCATGGAGATGAGTGCTTTCGTTTGTGGACGAAGACCGCGAACAAAGAAGAAGCAGATGGAGAAAATGGCGGAACAATGCAAGGATATGGTTCTTCGTTCGAATGAGGATGCGGCTCCTTCAGGTATGTTTATCACTATGTTAAAATATTATGACATCCTCTCTTAAAATTTCATGACAAGTATGTCTTATGTCTTACCCTCTGTTTCAGTTGATATGAAAATTGTTCCAGTCCCCCCAGTGAAGGCTTCCCAACTGTTTAAGAATAGTTGTAGGCCGGCCGTATATGTTCAGAAGGTTTGGAAGATGGGGTTCACTAGACGGCATACAAAACTTATTCGAAGGACCTCATTTGGTGCCTTTGTTGACATGCAAACGTTCACAGTCGACGGGCGACTGCTAGCAGACATCATAAGATATCACAATGGAGGCGATGAGTTCATTTTCTGCGGAAAGCTAGTTCTATTCAGTGCCGACGAAGTCGCACTCATTCTGGGACTTCCAGCTTATGGGAAGAAGATCGACATGTCCAGCCAATTGTTCAATGGAAGGTTGTTTAGACGGTTTGGCCAAGGTTTAGATCTTCGCCAAGAAGGTTTGGAGAAGTTAATATTTCAACTCCGATCATCTAAGGTACAGGAGGATGTCGAGGACACCGTCCGACTTTGGATCGCATACATGTTGGCCATGTTTTTGGCTCCAAAGTCTAATCAGAGATGTCCACGGTATCTCATCTAGCACTTGGATGACTTAAGTCAACTGGATAGCATCGACTGGGCTTCGGCATTGAAGGAGTTGATTGTTCTGGCTCTTCCAGAAATAGCTACTTGCTTGCGTTCTGAGGAGCCGGTCCACTCAAAGAATGCAAAAAAAGTTAGGAGGCAGCCTACCCTGTTCGGATGCTCGGCAGCACTGGTGGTAAGGATTATTGAGAAGCATAAGTAGTGTTCTTAGTATAATTTTTTTTAATATTACATTATTTAATATCCAAAAAATATCATGTTCAGGTGTGGTTCCTCGAGCATACATCAATGTGAGAACCAGCATACCTTGATAAACTGCCCCGGCTGTTGAAGTGGTATGACCACCAAATGAAGACCCAGTCAGTTCGGGTTGCCGACTTGCAGCCTCACGACTTGGTAAGCTAGTACATTGCTCCATTGCTCTGACCATATTTTTCAACTTAATGCGTCAATATGTTCACTTAATATTAATTTGTTATCATCTTACGTTGCAGATGGAGGGAGCTACTATACCACTGTCAGAAGAGCGCTGGCTTCTCACTCAGCAGAATGTAGCATCCCCTCAACCAACAGATACATGCGCCCCTCAACCAACGAATAGTTGTGCAGGATGTGCCGAGTTGAGGACTGAATTGGAGTGCGTTAAGGATCAACTCGACGATGTCAGGCACAGGCTGTCCATTGCTGAGAGCCTCCTCAGATCACTGCTCAGAAAGGAAAGTAATGCAATAAATGAGGAGGACAAGGGAGACGGAAAAATAGAGAAGGTGCATTCCCTGGAGTTGGTCCTCCGCGAGCCTGGTAATGGAAATAGTGAGGAGAAGAAGATGGAGGAGGACCATTCATCCGAGTGTCCAATTGAGATGGGGAATGCAAAAGCAGAGGAGAAGAGATTGGAGGGGGATTCATTGGATGATAAAACAGAGCATGGGAATGAAAATAAAGATGAGTCCATATCCGATAATAAACTTGGCACCCCTGCGCCAAAGGGTGATAATATGGACATAAAAATTGTTGGAGTGCCTTTGCTTGTTAGGAGGGTTAAAAAAGATCCGAGGAAGCGTAAGGCATCCACGGTCGTCGGAGAATGTTATGAGACAACCCGTCCTAAAAAGTTGGCGAAGACAGTGGGCACGTCAAAGCCCAACACAACGGTCGAAGATGACCAAATTATTATTCAAAATTTTTTGAGCGAACGACTAACCGACGAGATCGTCTACACCAATATGTTTTCTGGCATTGTAACAAGGAAAAATCTTCAAGATCTCATTAACAATGAAATGATAATAGATGATGTAAGTATATCAAGAAACTTGTTCTAGTTGTTGATTTTAGAATTATATTAATCGGTTTACATTGCATTGGCAGATAATTGATGCCGGCCAGAAGTTTCTGATGCGCAACTGGACAGAGCATCCGGACCGATACCATATGTGCATATTTGCATCAGTTTTCATATCCGCTCTATGTTTGACTTCCTCATCACCTGCTCATGAACTCGCTGGAACATCAGGGGCCTCGATATTTGACAATGTATCGGATGAAGATAAGGCCCAATTCTGGTTTCTTTTCACCATAATAAACTCTGATAACTCACACTGGCATTTGGTTGCTGTCGACATGGAAAGAAAGGTGTTCGTGCACCTAAATTCAATGAAATGCAACCCCTAAGTACAAGGCCAATGCAAGGAAATGGCATACAATTCTTGGCCACATATTCCATATCTACTGCGATAAGAAGGAAGCGATGACTTGGCCGATGGAAGAGATTTCGGATTGCCCAAGCCAACCGATCGGATCGCTAGATTGCGGCTTATACTGTCTGAGATACATGGAATGTCTTGCTCGATGGGACAATCCTGATATGAAGATGGATTCACGGATGAGGAAGTCAGAGATTACCGGCGACACTTAGCTACGACGATATTGAGAGAGGGCCTGAACAAAAAGATTAGCGACATTGTCGAAAAATGTTCTTAATTTTTTTATTCTTCTTCGAATGAAAATTGAATATAATTTATTCATATTAACACTGATTAATTTTTAATGCAAATGCACAAATTTTATATTGCGAGCAGGAGTGTCCTCGATTTATTCATATGTTTGCCTTCGTAGGTTTTCGCCTTTCGGGTGTCTCTGCGCTAGAGCTAGGGAGTCGTTAGCCAAGAGCTGGGGTATCGTCGCGCTAAAATCTTCGATGTCCGTTCGCGAGTACTGGGATGTCGTAGGTTTCTGCCTTTCGGGTGTCGCCGCGCAAGAGCTAGGGAGTCGTTAGCCAAGAGCTGGGGTGGCGTCGCGCTAAAATTTTCGATATCCGTTCGCGAGTACTGGGATGTCGTAGGTTTCCGCCTTTCGAGTGTCGCCGCGCAAGAACTAGGGAGTCGTTAGCCAAGAGCTGGGGTATCATCGCGCTAAAATCTTCGGTGTCCGTTCGCGAGTACTGGGATGTCGTAGGTTTCCGCCTTTAGGGTGTCGCTGCGCAAGAGGCTAGGAAGTCGTTAGCCAAGAGCTGGGGTGTCATCATGCTAAAATCTTCGGTGTCCGTTCGCGAGTACTGGGATGTCATAGGTTTCCATCTTTCGGTGTCGCCGTGCAAGAACTAGGGAGTCGTTAGCCAAGAGCTGGGGTATCGTCGCGCTAAAATCTTCGATGTCCGTTCGCGAGTACTGGAATGTCGTAGGTTTCCACCTTTCGGGTGTTGCCGCGCAAGAGCTAGGGAGTCGTTAGCCAAGAGCTGGGGTGGCGCTGCGCTAAAATCTTCGGTGTCCGTTCATGAGTACTGGGATGTCGTAGGTTTCCGCCTTTCGGGTGTCGCTGCGCAAGAGCTAGGGAGTCGTTAGCCAAGAGCTGGGGTGTCATCGCGCTAAAATCTTTGGTGTCCGTTCGTGAGTACTGGGATGTCGTAGGTTTCTGCCTTTCGGGTGTCGCCGCGCAAGAGCTAAGGAGTCGCTAGCCAGGAGCTGGAGTGTCATCGCGCTAAAATCTTCGGTGTCCGTTCGTGAGTACTGGGATGTCATAGGTTTTCGCCTTTCGGGTGTCGCCGCGCAAGATCTAGGGAGTCGCTAGCCAGAAGCTGGGGTGTCGTCGCGCTAAAATCTTCGGTGTCCGTTCGCGAGTACTGGGATGTTGTAGGTTTTCGTCTTTCGGGTGTCGCCGCGCTAGAGCTAGGGAGTCGTTAGCCAAGAGCTGGGGTATCGTCGTGCTAAAATCTTCGGTGTCCGTTCGTGAGTACTGGGATGTCGTAGGTTTTCGCCTTTCGGGTGTCGCCATGCAAGAGCTAGGGAGTCGTTAGCCAAGAGCTGGGGTGTCGTCGCGCTAAAAGCACTTCATTTTACTGAAATAGACACCCTATTTTGAAAGCACTTCATTTGCGACTAAGACACCCTAGTTCAAAAGTTACGACACCTGTGTTTTATATATGCTCCTGTGTAAGTTGACTCAATACATAAGCATTAAATTCGTCCATCAAAGCTTCGGAAGGTGGTACAATTCTCTCCAGGTCCTCTTGGTATTAATTGACTGCAAACAAGTCTGCCTGATGCTTGAAGCAGCTCTTTCCTTGACCTGATTTTTCCTTGATCTTTTTGACTTCTTCTCGACTCCACTCTTTAATATGTTCTCTCTTGGGCGACCTTTCATCCTAATTTGTTCAGGATCTTGAATTACAAGCTCTGTACGTGGTTTAGCTGCACAGTTGGCATCCACGGCAATTTTGAATATAGGTGTTAGACCATCCATCACTACATTAAATGCATCTTCAGACATGGAGGCTATCTCTGCAAGCTTCATCATCCGATGACTCAGCAAACTATATCTACAATCATTAACATAATATTAACAAAAACAAATATTAAGACATTTCAATTAAAAAATTGTCACTGCGTACCGTGATTTTTGTGTGCTTTTATCATAACCTTCAGTATTGTAGTCGAATTCGTCGAATTGGTATTTCATGTCCTTGCACCATCTCTTCAAGAAGTATTTATCTGGTAAATGAAATACATCACTTTGATGAAGAACCAACAAGGCATGCCTACACAGGTACCCCTTGAACTGAAAGGATCGGCACTGGCATTGGACATCCTCAATATTTATATCGTATGACACGATATAATCTTTGATCATCTCCTTGTCGATTCCATCGACTTCAATCCTTTCATACGACTTTACGGAATATACACAACAGTTGCCAGCTTCCTTGATCAATTTTGTATTTGATGCAGCCATTTCAATGATCTCATTCTGAAATTTTTGAAAATGCGCTTTGTATACCTTCCTGCAGCTTGTCTCTCAAAAGGTGATGATGTCTTTAGGAAAGCAATCGTTTGCAACGTCCTATTATCTTCCACATTTTCGGCCTCGTATCTTTTTTCCAAGGCATCTTCGTACTTACTTATGAACTACGTTAGTGTTGTCTTCGAATTTATAAACCCATCGAAGAAGTGATTAATGCCCTCGCTCCTATGTGAAGATGACATCCCTGTTCAAAATTTTTTCAACAAAAAAAAGCGTTTAACGCGAACATGAACCAAAGACAATGACATACAAACCTGCGAAGAATGTATCCTTTAGGTAAACTGGGACCCATTTATCCCGACATTCGTAAAGGACATCGAACCAATCTATAGACTTGCATTCTTTATATTTCTCCATAACATGTGCCCACCTTTCCTCGAATGATTGTATGGTCAATGAATCATATATCGCCTCATCGAAATCAACCATAAACTTGGGATTTGCCGTGCAAATGTGGCCAATCTTTTCAGGTATCTTCTTCAATATATGCCAAAGATAAAATCGATGTCGTGTGTTAGGAAAAACTTCTTTGACAGCAGCCTCGATTGCCTTATCTTGGTTAGTTATTATGGCAATAGGTGCTTGACCACCATTTGCATCCAACCATGCCTGAAAAACCCATTTATATGTCTCAGTACTCTCATCAGACAATAATGCGCATCCAAGCAAGGTGGACTATCCATGATGGTTGACCCCGATGAATGGACAAAAAGGCATTTGATATCTGTTTGTCAAGTACGTTGAGTCAAAGCTTAGAACATCACCGAAGTATGTGCATACCAATCTTGACCTTGGATGAATCCAGAAGACAGACCTCAGATGACCATTATCATTGAGGTCTAAGGTATAAAAGAAATTGGATTTCTGAGTTGCATTTCGGCGAAATGAATTACCATCGACTGAGCATCTCCTTCTTTCAGCTTAGTCTGACGTTCGCGACAAATGAAGTTACGAGCATCCTTCTCGGTGAAATCCAATTGTCTTCTGCCCCCTTTTCTCCTTGCTATGGCAGAGTATATCTGAGTCGTCGGAGGAACATTCACGGCATGTAAATTACTGATCTCTGCTTTCTCTGGTGTGCTGATCCTCCTATGCGACCGTAGATAACCAGTTGATGTTATGGACATCCCATGGTTATGTTCTAGAGAAACCTCATCCAATATCCACTTACCACTTGTAGCATTCAGTCTTGCTTTTATGGATGCCTTACAATCAACTTTCCCAGTATCCCTATGATTCATACTCTTCTCTATTTTTCTAGATTTTCCTTGCCTCCAACACATAGGTGCTTGAAGCAAAGTTATTTTTGTTGTTGGCCCTGCTACACACTGTTGTGATTCCAAAACCAACTCGTTTCGCGTATCCATTGTAGAACGTATATACATCATCTGCTGAATTGAATTCCATTCCAGTTTGAGGAACTACAGTATCATCCACTGCATTTGGAGCGACGGGTGAAGGTGCACGGCCGGGAGTGTTATCGATTTCTTTCCGATCTACAATTTCAGCATCAACTATGAAAATATAGGCACACAGTCATGAACAATGATATCCATAGATTTAGTTGTCAATATATGCTGACAAAGGATTAGGATTTAGGACACGAAGGTTAAAACAATACGACACCCCAGTTATCATCTGACGACACCCTAGCTTTAAGGCGACGACACCCGTGGGTTCACTATTAATGCACGTGTGTCGTAGCATTGGTGCTAGGATGTCGTGAGGTTTCAACTGGGGTGTCACGAAGGATTTTCGGCCTAAATCCAATCCTCCTGGGGTGTCGCGGGGATTCTCACCGTGATCAGTCTAAGCATGGGTGTCGTCGCCTTAAAGCTAGGGTGTCGTGAGCTTTCAACTGGGGTGTCTCGAAGGAGTTTTGGCTGAAATCTAATTCTCCTGGGGTGTCACGGGGATTCTCCGCGCGGTCAGTTCTAAGCACGGGTGTCGTAGCATTGGTGCTAAGGTGTCATAAGATTTCAACTGGGGTGTCGCGAAGGAGTTTCGGCCGAATTCGACAAGGGGTGTCGCGGGGATTCTCACCGTGATCAGTTCTAAGCACGGGTGTCGTCGCCTTAAAGCTAGGGTGTCATGAGCTTTCAACTGGGGTGTCTCGAAGGAGTTTCGGCCGAAATCCAATTCTCTTGGGGTATCGCGGGGATTCTCTGCGCGGTCAGTTCTAAGCACGGGTGTCGTGGCATTGGTGCTAGGGTATCGTGAGATTTCAACTGGGGTGTCGCGAAGGAGTTTCGGCCGAATTTGACAAGGGGTGTCGTGGGGGTTCTCTCCGTGATCAGTTCTAAGCACAGGTGTCATCGCCTTAAAGCTAGGGTGTCGTGAGCTTTCAATAGGTGTGTCTCGAAGGAGTTTCGGCCGAAATCCAATTCTCCTGGGGTGTCGCGGGGATTCTCTCCATGGTCAATTCTAAGCACGGGTGTCGTAGCATTGGTGCTAGGGTGTCGTGAGGTTTCAAGTGGGGTGTCGCGAAGGATTTTCGGCCAACATCCAAATCATCCTTGGGTGTCGTGAGGTTTCCTCTTGGACGTTGTAAAACTTACTATGGTAACCGAGTATTTGGCTTCTCGAAACTCTCTTCTGTTCACCATCCCCCGAAACTCATCGAGGGGGGGGGGGGGGGGCGCAACGCTTCGATTCCTTTGAATCGCCCACTGAGATGGTGGCACGTGGCAATCGAAACACCCGCCAGGAGTACCTTAAATATGGATGGGGGAATACCATCGTTCATCACCTTTTCAGCTGATCTTCCAAAATTTTTGTATACTGATATGGCTTCTAGAGGCGAGGGGCAATCGACTGACCCCCCTGGGAGCCGCCGCATAACAGTAACCATCGATTTGGAGGTCTTTGTAGAGTCGCTCGCAAATAGCGAGCGACTCTACAGGGCGGCCGAGAAATACATGGCCGTTTCAACGAGACGGATCGAGGTCCTGCGTCAGGCCAACAGCCGGCTGGAGGGGCAAGTAGAGTCCCTCCAGCGCCAGATCGCTGAGTTAGCCCCGCAGCGTGGGGGGAGCTCGGCAGCGATCGAAGCAGATGACAAGCTCCAGTGAGGGCTCATGTACTTTTTTCTTTTCTTTCCTTCTTCTCTTTATTTTTGTGATGAATAAAAATAAATTTTAGTAACTTGGGTGTCGCGGGCCTTCTCGCCGTAGTCAATTATAAGCACGGGTGTCGTCAGATGAGAGCTAGGGTGTCGTGAAGTTTCAACTGGGGTGTCGTGAATGACGACAGCACCGACTCAGGCTGTTAACGACACCCCAGTTCTCATCTGACGACATCCTAGCTTTAAGGCGACGACACCGATGACGTGACTGTTAAAGCGGGGTGTCACGGGGATTGTTCTCCATACGGGGTGTCACGGGCCTGCTCTCCAGCATCATTTATAAGCACAACACACCCTTTATAGCATTTAAAGACACCCCATAGAATAAGCTACGATACCCCGAAAAGCAACATACGAAGGTTATAAGCATGGGTGTCATAGCGTTGTAACTACGGTGTCGCGAGGCTTTTCTCCAGCATTCGTTTGGAGCACGGGTGTCCTAGGCTTGTAACTACGGTGTCTTAACAGTATATCAGGGGTGTCGTAGCTTTAACGACGACACTAGAGCTATATGGACAGGAAATAACAGGGAATATAGGCCGAACCACTCTAACGACACCCCAGTTCATGAGGTATAACATCCTAGTTAAAAGAGTGATATTCGTGCTTACAAAACAGTAAACTCTAAACAGTTATGACTCCTAGAATGTCATAACTGTTTTGTTCTAAGGAAGTTACCCGCGCATTAAACGGTTTGGTCACGCATTAACTAACTCTAACCAGAAAAAACAATTGGTGTAATAAAGGAGCTTTACAAAGAAGTGGGAAGAAGGATTTTTTACTTCGTGCTGCGGACGACATTTCCTCTAGAAGTTTTTGTACAAAGACTCCAGTAGCCAGGTATTCCAGCCTCGAAGCTGAAATATTTTCTTTCGACCGGACTCTCAGAGCGAGGGCGACGGTTCGTGCTTAACTGATTCCGGTGATGCATCCGAAATCCAGAGTGGGGAGGAAGAAAGGGGAAGAAAGAGTTCTTCTTGCACAGATGAAATCCAACGTAAAATGGCGCTAGGATGGAGGGAAAGGGCATTTTCGTCCGCACGCTAATTTTTAAAAAAAGTGAACTGCTTTAAATGCCCGTCACATTCAAACGTTACATCGTAGCAGGGCCATACCGTCCGGCACCGTCATCCATGTAGGCTCCACGTGGATCAATCAGAAGAGGCGGTACAACCCACATAGGCCTTGCTGCACTGGGGGCAGTGTACAAAGACTTTTCCTTTATTTTTCCCTCCGCAGCAGCTAGCAAACATCGGGTCCTCTGCCTCTCGATCGCTCCGGGCGGGAGGATATTTTCTCTTTAATAGCAAACAAATATCCTAAATCACAAGTAAAAAAAAAATATAAGTTATTAATAAAGAATTACTCTTAAGAAAATGCTTTTGTTTGATTATTTATTATTATTATTTTACCTCGTTTTGACTTAAAATTCGTTAGTCACCATCAATCTAGCAAACAAACTTTTTATGAATAAAACAAAATAATATAAAATTATTTTGATGATGATACTACTACTAGAATAACAATAAAAAAATTAATTTTAAACTAATTAGATTTAATTATATCTATTTCTTCGCTTCATCATAAAATCATTCTGAGTCATTATGTTAACTCAATTCATCTGAACAAGAGAGCTATCAATTTTAACTTATTTCAAATATTCTCTTCCCATCTAAATGCATTTTCATATGTTGATGCCAGATCATCTTCCTTGATCTTTCGTGAGCATTTGGTCGCCTTCTTGAAGAACTTGGGATCGTATTGGGATCCGCAAGAAGTCTCAGAGGCTAATGATTCCGGTGAAAATCCTCCAACGTTTAAGCAAGTGCTTTGGGCAACAGTCATGAGTTTGATAGAAAGCTCAAGTGTTTAAGTGTTCATACCTGGTCGAGGGTCTCTCTTACCTATTTTATGAATATTTGCGAGTCTCAAAGTGTAGCCACTTGATAGAGAACGAGCCGTGAGGACAGTAGCAATGGAGTGTGTCTTCCTCGTGGTATGTCAGAGCTGGCAGGCCATGTCCCGTCTGGTGTGAATGGTCGCAGCTGATTGATGGGCTAGATCCCATCAAACATGGAAGGCTGCAGGCGGTTGGTGGGCCAGGTTCTGTCAGATGTGGAAGGTTGTACTTGGTTGATGGGCCAAGTCCCACCAGATGTGAAAAGCCACAAGTGATTGGTAGGTCAAGTCTCGTCAAATGTAGGAAGCCATAAGCAGTTGGTGGGCTAGGTTCCATCAGGACTCAGGAGTAGGTGGCCATATGGTAGGTGGGTCGCACGAGCTATTCTTTAAGAGGAAGGTGGTCGCGGAGGCCGACTAAAAATGCTGCCTAGATGGCCGAGTCAGAGTCCTATCCGAAAAGCCAACTGAGGATGCTCGAGTGACCGAGTAGAAGAGGGCGACTCCGAAAGCTGACTTCAAGGGTCAAGTGGAAGAGGCCAATTTTGGAGGCCAAGTAGAAGAGGCATGAACACATTGGTTTTCTCATATGATTTCTGCTGTTAGCTTGATCATTACTTCATCGGGCGATCTTCTTCATCGATTGAGGATGGCTCCATTAACCACATCACCATGCATCATAGAAGGAAGCATTGCTCATTGAAAATGATACTTGGGATCGCCGAGATAAGAAAATGGATGCTTTAGAATAGCTAGCATGATGAAAATATCTTACATTGGAACGGTAATAAAGGCTCAGGTGCCACTAACATAGTTTGTAGGTAGCCTCATTATCTATATTTAACACTATATATTGAACTGATTTTATGCATTAATCCACTTGTAACTCCACTCTCCAAATTATTTTAAGTAACAGTGTATTTGATGCTGGATTAATTTTTGTGTTGTTGTGTTTAATTTGTAATTTTTTTACCTTAATTCTTAAGTTAATAAAATTAAAAATAAAATAAAATAAAATATTAAATTATTTTATCATTTATATTTTATATGTATAAAATATAATTATTTATAATTTAAGTGTAGACTTAATACGGAATAGAGTAAAGTGAAGGAAGCGTAGAGTTGAGTATACTTTATTATAATATATTTAATTTAGCTTTTTTAATAAATATAATTTAATATATTTAAAAAATATATTCTTAAAATTTAAGTTATGAAATGATAGGCTTGTAATATTTTATTTTTTATTTTTTAACCTCCTATCAAACGTACCTTAAATCTTAATCTCCTTCCCCCTAACAAACCTTGTCGCCAATTCGCCATGGAATCACAGTCGTCCACTAAATCCCTTCCGTCGGCGTAGACCCCGGCGCATGCGATCGGTGCATTGCTATTGCCTCTTCTATTAATTATAATTACCACCTCCCCCTGTTCGATTCGGTCTCCATAGCGTTTTAACCCTAGAGAAATGAGAGCTTGATCGATAAAGAGCAAACCGAAGGAGAGCGAGGGATGAGCGCGAACAGCATCAACGCCGTGTTCTACGCGGATATCTACCACCCGATCCAAGCAGGGAGCATCGACGGCACCGACACCCTCCCCCATGACAACGCCGTCTACCGCGCCCTCCTCTGTTCCAACGCCGGCCTCTGTACGTAACTCCATCTTCAACCCTTTTCTCTTCTCTATTTCTCCCCTTTCTCCGCTGTGTTCTAATTTGGATGCATTTTAGATGATCCGTTTGGCGATCCCAGGGCTATCGGCGATCCTTACTGCACTGTATTCGTCGGCCGCCTCTCCCAACAGACTGATGAAGAAACTCTTCGAAAGGTGAGATTTTGAGCCCTGACCGTTGCTAAACAAATCCGATTTTTTACATATTTGTTTTGATTCGGGTCTGTCGTTGTTTGTAGGCTGATGGGTTTATTATTATTATTATTATTGTAGGCTATGAGCAAATATGGGAGGGTGAAGAACTTGCGGTTAGTGAGACATATTGGTAATCTCTTGCTTTTGATTTCTTTTTTTTTTTTAATTAAGAAAAAATTTGGAATGGTCGTCTTCTGCAATGAGACTAGACACAGAAGTTGCTGAAGATTTCACTAAAGATTTCAATGTGATGTTTGTTATGATGGGATACCGGAGTATTTCTAATTGGGTGGACTACCGAGAGAGAAACTGCCGAGCTTTAGTGGAGGAAATTTAGACTAGGAAAAGCTTTTCTTTTAACCGAGAGAGAGATAGGGGGAATGGAGAGAGGGGAGGTGTAGGTATGGGGAAAATCGACTAGGAACAGGGTCCAGGGCGGCAATGAGGTCCTTAATTACCTAGCAGCCGCTGCACTTAAATATCAGGTTCTGGTGACAAACAAGTTATGCCAAGAGATGACAGGAAAACATTTTCAGCATGATGAAGGCCTGGCGGTGATTTTGTTACAGAATTAGTGCTCAGACATTGTCACCTGGTTACCTCGTACTTCTATTCCAAAATTTTCCCATTAAATAAGCATGTGCATGCTTTGACTTGCCTTTATTCGCCAAAGCATGCATTTATCTGGGTATATAAGTTTACGGAGTATGCTTATATATATATCTGATTGCATTGCTTTTCTACTTGCAGTTACTGGTGCCTCACGTGGTTATGCTTTTGTGGAATATGAAACTGAAAGGGAGATGCGTCGTGCATATGAGGTCTGACTTTCATGCCAAGGTCCTTGTGCTTCTGTTTTCAACATGCTTATTGTCTGCTAGAACTCACAACCCTTGTAACTTGTATCTGTATCTTTAATCATTTCATAATTCTGATAACCAGAATGTAGTGTAAATATAATGCATTCTTTAACAAAACCTTTGAGCTTTTTTCTTAACTTACTATTATTTATTAATCCTCTTCAATTTCAAATCATGCAAGCGTAATTCTGGGTGTAGGCATTGGTGTGCATCTAAATCTTCTGTTGTATGAATAAGTGGTAATATCAAAGAAGTTCATTTTGGTAAGTTCATCAGCTTTCTTTTGTTGGAGCATAGCATGGATGAAGTTGTGCAATTGAAAGCATAAAAGAAGATTAGGCATATTTAGGGAATTTATGAACTAATCATGCAGTGTTTCTGGGAGTCTACTTGTGTTTCTGTATCCTGGATGATTTTAGGTTCTCATCCTTTTTCATATAAATTGCATCAATAGAAGTACTCAATGTCTTTATAAGAGTAAGACAAAAAATTATGCTTGCACCATAAGTACAACCTGGAGACAGTTCTAGTTCCTGCTTCCAGCAGGAATCCGTTATTTTATAAATTGAAGTTTACTTCTGTATCACCTTTTCTGCACCCCTGGAGAGCTGCAGTTGTCAAATCTAGGAGCTTGGTGAACATTGGGAATGAATGCTTTCTGTCTTGCAAAAATAAAGTCACTAAACTCCTTAAGAAATTTCTGCTTGCATGCATGCAAGCACATCAACCTGTAGTTTTAGGGCATGTGGTTGGTCTCACATAATTTTAATTTGAGAATTTAAAAGTTACTACAAGGAAGCTATAGAGTTTACTACTAATGATTCTAATTGACATGTGATCTGAATCGGGCATCAAATTTCTACCAACTTGAAAAAATTAGGCTCCCTCCTTTGAAAGGAAGTATTTTTGGTGTATAACCAGATATGATGAGAATTAAGGGGTCAACATTCATTCGAGATAAGAAGCCCAACCCAGGGGTGGAAGCAAACTGAAAGTTCTACCAGTTAGAATTGGTACACAGCAAGTTAGGATGCCTCTTTATTTACATGAAATTTTTGGAGCTGTATATGTTTAATTAACCTCAGTCTTTGGTAACTTGGTAATTTGCAAGCATGACAAGACATGATAATGAAATCTTGACACATTATACCACAACTAATCTTCTAGATAGAACACTGACTGCGTCCCTATTAAGATCATAAGCTACCTTCTTAAGGAATAAAAGGTTGGTTTATGGAAGTATACACAAATAAAGTCCGCGATAAATCCTACTGCTTCACTAGAATGATAGGAGCTAAATGACCAAACTCATTTCCTATTGCAATTTAGACAAATCCTTCTCTGATCTCCATGCACCCCTAGAAAAGAATTCATGAATCAAGATATTGATGCAGACTATCATACTAAAGATTTAGTCTTATCTACTCCTTTTCATTTTTTATAGGAAAGCTTCTTTCTGGCTTTGGTTCGAGTCTGTAGGTGTCCATTATATTTATATGTAAAATGCCTTTATTCATGATGATCCTCTTGGGGTCTATAGGCAACCTTACCCATCTTTCCTCGTCATGTGTGCAATCTTTGTTGTGCCATCCATGGCCTAAACAGGCCTCTCTTGCCTAACTTAAGTTCAATCACATAACAATGGAAGTTCTTTTGTGCAGAGTATGATTGTGCCATAGGCACATTTGATGGTGCGAAAGCCTTAGATCCATAGATTGAGTGCTATAAGATGTGGAACAGAATGTTAACTCTATTTTTGCTCAAAGTTTTGTTGTCTGCTTTTTGGAGCAGCGTTATGTTTGAGGTGTCCAGAAAACTCACAAAAAAGTGACAATCTTGACAGCATTTGAAAAGTATAATTATGGGAATTAAAAAATATAGTCATCATCCAGCAACAAAAGGTTTGAAATTGGATAATAGGATCATGATGCCAAGTTCTAAAGAAGTAGATGTATGTCTTGTCAAAGAAAAGGTAGCTGACCACTTGATATCAATTGAAGATTTATAACAAAAAGTGCATTCATTGGAGGCTCTGTTTTAATTGAGGATAAGATGATGAAGACAACCTTGCTGTACGCAGTCAAGTCGATGATATCAGGGTTTCTATTGAGAGCAGAGGGGAAGAAAGTGATGGCAGACTTCATGACGCACATCTCATGGGATGGAATTATTGACTTGGTGTGCTTTACTTGCCAGTTTTGTGGAGTTGGAAATGTTTTTGTCATGACAAATGGAGTAGTATTCAAGCAACATTATTACTTCTGTAATTGGGGAGCCGAAAGAAGTTTCAGTTGCATCGTTCTAAAATTTGACTTTAGAATCAATATGTATGGAAATCAAAGAATGTACCAGAATTAACAGGACTGGTTAATAATCCGTGAGTTAGAGAAAGACTGCATAGAGGTGCTGTCCATCATCTCTACTATTCTAATGAAAACTACTTTGAGCATTCATTCATGGTTCCTAAACTCTGTTGATGTTCCAAGGCCACCAACTGTCCATGGATATATGCTAACCTTTTAAACATTGCCTAATTAGGTTGGTTTGTTTAAGGCAGAGGAACTATAGGATGCATCAACTAAAAGTGGTACTTTTCAGAGTCACAGCCACCAGTGCTTCCTTATATGATCAAAGCCATCCATGCTTTCCGCAACATGCATGGCATGTGCCTAGTGCTGGTATGCATGAGGCAACTGGACAGCAGTTATTGATAATCACAGACCAGAAGTGCAGATTTTTCTTGTCTTCATGTCCTATACTGTTCTACAAAACTGGCTGGTTTTAGAAGTTTTTGAAGGAGTCTTAGCAGGCCTTCACTTTGTGGAGGTGGGACTATGGGCCTGCATAAGGTGAATAAAACTGACTGCTAAGGTGAGAAGCTTGCTTCCTTCCTTGCTAGTGTGGGTTCATTATTTCATTACCTTGTCCATAAATGCAACCATGATTAGATAATCAAGCCAAAGCACATTAATGGAGCTCGACCAAATATTATATCTAATCTCTATAGTTGGTGACTTGATAACTAGTGAACGCAGGTCATTTTCTCAATGCAACTATGCAATTCTGTGGGGGTTATATAAGTGAAAGTAAAATTTTTAGATGGTTGTATGGAATTAAACTAAGGGACATTTATGCAAATAACAGATAAAAATAAAAGAAAAGTTAGCAGAAGAATGAAAAAAATATCATAGGCAGATTTATATGAACTAGTGAATATATATAGAAAGTGTTAGAGCAGAATAGGATAAGAAAAATAAGAATGCACATTTATCTTTAATGATTTAGGTTTTTAGGTGAACTTTGAGGCTTTAGGACGTTGATGTTATAGAATGTTTCTGGAATAGAACCCAGAAACCAAAATGGGAGTGAGAACAGGGACATGAAGGGGTTGAGTGGATTGTATAACTTGATGTTCATGATTCAAACTTTTCAGAATAAGTTTGGTAGCTGGACTGTAGGTTGAAAGTTAGTTAATTCGATATTTTGGTCATTGCGATGCATAAAAAAAGAAAAGGGAGGGGGGTTTTGATTTCATTTATTTAGTTAGTTTAACATCCAAACAACCAAGCTATCTGATCCTGTCAAAACTGAATTTGCAAGTTCTAGAATGTAGCCATTTCTGTCCTCTTTCTCAAAAGTTTTATCTACCTGTGACAAGATCAACCATACTGTGAAAGGCTAACAAGGAAGCAGCATCTAATATGACTGCTGCAGATATTGGAATCTTGCAAGTAAAAGAACTGTGCCAGTTATAACAGTAAAGGAAAAAAAAAAAGAATGGAACATGAAAAGCAATTTGCTGATGTGCAGTGATACGATAAGGGATCAATAGATATTTGAGGTGATACAATGTGTATTAATGTTCAATAGGGGATTTGGTAATGTAGTTTCAGCTATTATTGGAAATTGTGGTGCTTTTTTTTGATGGTTAGTGACATGAACTTTATATGATTTACATGTTTTTTTTTCATTTTGAACATTAAGTCATACCATGACTGCAACCTCCATTGTTGTTCCAGCTGCTAATATTATTAGCTGCATGAACGTTTCTTATCCTTGTCCTGGTGGATGTAGGATGCACACCATTCTTTTATCGATGACAGTGAAGTGATTGTAGACTATTATAGGCAGCAATTGATGCCTGGATGGATCCCGCGAAGGTTAGGTATGTTAAAACAGCCAAAACATTAATTGAAATATTTCAGCACTTACCAAAACCTGGATTCTGATTGTTCAACAGGAGGGGGCCTTGGAGGTAAGAAGGAATCTGGTCAACTTCGCTTTGGGGGTCGAGAGAGACCATTCCGAGCTCCTTTGTATGGAATTAACTCCTTAATTCTATCCCTGTTGTTGTGTGACTTCATATTGCTTTCTCTATTGCAATATGTATAAAAGATCGACCAGCTTACAACCCTGATTTTTGTGCAAGCAGGCGTCCTATCCCTCATGATGATTTAAAGAGGCTTGGTATTCCGCCGCCACCTGAAGGGCGATATATGTCACACTTTGAGGTTTAAGTTTCTTTCTGTTTAATTTGCATCCATGATGTTGCTTTCTTGTCACCTTTTTTGGGGTTTGAGATCATTGCATGGATGTTCTTGTTACAGTTAAGTTTTTAACCAATATTTTGAGGGTTTGTTGCGCTGTAGCAACAGCATTGCTTACCTATTGACTGCCTGCCTGTGAACAGTGTTGCTTTCACTTGTGGCCATATTTTGAGCAGAGATCCTTTTGAAGTTACTTTTATTTCATATATATGACATAGATGATTGGTGGGGACATTTATTTTTCCCCCTTCTCTCCATGAAATATGAAATGATTCCTGGTTACTTTAAGAATTTAGACTGTTACACAATAACCAACCTAGCTGTTTCTTTTGTGATTGTAGGTTCCATCACCCCCTCGGCGGAGAAGCAGCCATGCAGACAAGGAAGACTCACCATTTGCACGACGAAGATCCAAAGATAGGGAAGAGCCTTCCCACAAGCGGCAAAGAAGTCCAGCTGACAGAGATGATTCCTCTCACAAGCCCCATAAGTTCCACAGGGAGCATTCCTATGAGAGGAATGACTTGTCTCACAAGCATCATAGACATCATGGTGAACATTCCTATCGGCATAAGAAGAGATCGGCTAGTAGAGACTACAGTTCATAATTTTTTGCCAAGGGAGAAGTAAAATATCATATCTTCCCTAATTCATGGATAATTGCCAAGAATGTGATAGCCTGTGGGATCTTTATGTCCCTGTTAATCATATGCATCAAGGCTGGCTCTGAAAAACTGAAAATAATTATGAGGTTCTAGGTTGTATCAGGCTTGCTTATGTTCATTGTGCTAGCTGTGATAATGTGACTACAACTCATCACCGTTCAATCTTAAAGGGCTCAAACACTGTTAAAATCCATTGTTTTTGTTTTTGTTTTTGTTTTTTTTTTTATCAATTGTTTGTTTCTATCCCCAAACATTGAGAACTTTCAGGTTTTTTGCCGCTGCAGAGAAATACATCATTTCAAAGAATGAAGCTACTTTAAGATGTATCTGAACCAACCCAGTGCTGCAATTGGTACCATAATTCAAGTCAAAATTGTTGTTTTTTTGTTTTTATTTCTCTACAAGTGAAATACTGCAAGGAGATTATTGTCAGCTGTGGCGTTTGCATGAAGCCTCTTCTATTCCTTATATTTATTTTTCCTCTTTTCTTTTTGGAAGAGAATTCTTTCGAGAGAAGGGCTCAGAGAGCAAGGATCGATGACTGAAAATTTTTCCACCGGGTGAGGTATTTGGACTAGGGAGATAGACTATGTGAACTTTTTAAAAAATTTAGTAGTTAACCTTGATTAGCTTTTGGGAATATGCTACTTAAATGAGATAATTTATGGGGTGCTATGTGTGATAGTGCGCTGTGTCAAGTTTTGTAATTGAAATCGAGATGGCTGAAATTGTTTCACCTTTGAAGGTTGGCTGTAATATTTAGAAGACATAGGGGGTTTCATATAAATGATCGATGCTTTGCACTACTTCAAATATGAAATGAGGTGACATCATAGAGTTCTCATGGGCTAAAGACCTTAAGGCTACACTATGGAGTATTTAAATTGTCATTGATGGTTTAATTCAGAATGCAGTGAGAGCTAGGTGTCTTGAGGGTACCAAAATGCAAATTCAACATATTAATTTTCTTGCGAGCATGGTGGTTGTAGTAAGAATTTCCTTGTTCAGATGGATGGTTCCAGTTATATCAAGCTAGAGAACTGTAACAAATCATATTTGTGTAAAAAATAGTACATGTATTTTAATTATAAGCTCCTTATATGACAAGAATTTTGAATTACTTAAAGAATGGAAAATGATGAGCGAAGTTTGAGGCCATATGAAAGTAATATTCTATAGGATTTTGGTTTTAATCTGTGTATCTTAACAATGTTCAGGTCTGTTGCATTGAGATTATAGTTTTATTAAATGATGGCCAGAGCATGATTCTTTCTACCAAAGACTTTCAATTCAGAGTCGAGTCCCTTGAACATTGAGGTAAAAGGCTAGTCCTTAAAAATGCTTAAGAGGGTAAAAACAGAGGAGATGGATGACTTCTACCAATAAAATAATTCAGGGATCTAAGGACAAAGATAAGGGCCTCAAACACCTTAAATGAATGTTTGGCTAATCAATGCATGAAATTATTGTGAGATGTAGCAATCAAAACAATTGCATATTATGTTGCAATGGGGGCCAAAGCCACTTCAGCAAAGCATGTTCCCTCTCAGCACATACACTGAACCAAACATACCCTTAACCTTAAGAGATTCTAGCTAACCATCTCACAGATTTCCTTGGATTGGATGTATTTTAAGTTTGAAGTGGTTGAAGAGCTAAATGCTCCTTCAGAATCACAAGGTGCACAAACAATTCTCATTTGTGAATACATTTTAACTCTAAAATTTGCTCCCTTATTCGCTAATTTCATTGGTCTTTGATTGGCTCTCAAGCATATCTAATTCAACAATTCTTTGTGGATGATTAATGGTTAGTACGTGTTTGTTTTGCAACTTGGCTACATGGAGATGCGTTCATATTATATTTTGCAATTGTCTTCCTTATGATAGACTTAATTTTTTTAGTGAACAATTATAGTAAACCACGGGAGAATTTTGTTGAACATGTATTGGAACTTTACGGCAGATTGCTGCAAGGTTCATTATGCTGAATTATATTGGTGGGAAACTGATACTTGGTATAGGTTTGTATTGAAGGTCGGTAACCCAACACATGACACTGGTGTAGGTGCCAAAATCTGTATGCTATATTGATGATTCAAGTCTCGGCAAGACGAAAACTAAGATGGCCAATATGTCTTGTCCCAGAAAGGTTATGGGATGATTTCAATCATTTTGTTCTGTCTTATTTTGTCATAAACATTATAATGTTAATTTTAAATAAATCTAGTTTATCATTTTGGAAGTTCATATATATTTAAAAATAAATAAAAACTAAAGCTTTATAAATAATTTTCTTTTAAAAAAAATCATTTCAAGCAAATACGGGACTCCTAATTGGGCTGGAGATCGAAATAAGATGGGGTATGGGGCATCTTATTTCGTAGAAAAATCAGACTACCTCTTTTCCACATGATTTAAAATCTTGCTATGAATTATGATTGCTGCTATTGGTTTTTGCAGCCCTTATTACCTCGTTGCAAGGAATGTTACTACCGCTGGCCGATGCAAGTGGAAAACTTGCTGATCTTTGAGATTCTGTGAGAAATATAAGCAACTGGAAGCAGAAATCATCCCCTCATGTGCTAGCTCTACTTGAAGGAACTTGGTGTTGACAAATGGCTTGTTGCATGGTTTAAGGGTATGGGCATGGAGGTTTGTTGCACTTTGGGCATGCTAGACAAGCAGCAAGCAATGGAGCTTAAAAAGACAGGACTCCCTGCATACAATCGTCATCTTGATATTTCAAGGGAATATTACCACAACATTATAACCACAAGGTGTTATGATGAGATTGGAAACACCTTGATTTGTCCACAAGGCAGGAATCAGTGCCTTCTTAGGTAATTTGACTTCCCTGCAAACTATGCAACGCATTACTAGCATGACTTTTAAACACAGGCTGTGTCCTAATATGCAATAATAATAATAATAAGTTCTGTAATTTATGACATTATTGTAGTTCTCTTGGGGGTTATGGCTCTACATGTAGTTGTAGTCATAAGCACTTGATTGTTAAGTTTCCTTTTTGGCTTAAACCCTCTTTCCATGGTAGAAATTTTAAATTTTGCAGAGATAAAACCTTATTTTTGTGTGAAGTTATGTGCAATTCTTTTAATTTACAGGAGGCATTATAGGTTTTGGTGAAGCAGAAGAGAACCATTTTGTCCTTTGCAAACCCTGGCCACCCTTACATCCCTGCAAGTGTTACCATCAATGTACTGGTTGCTGTCAAGGGCACACCTCTTCAACATCAGAAGGTGATAAAATTAACTATCTATGTGAACGATATTATAATTATGAAGTTTCTTGATAATAATAATTTATTTATTTATAGATATTGCTAGTGCTATATCAGTCATATATGCTTAATGTATTGCCTATGTACTGCATTACTGCTTGGTATCTCCAACTGCACCAACTTCATGATGCATTTCACCTTATATTCTCAGACTGATTTTAAATTCTATCTCTAGCTGCCTTTTAATTTTGAGGGAGTCTATCTTGTATATGAGTAACCTTGTACTTCATTAAAGGAATTCTTGGTGGAGAAACTCTGTTTTTCCAATAAAATAATGCTGAAACTTGGAACACCATATGCAGATATGATACACTTTTGTCAGTTATATTTAATATCTTTTCATGAATCTATGAAACTGCCAGCTATATTTCCTATAAGGAGTATAATTTTGCTCATTATTTAAGGTGTACAAAGGCTATTTCTATAGCTTGAACAAAGATTGAATTGAAAATTAACATATTTTTTACTTAATGTATGGAAAGCTTGAGTCAATCTCCATGACATATATTAACATACTCTTCAGCCTGTGAAGAGTATGATTCTCCATGGTCTGCGTGGAGTTTTTGACAGGCGAGTAGTTATTGACAACACCTCACCATGACTCTGATGTGGACCAAATGATGTTCAAAATCCTTGGTCTGCGTTAAATGGTGTTCACCACTGACTGACTCTCTAGAAGCCTCATTGAAGAAGAAAACCCAGTTGGAATAGTTTAGAGACAAATCCACTTATTTAAGAAGCTATAAATAGGAGTACGCTCTGTTTTGGGTCAGAGTGATAAATGTGAGGTCTGAGGGAGTGCTGTGAGGTGTGTGAGGTGCCTAGCGTGAGTGGAGTGTGAGTAATTGTACCATTAGCTTTGTACAAGAGCTGTTCTATAGAATTTAATTATTAGGTCCATCTGCTTCCCAAGTTTTATCTACAAGTGGTACCGTTCGAGGTTATATCTAGTCAAGCTGCTGCCAAGGAAATCTGACAGTGAGGGACAGTCAGTGAAGGCACATTTAAGAAGGGTTTGATCAAGGACCACACTTACTTTGTAGTACATGGGGAGGTTACACCAAGTCTTGATGGTAGAACTAAGCCCTGTAGGCAATATTAAGAAGCTAAATAATGAGAAGAACTAGATGGTAATGGGACCACACTTCGCCACCATAGGAGGACGCTGCCGCATTGAAGAAATGGAAGAATAAAACAAAGAAGGCTATGTTCGCCATTAAGACAACTGCAGGAGATCTATTATTGGCTTCTAGATTTTAAAAAATAAAAAATAAATGAGTCTCCCAGCTCTTAGAAATGAATTGATGGCGTCGCACGAAATAACAGACAATAAATCAGATTTTTACAAATATAAACCATTGTCATGAGATTTCAGAAACGTCATCCAAATTAGTGAAGAAGAATGAGAAGAATTAGTATTCATGGGTTAAGACTGAGTATTATGGAGGATTTATTACAGTAACTCAAGGGTGGCCAGTTCCACCATCATTGGAGAATCTAGAAAATTTATTAGCCAATTAAGAACTTCAGTTTATGCAAGATAGTTACTGATATGAAGTAAGAAAAGCTTCCACTGTAGTAGCCAAATCTGAAGAGTTGACTATGAAAATGACTGGATCTATGACTCCAGGTGCTCTAATCACATGACTGGCAAGAAAGAGAAGTTGCAAAATATATGAGAGTACAATGAGAAGGTATGATGGTATGGAAAGCTTGAGTCCATCTCCATGACAAATGCCACCATACTCTTCAGCCTGAGGTGTGTGAGGTGCCAAGCGTGTGAGTGGCGTGTGAGTGAGTGCCATCATTAGTGCTGCATTTGTTTGTGTATTAAGAGGGAGCTTCTCTTGCTGGTCTGTGAGTACTTGTACCATTAGCTTTGTACAAGAGCTGTTCTAATAGAATTTAATTATAGGTCCATCTGCTTCAGTGGTCCCAGAGCTCACAGTTGGGACTCTGAAATTTGAATATAGATAAGAAGTTGATTACAGTCTCTCAGTGGCACCTACTAGAAGTTGATGCGGGCGTCCGCTTAATAGCACTCTGACTTTCTTTTAGTATAATGTCCTGATAATAGAGCTAGAAGTAGGATGAATTGGATTAGATGCAAACCTAATCTAAAGTTTTTTTTAGGCTTTAAGTCAGATTATAATCCAAATTCTTTTCAAAAATTAAGCTCAAATCGGATCTAGTTTAAAACCAATTGGACCAACTCAACTCAACTCATTTAAGCCTTTTTCCAACTACATGGGGTTGGTTATAAATCCGCTTTCTCGGCTCTGCTTTATTCAAGACCAAGTCGATATTCAAATTACATATAATAATATATTTTTTTAATTATTTCTATCAACTCACGATAATTTCTTTGTGTCAAAATAATTGACGAAGTTATTTATTTTTTAATATTTATATAAAAATAAATAGTTAAAAATAATTATATTTAGTTACTTCAAAAATTACTATATACAAAGATAGTATTCTTACATACTCGACTCAACTCATTTCCCAACTACATAGTTATTCTTACATAATTGATAAAAAAAATTAATATAAAATTTAAAAAGGCTCTCATATTTTAAGATTTTAGAATTATATTTCGGTTAGATTTGAATCTGATTAAAGGCTAATGCTTTAATAATTTTTGGGCTTGAATTTTGAGTTGAGCTAAATATTTTTGGGTTTTAATTTTAAACCGAAATGTTGTTTGAATTGAATTAGAGTGAGCCGTCGGGCTAGTTGGAGCTCACTTTCAATCGTACCTACCTAAAAGGGAGACTGTTTGGATTCGTCCTAATTAAGGAAGAAAAAGATCAGTTTTGGTTAGCTCAAAAACTTCGAACCGGAACCTACTCGCTCTACAGACTTTTATAATGAGCAAGTTGGCAGAGTCCCAAGGAGAAAGAAGCATGATGGGAGAGAGGAGGAAGCGATGGCTACCACATAACAGAAGGCCTCCCTTGGCTTAATAAATGGGGTTCACCCGCTGCTCGTGAGGGGAATAACGCACCACCGGCAAAGGTAGCAAAGCAGCCGCTGAGCTGAAAGCGCAGTGCTTTTTACGTACCGTGGCTGAGACTGAGAGACGACAGCACTGACCGGCATCTAATGTTTTCAATTCAATCGAAAAATCTTCTGACAAAACTGTCCTCCACCATTTACACCTATGAGATCTGAGGTTGGTGGACTGCTCTGCTCCCTCGTTAAGTTCTGTGGTAGGTGTGCTGTCACTCTTCAACTTAAATCCAGCCTTCCACGGCTTTGGTCCGCGAAATCAGGTGAAGTTTCCTTTTATATATATATATTGATATCATGTTGACGTATTTATTTCAGCGTATCAAGAAAAGTTGATGAATTTCTAAGATTATTTTAAAGATCAAATTAGCAGGAAAATGTTTTAATTTCTGTTCAAAAAGTAAATAATATCAGATTTTCTACTGATAGATATTTTATTTTTTATAAATTACCTCTCAAAATAAAATATCATTGTTGTAATAGAGAGCCCATTTTTTTTCCAAAATAATATTAATATTAATATATTATATTAATTTTTATTACATATTAATATAAATAACAAAAAAATATTAGATTAACTTATAATACCTATTTTATAATTATATTTAGATTATTATTATTATTATAGTATTTTTATACTGATGAATTATTAAATTTAATTTTATGTAATATAATATATTATATTATATAAATTTATCATGTATTTATATAATTTAATAATATATTAAACTATTATTATTACTGCAATAATATTACATAATTATTTTATGTTTTATTTATATTATATATAATAATAATACATATTACGAATATAGTATGTTTTATATTATAATATATTAATATATTTATATATAATAATATAGTAGTTGTTATTATTATATTATATATAGTTTTACATGCCATTTAAATTGCACTAATGATATGCTTGATAATATACTAGGATGGAATCTTACCTTCTATTAACTAAACTAAATGTCTCCTAAAAGCAATTGGCCGATATACTTTTGGTGGACAAGCTTTATTTAAATTTCATAGTGTAATCTCTTATATTTTAAGAATATTATATTCATGGTATCCTATTACATAAGCATGACATTCTAATGCCACTGTATGGATTGTTGCTTAACCTAAATGAAAAATTAATCAAATTTAGTGGCAATCATGTTTCACATCAGGGTAATATGTTAGCTATTTTGTCCATTTTAATTGACCTCATGTAATGAGGTGATAGAAATGGATAAGTTTTAAATACGAGGGATTAAAATATAAAAATTGAAAGTTTGAGGATCAAAAATATATTTTGCTAAAGAATTTTTTTTTTTTTAATGCATGAACCGTGCCCCTTATCTTCATAGGAGGGTGTAAATTTAGGTCTTGATTACAATAAAAAATGGGTGTATCAGCTATTTCCTAGGTAGAAATGCTTTTGGGCTTGATGACCATATGATGGTGATATGGATCAGAACTAACAAGCACCACTGTTGTTCCAAACTAGTTTGATGAACTTAAAATATCTAACAAAGAAGTTAGCAACAGAGGACTTGATATTTATCCTGTCTTATATTATAGCATTGGCATTTATGAAGGTAGAGGGGGCAGTCCATGTATTCGTATGGAGGTGACATATCAGTTATTTCATCCATTTAAATTAATCTCATGTAATGAGATAACAGGAAGGAAAGAGTCTTAAAAATATGATGAATTAAATTATAATAATTGAAAGCTCGAGGATTAAAATAAATTTTGAGTAAAAATTTTATGATTTAAAATATATTTTTGCTAAACTTTTTTTTAGATGCGTAAATCAGTGCCCCTCACCGCTCCTCATCTTCATAGGAGGCATAAATTTAGGTCTTGAAAAAAAGTCTTTTATGTACAGTACGTATTGATTGGTATGCAAAAGAATAAATTATTTTGATCATACGCAATCATATACACATGCGACCAATCACTCCGCATTGTACGTGTGACTTGCACCATACGCAATACACAAAGTCCTTTCCTTAGGTCTTGGTTGCAAGCAAAAGTGGATGCACCAGTAGTTTTCCAAGTAATGGTGATATGGAATGGTGATATGGACTAGAACCGGCAAGCATCAATTTTGTTCCAAAGTAGTTTAATGAACTTAAAATATCGAACAAAGAACCTAGCAATTGAGTATTTGATATTCATCCTATTTTATATTATAGCATCAACGGCTATAAATATATAACGTAACAGCCCATGTATTCACATTAGGATGACATCCCAGCTATATCATCAATTTTAATGATCTTAGGTAATGGAACGATAGAAATGCAATATACTTAAAATACAAAAAAATAAAGTATAATAATTGAAAGTTTGAGAATCAAAATAAATTGAGTAAAAATTTAAGGATAAAGTATATTTTTACTATAGAAATTTTTGTTGGACACATAAATCAAGGACCCTTATCTCCTTAGGAGGATGTGAATTTGGGTTTTGATCGCAATCAAAATTGGGTGTATTAATTAGCTATTTCCTTGGTAGAAATGCCTTTAGGTTCGATGGTTATAAGTTGGTGATATGGACCAGAACTAACAAGCTTCAATTTTGTTCCAAACTAGTTCAATGAATTTAAAATATCTAACAAAGAAGCTGGCAATTGAGTATCTGGTATTCAAATCAGATGTTATGTCAGTGATTTCATCAATATTAACTGATTTTATGCCGATAGATATCAGGAATGAAATATTCTTAAGACTAAACTGTTATAATTGAAATTTAAGAATCAATATAAATTGAGTGGAAGTTTGAGGACCAAAAATATATATTTGCTAAAGATTTTTTTTAATGAGTTAATCAATGCCCCTCATGTCTGTGGGAGGGCTTGAATTTAGATCCTGATTGCAAGCAAAAGTGTGTGTATCAGTTGTTTCCCATATAGAAATGTTTTTGGGTTCGATGACCATGCGATGGTGACATGGATCAAGAATCGACGAGCATCAATTTTGTTCCAAACTAGTTCAATGAACTTAAGTTATCTGACAAAGAAGCTAGCCATTGAGTACTCGATGTTCATCCTATTTGATATGATAGCATCAATATTTATGAAGGTTAGTAGTGGTCCAATTCAGTTCAGTAGCCATCAGTGTCAAATTCGTTGCTTAAAGAACACAAATAATTTAATTACTCTTCGATATGATAAGTATAGTGACATTTTTTCCCTACTGAATTGAGATTTTTTTCCTTTATAGTTGACTTTGAGGCATGTTTCTATATTTGGACCTTGTTAATTATAAAGATAAAACTTATATGCAATCTGTTAGACGTTTGTCATTAAATTTTTTACTTAATAAATGATACATATAAATCATCATCCTTGATCAGTAACACATATTTAGATTATTTCTAATGAATTCAAAACATCTAATGGAGTATAAAGTTTAGCACATATTACTTATTAAGTACCAAAATTGATGGCAAATTCGTAACGAATTGTGCTTAAATTTTATTCTAATTACAATCCAAATAAGTTCTTTCTCTCTCTCTCTAAAATGAAATATATAAGGCTACTCCCTGATTTACATATTTTTTTTCTGAGCAAACTAATGAAAAATTCAACTCCACATTTTATTAAACATGAAATTAGTATACAAAATAAAAAATGTAAAATACTAAAATATTAAGGTAGTGTTTGATACCAAAAAAAATTGCTATCTTTGGATAAGTATACAGGATAGAGTTTATTTAGGGGATAGCTAAGAAAATAGCCAACTTTTTTTAATAACAATTTTATCCTTAAGGGATAGCTGCAACTATTCCTTCATTCCCTAAGGGAATAAGTTCAAGGATTATTCTTTCTGATTAATGTTTTTTCAACTTATCCTTCAGTTATAGCTTTTGAGAATAAGAGTTCTTATTCCCTATTTCAAACACAATCTAATAAAAGATGAAAAGAGACGAGCCAGGATTCCAACCAGTCCAAGCACAAGTTCCCAAGCGCGAATATATAGCAGCGGCCTGCTGCTATCATCTCCTTGTTCGTCATGGGTGCAACGATCTAATTAATTAATTTGAAGTAATTTTCTTTACCACATCAACATAACACTATTCTGATCATGAAAATTAACTTAGCACTCTTTTGCTCATGAAAACATAAGCAACCAACTTTAATCCTAATATTAATTTTAAGCAGTACTGAACCAACTAACTAGCTATCTGACAGCTCGCCAACTTGTTGGCATTAAGCTTCTACTTTCTGTATTCCATTCCAATCACCTTGGCCGTTGTTGAACCAATAACAACATGTTAATCAATAATATAATGCTTCAAGCTTCAAGCCATTTGGTGATTCAATTAATTTATTAATAAGCTAGATTTATCAAAGACTCAAGCCTATCTACTAATGCTTCAAGGTCATGTACTGATTTAATTAATCTATTAATAAAGTTGACTAATAAGCTGATCCAATTAATCTATTAATGAGCTAGGTTTATTAAGGATATGCATGCGCACCACAAGACCCATCTACTCGTTCAATTAATTTTTTAAATTTATTTATTATTTTAATGAACCTATTAATGAATCAAGTTTATGCAGCTTTAAAAAATTTAAATATAAATTAATTAATAGCGAATGAATTTAAATTATAATAAATTTATTTTTTTTTAATTTGATATTAAATTGTTTTAAAAATATTATAATCACATTCAGTGTGGCTATTAATTATCTGAAACCTAAAAGGCTTCAAACCAGGTCGCATCCAACGACGTCGGCCAGCTACCGTCACAAGGACTAGGGGGTTACGTCTAACTTTCATTGATGAGTTGTCACATGGCCTTCATTTGATCTCCGAACTTTTTTATTTTTGTTCCTTCTTTCATAGCAGTGGTTTTCCTCGATCCCTACTTATTTTGTTTCTGCTCGACCCATATATATATATATATATCAGACTGTTTTCAGGTTCCCCTAGCACAAAGTCTACAGAGATGGGAACCTTACCACAAGGACCAATCCTCCTCCAAGACCTCAAGGTCACCACCCTAAGCTCCACCACCCTCTATCCATTAGAAAAAACGGAGAGGAGGTCCATGTTCCTCTCGACATAGACCAGGTGCTGAATTTTGACGTCGAGACCATACACTTCTTCGCCGCAAACCCGGAGTTCCCCCCAGCGGCGGTCGCCGGGAGGCTTTCGTCGGCGCTGGAGAAAGTACTTGTGCCGTATGACTTCTTAGCAGGAGGCTGAAGTTGGAGCCCGGAGAGGGTCATCGGCTGGTCATAGACTGCAACGCTGCTGGGGTGGAGCTCGTGGTGGCCTCCAGCGAGCTCAAGTTGGAGGATGTTGGAGATTTGGAGCACCCCAACCCAGCATTCCGGCAGCTGGTGGCAGAGAATACAGACCATGGGTTGGCTCTGGAGGACCGGCCTCTTTGTTCCTTTCAGGTACGTACTGAAACAAAAAAGTTTAAAAAAAAATACATCACCTATATATGGTACTGGTAGCATATATGAAGAGCTCGATCGTTTAAATAACTCGATTATAACTACAGCAAAAATCATACTCGGATTAGTTGTAAGGACTAGTACACATATCTTTATGAAACTCAGTTACATTCGGCCCTCCCATGCATGCAACACCCAAGCTAGCTGGCTCTTGCGTCACGCCTCGCATGTTGTTTGATTTATGTACAAATCTTCTGGAACTTGGACAGATGCGGGCAAAAATAAAATTCCAAAGACGAAATTTATTATCTCAAAGAAAGTTTTGGCCCTCGTAATAATAAAATTAACGTTTTTGTAAATATTTTGTTTTGGTACAATTAATATTATAAGTATAAATAATTAAGCTTTTAATTAATTAAAATCGTGCAGGTAACGTCGTTCAAATGCGGTGGCTTCGCACTGGCGTCTGCAACAACCACACCACCTTCGACGGCCTCGGCTTCCAGACCTTCCTCCAAAACCTGGCCGCCGTCGCTTCCGACCAGCCCTTAGCCACCATCCCCTGCAACGACCGCACCCTCCTCGCCGCCCGCTCTCCGCCACGAGTCACGTTCACCCACCCCGAGCTCACCGCCGTCCCATCCATCCCCCAACCCAACCAAACACAACCTCCACCCTCCTCGACTCCCTCTCCGGCGACCTCCGATTCCACCTCTTCCAGCTCGGCCCCGACGACGTCTCCGCTCTCAAAGACAAAGCGGGAACCCCGCCTCGCCGCGCGGCCTCCAGCTTCAGCGTCGCGGCCGCCCACCTCTGGCGGTGCAAGGCCCTCGCGTCGGCACGGTGCAGTCCAAGCAAGCCATCCACCGTCCTCTACGCGGTCGACATTCGGTCGAGGCTGAAGCCGCCGTTCCCGCACTCGTACGCCGGCAACGCGGTGCTGAGCGCGTACGCGACCGCGACATGCGGCGAGCTCGAGGAGGGTCCATTCGCTCGGATCGTAGAGTTGGTCCACGAGGGGGCGGAGAGAATGACCGATGAGTACGCGCGGTCGGTGATCGACTGGGGCCAGCTGAACCAGGGGTGCCCTCGGGGGGATGTGGCGGTGTCGTCGTGGCTGAGGCTGGGGCTCGGTGAGGTGGAGTACCCTTGGGGGAGGCCTAAGTTCAGTTGCCCTGTGGGTGATCCCCTCTGGGACTTCATTCTGTTGTTTCCTACGGTTGGAAAGGAGGGCAAGGGGATGAATGCACTGGTGGCGCTTCCTGGTCAAGAGGTGGACAAGTTCCGAAGCCTCTTCCATAAGTTCCTAGCTTGAGATCTCGATTATCGATGTGGTTAATTAATTAGAAGCTATATAATAATTTTAGTTTTCTTTGTTTCAAGGGCTTTGGATGTTAGGTTATAAGCAAGAGTGCATGCAGCTGGTCGTGTACGTGTTTTTCTTCTTCTTCTTCTTCTTCTTTTTACCCTTTTTTTTTGTTTGACCCGCTGGTACATGCATTCTTCGTTTGATGCTTGTCTATCTAATGTGTACGTTTGTTACATTAATGAAATAGTCTACTAAAATCCCCTCTTTTTTTCCTTTATATATATATATATATATATATATATATATAATGTTATTGCAGTAGAATGGGACGGATCAGAGACTACAAACCCAATATTCTCCGTCCCATCCCCACTAAAAATAAATTTCTTTATCTCTGTTCTATCTTATAATTAAATTTTTTTTTCATTCACATCCTCATCCTCAAATAATAATATATATATATATATTATTGCAGTAGATGAAAATGAGGCCGAAATGTACTTCTTTATCTCTGTTAGCAAAAAAATAGAATAATAATAATAATTTTTATTTTCATCTCTATCTTATAAAAAATAGAAATTCTCTCTTCAAATTCATAAAGCGAGACAGGTTTTACATTATGAATTAAAATTATTGTTCCTAATTCTGGATAAAATAATAGCACATGCATCTGACTTCAGAGCAGATAGTGGAGGTTTTAATTTGTTAAAAAAAAAAAAAAGTTCAGAGATGTGGGTCATATATGGCCAATTAAGTGGTTAATCCCAGGGGGAAATGATCCTGTTAATTCAAGCCAGCGAACATAATCCTATAGCTTGAGAGTTGGTGGTAGGTAAAATAATATATATGGTGTCTCAAAATGTTTCTCATCTATGTGACTGTTATATATTCCTTCCAATGTATTCTCCTAATTATAATATTCCATGAGAACCACTCAGTTCCGAGAGCAGTTGATTTAATGCAATTCATTAGACTGAGTTGGTTAAAAAAAGTATAATTTAAATTATTTAATGTGATATACTATCTTTAAATTATTCACACATTAAAAATTATATGTTTTTTAAAAAATTATTTATGCATCAAATAGTCAAAAATTACATGAGATAACTTGTATTAACCATCTTATATAAAATCCAGAAGTTTTCAAATCGTGTGATTTGTAAAAGTTAAGCAATTATATTCTAAAATCTAACATATGTTGGCATTTAACAAAAGTTGCATGTGAATGGAAAGATGTATGAGAGTGATCCAATTTAATTTATTTAAAATAAAAGCAAACTAAATAAGTAAAACTCTTATATTTGTGCTGCAAGCCAGGAGAAGAACTCAAAGAAAGTTTTTTTTTTTTTTTTTTCTTTTTGCTCAAATAGGGAAGCCGTTAACCATAGCCTATATATTAACAACAAAACTTAGGTGCATTCAATAGATGTTTGCTATCATGTTTCCAACTTAATAATTATCGCATATAATTAATCCATTCACATGCATCATTAGACTTCAATTCTTAGCATTAGCAAATATTGTCCTTTTATTTTCTCATGTTTGAAACTACCTCTGATTTCCCTTCTCTTCCATCATTCATCTACCAAAGATTTATGCCAAGAGCAGAACTAATTAAGCATGATTTATTAGGTGCAGGAGCTGGGATTACTCTCTATCTCTCTCTCATTTTTTCGTAGCCTAGCTTAAGTCGAGCTTGAGGTGGCTGTGAAAAAGTGGGAGAGAGACAAAGATTAACCATAGCTGTTATAGCTAACAAATAATATCTAATGCTAAACTAGCTTATAGAGTGATTTAGCCTAATCCGATCAGTTGCAATCTGAGTTAAGATGTCATCGTCGTTTTATAAAGGGTTGTAATACTATTATTTAATCCATAAATGGTAAGTACCTAAATTTATTTTATTTAAAAAAGTAAAATTTATGTATATTATATGTATATGCCAAAGTATGACAATTTATTATGCACTAAAATATAATTAACATAAAAAAAATTAGACATCAATTATAAAGAAATAGTGTATGATCGGTATACAAAATAAGTTTGAGAGTATAAATGATATTGTGGGAATGAAAGATTGGTTAGGGTAATTCATCTAAGAAAGTTACAGTGCAAAAGATTATAGATAATAGATACGGAAACCAATTTTCAAGGTATAAAAGAGTATATGTAAATTATTTTATTTTGTCTAATCATTATTTAGGTAGCACTTACCTAAAAAATATTGCCTCCAAAAGGACGAGCCCTGATATTATCTTAGATGAGAAGAATTTAATCTCAGACCTATTCAAGTCATGAAGAAAAAGGTAAGCCAAACATTTCTTTTTCCCGTTATAAGATACGGGGGCTGTTGATACCTCCAACCGTGGCAATTACTGAAGTTTTACTGTTCTTTGGTTCACATAGCTCCAAAGTAGCTTTCACCTTGATAAAATACAGGAGAGGAGCTGTTGACATCTCCAAGCATGACCATAATAAAGTTGTATTATTCTGTTGATCCAAATAGCTCCAAAGTAGCTTTCAAATACAGTAACGAGGACAAGTATCATGGAGCATTAAATTCCATGAGGTGATGGTTCACAACATAATTCATCAATTAATCAATCGGGCTTAGGCTTATGACAGGCAAAATTCATCCATTGATCAATTAGACTAAGGTAGTGTTTGATAAAAAAATATTATCCATGGATAAGTGTATGTGATAGAGTTTGTTCCCTGGCTATTCCTAGGGACATCCCTTGGCTATCCCATTGATTATATCAAATGCAAAAAGGTAAATCCATAGGATAACCTTTTTTTACTCTTATTTGGAGGGATAACCAGCTATTCCTGCATTTTATAGAGAATAAATTGAGGAAATTTCTCATGGTTAACCATGGATTATCCCTTTGGTTAACTTTATTCCCAGCTATCCCTTATAGTTATGACTTTTGAGAATAAGAGGGGATATCGATCCCCTCTTATCCCCTATTTCAAACACTATCTAAAGCTTTGGCAGGCTCTATTTTGTTCCTCTGTTTTTCTTGCAATCCCCATCTTTGACATTTCATGTAGTCAGTCGCAGAAGACAGAGAACATAGGATCAGTCTTTTTCCATTTCTTACCTTCATTCACCCTGCAATGGGTCCTTAGAAGAGCTCGGATTTGTATCACCGAAGCTTCAGGCTCAGGTTCTACGAACTCAAGATTTGGTCACAGATGTACCCAAGCCCAAGCCTGGAGTCCGTTGTAGCCCATTGTTTACAAAACCTTTGATATTATTATTATTATTAGCAATTTTGGACTTCTACTGATGTTACTAGGAACACTCATTATGTATTTATCTACTATAATGAATTGGAGGTGTGACCCCATCATCTGTGAATGGCTTTCGCTTGCATGTGTATTCATTTTGCCAGTGGGGCCAGATAATAATAGGGACTCACCTTGTTTCGATCGCGGCAAAAGCAATGGGATCATCAATGGTAGTGAAGATTATCAGAGTCTCCAATATGTTCATGCTCCTACGCTGCAGGGCTGAAAAGAAAGAAGGTTTGTAAGAGGGGAGTTAAAGAATAGAAAAGAGAGCCAAAAAATTTATCCATCTCTTATGAAAAGAAATGGCTACGAAGCCAGGATGGATGCATGATCTGACACCTAGTGCTGAGCAGCCCACATTTGCCCTTCAAATAAAACTATAACCTATGTAGGGATCATCTGACACTTCATTTACGATGGCATAGATCTGAAAACTCCCTATCCATCCATGTATAAAGATCTTTCTTTGAAAGGTGGCGTGGAATCGCCTTTTACGATGGCTCTTCTCAGTTGGAGAGGCATGGACTTTGCGGGATCTTGCTCAGTGTGTGGAATTCATGATGAGTCTATCGAGCATGCTATCTTGACTTGCTCTAGGGCAAGGCAGATTTGGCAAGTTTCAGGGAGTTAGCCTTGGGCTACCAATGATAGAGATTATATGTCCTTCTTTCTTCAGTATCTCCATCAGAATTCGATACATAAGGACTATCTTGCTGTCTATATCACCTAGCAGATCTGGCGGGCTAGAAATGCGCTGACCTTTGAGATAGAGGACATCTCGATCTGTCCGACTATTCGAAAAGCTAGATGTTTGGCGTCAGAGTACCTATGGTTTGATGCTGTCACTCCTCTGACTACCCCAAGTTCCTGGGTCTCCCATGCTGCTTCGACAGTGGCCCTTAGAGCAATACCTATTTTCTAGAAGCCCCCACTCCTGGGTTTGTTAAGGTGAACTTTGATGGCAACATCCGTGGTACCAACGGTGATGCAAGGTATGTCATTCGGTCCGACGAGAGAAGACTCCTGGCGACGATGGGACATTCTTTCAGGCCTCTTTTGTCCCGAAATCTGAGCTCATAGCAGCTTGGGGTAGCATCAGTAGAGCGATCCAACAGCTGCGGATCCAGTGGATCTTCATTGAAAGGGATTCTTCCACTGTAATTGAATGGATTGAAGACAGGATGGACCACGATGGTGTACACCCGCTCCTTCATGTTATCTGACAGTTCCTTCAGACTCGACGGTTACAGTAGTTCGCCATGTATATCGAAAGCAAACTGTACGGCTAACTGGATTGCCTCCTTTGTAGCTCACCACTTCATTAAGTGAAGTTGGTCTCAAGAAAATAAGATTTCATCTTTCCTTTTTAATGTTTATTTTCTCTAATCTTTTGGGCAGTTATCGCACTAGAGTTCTGTGATGGCCCGTTTGTATTTTAAAAAAAAATTTATAATTTTTTCTTATTTTTTAAATTTTTTAGGTTCCACCTAATATGGTTTTATCCAGCTTGTTATCGATTTGCCTTATAATTTGGTTTACAAGATTTGCAACCCAAAAAAAGCGCCAACCTTATAATAAATGCCTTTTATTGCTGCCACTTATTTCAAATAATAGATATTATTTTGTTCACAACTGTTACCAAAAGAAGAAAATATATAATAAATTTTCATAATTACTTTATATAAAATTTGCCAATACTTTTGTGAAACTTTTGCAAAGTAATATGCATATATTCATATACAAGAATAAGATCAGCTCATTTGGAATTTTATTAGATGGTATAGCCTTCCATAAAAGCATTATGTATTGTGTGTGTGTGTGTATGAGGATACCTCTATTATGTATTGTATATATTGCTATCTTATTATGTGTATTTGAGTTGCTCTCATTTTACTTGTTCCCAGAATCATTTATCTTGATCAAGAAGGAAGGTGAGGATTAAAAAAATCTGAAATCTTGAAGGACTCGGCCAATATTTTAGAACCAAGCAAGATATCAAAATCTCTATGAACATATTACGTTTGAAATTCACAAATATTTTTTTTTCTACTTAAGCATTTAATATAACTATTCAAAAATAGGATTCAATATATTGATAGTTTACTGATTGATATCGCTCACATACATCACCATGTACCACTTAACATTATGAGAATTGAGATTTTTTATGTCGTATATAAATCGGAACTCGATACCGAGCTCTGGCGAGGGGCAACATTGAGTCCACTTACAAATGCACGATGGATTCTGAAAATTGCGCGCATCGGACGGTGGTTATGGAGTGCCGTGCAAACCTAAAAAAACCACACTACGATACGCGGTCGGAAAACGGGAAAGTTTTGCCAGGCGGAACTTTCAAAGCCGACGCCCCGGCAGCTTCAAAGGCTTGCCGTCCTCGCAGCGTAGGACTTTTTCCCTGCTTATTCCCTACTTTCTAGAAACGGTCCGTTCATTCAGTCAACTTGTGACATAAGAAAATGACTATAAATCATATCAGCTTTATCTATTTCATAATAAAATAAATTTAATAAAAAATAAATTATTATTATTATAGAGTGAATGATACCTATCCTTCGCAGTCTTAATTTTTTGATGATGGATCATCCATCAAAAGAGCGCCCTTTGGATGGTTACAAGCTATCAGATCTTGTTAAACCTGCTTATCTTCATTAATAATGCTATATCTTTTCATAGTATTATGCAAAAAATTAATTCTTTGTCAGCAGAATTTACTCATCTCAATAGGTCTGATTTTGATACCTCTAATCACTAGGCAGCAAACTGGCATACGATTTTCATCTCTTAAGAGCTTTCCTTCATAGCTTATCAAAATCAACTTTGATAAAAGTGTTCGGAAAAGATTAATAGGTTCAATCTTTATTATTCAAAGGATCGATGAAGCTTTACTATCGGTAGGTGATTTTGGCATCCTAAACTTCTCTGTCAGTTTTATGCAGCTTGGGCTAGTATTTCCTACGCATCATAGATTCTTCATGCTCACATATTCTTTATGCTCACGATTTTTTCATTGAGGAGAATTCTTTAACTGTCATCTGGTGACTCCAAATGGATAATGCAATCAAGTCTCCATCAATTTCTACTTCTCAATATTTGGTATGTTCTTCGGGAAGTAGCCCATATCCGACATATCTACTAAGAAATTAATTCTGCAGCTTACTGGATGGCAATCTCTGTGGCTCATCATACAAATTTTAGATACGAAACCAAGATAACTTTTATCCTTTTATTTTTAAATAAATTTTATATTTTAATATATCTGAACTGACTCAGTGTGATTACTTGTCTGTAAAAAAAAATAATAAAGAAAAGGGCTTGCCGTCCTTGGAACGTGCGTTCGGTTTGAAAGGAATCTTCGAGAAGCTCACCAGGACCGCGAGGACATATAGAATTTTTAAAAGAAAATCACGTGATACAATACGCCGTTACGTGGAAGATGAATTCTCCATCGCTTGCGCGCAATAAATAGTAATACGAGGCCGGTCTTCTTCTCCTCCACCAGCTGCCTGGTACCCCTCACATCTCGCAAGGAAGAAGTAAAAAAAAAAAAAAATCATGGCAGCGGAGGTGGCCGACTCTATCTATGACATCACAGTCAAGGTAATGGCCTCTTCTCATCTTCCCAAGGCTCTGCTTTGATGGCTTCAATCCTCGTTCATCTGCTACTGTCTTGAGTTTCTTGTTGTGATTGATATATTCTAATTTTGTTGCTAAGATGGAATTCTAGGAATCGCCTATGACTCCCTTGTTTTTTTTTTTTTTTTTTTAATTTTATTTTTTTCCCACCAATTTTGAATCATTTAGTTTGATGTGATTTTGATCTTCTTTCAATCCAGCGGAATAGTTTGTAGATCGCTTTGATTTAATGAGATTGCAAGATTGCAGCTGTTTTCTTATAACTTTGAGGCCGGCTTCTAATCTTATTAATTTGATAAGATCGGGTTTATTAATGGTTAATTGGACGATCTTTGATTCAGAATATTTTTCTCTTCGCTTTCCCCCTAAACTTTCTTTTCATTTGATGGGATTTCATCGCAGGATATCAACGGCAACGATGTGAGCCTGAGTACTTACAGGGGAAAGGTTCTTCTTATAGTCAATGTTGCTTCTAAATGGTATTTGCTCAACATGAATAACTTAGATTTCATTGTTAGAGGCTGTGTTCTATGATCGTATGTTTATAAAGGTAGAAGTTTATGCAGTTCAGCACTTTAAGATCTAGTAATATATCCTTTTTGGAGAAAAGAAAATCTAGTTATATATCTTATGGGGATGATTTGGTGGTTTGTAACATGTTTGTATGAACTATTTTGGATGATCTCTGCTCACATATATCGTTAAATTGTAAAATCTAGAAGTTTAACGCTTGCATATTTTGGGCTTTGTGTTGCTACAAAATTTGAACCCCAAATTGTGAAGATTTCCATTAATATTTTGGTAGGGAAGTTGCTCTTCAGGAATTGTTTGTTCATATGTTGATGATTATTAGCTCATGTGCACCTGTTGGTGTGGATTCTTCTAAACGGAATTGCTATGTATATAGACTTCCATGTGAAAATTCCATGGCTCTAGCTTGATTTCTGTGACGACACCCTCTTTTTTTTTTTTCTTTTCTCCCTCCCCTATGAGCTGAAGTGAATGAAAGCACTCAGCTGGGAGTGTAACGCTCCGTGTGAAGAGAGAAATAATTGCCCAATTGGTGCCTTTCAAAAAGGGAGCCCTTCCTACCATTTGTGAGTGCTAGAGATTAGCAGAAACCCCTCCATATTCGCCGCCTCCATCCCATAACCGTTGGAAGTTCCACAGATTGATTAATCCCAAGGGCATGGAACGTGGAAACGGTAGAGTTTCGTCATTTCAAATTTTGAATTCCTCCCCTGCAAGCCGAGTACCAAATTTTTCTTCTCTTATTTCATCTTCAACAGCCTTTATCGGATCATTAACTTTGTCATGATCGTTGAGCAGCATCAATTTCTTTTTCTTCCAAATCTGGGCTACTGGTTATCGGCATTGCTGGTATCAGAGCAAGTTCTTTTCCTTGAAGGTAAGTCGTCTGCCTCTCTATGCTTAAATCTCGAGTAGTCTTTCATATACCATCCCCGCTTAACCCCAACCTAGATCCATACTTGCAAATATCATGACCTGATCCAGTCTAAAGTGAATTTCTTACCAACTTACTCCCATCCTTTTAGAGACCTGAAGCTATTGGTATTTGTATATATATATAAGAGCATCTTCTTGTAGATTGACTAAAGAGCTAAGCTTAGATCCACGTTCTGGAATATTATTTGGGAACTTGTGTTGTGTCCAATTGGAGGCAGATACTAGCCCAAAGGTCCTAACATATGATACATAAAAGAGAGAATGAGTCAAAACTCTTGGAAACTTAGTTGAAGATTGATTTCTGGCATAGGGAGACAGCAATCAAGTCAGGAAAGTGAGCTTAGGTTTAGCGTAGACACAGGGAAGAATTTCTTTTCTTTTCTTTTTTTTACCTAGTGCATATATATATATATATATATATATAATATATATATATATATATATATATATATATATATATATATATATATATATTATTTATTTTTTATTTGCATGCCATCGTCATGTTATTTCTATGCAAATATGAAATTCCTTTATGATGGAAGCATGACATATGTGTAAGTATGGGCATGTATCTATGGCATACTTGATTTATGATGTGAATTACATGCTATAGGATATTGCAGTTCTTGTTAAATATAATTGGGAAAAAGAAATACTTGACTAACAATATATTTCAAACTGTCCCAAGAGCAGATCTGGTTATTTGGGCTGTCTCAAAGGCAGGCCTGGTTACGTCTTCTGCCTTAAGATAGGTCTGGTGTTCTTTTCGGGCTGTCTCAAGGGCAGGCCTGGTTGTTCTGACTGCCTTAGGGCAGGTCTGGATGTTCTAGCTGCCTTAAGGCAGGCCTGGAAATTTGGCTATCTCAAGGGCAACCCTGGTTGCTTTGGCTGCTTTAGGGTAGGTCCAATGTTCTTTTCGAGTTGTCCATAGGGTAGGTCTAGTTATTCTGACTATTCTACTCTGGCTATTCTACGGCAGGCTTAGTTGCTTATCATGGGTTGATGTATGTCATATGGTTAATCCAGTGCCCAACAAATATAAAATATAAAACTATTGTTGAATCGATAAAATGGGGATGTTATGTTAGTAACCATGATGATCTGTGTACTATGAATTCTACATATAGAGGCTACTTGCAGTAATTACTTAGTTGTTGATATTGCCTACTGTTGATATGGATCTTTTGGGTATGGATAATGTATTAATAAGGCATGTTTATATTTATTGTTCATGATGATCCATGCTATATGTTATGATTATTGATCTTATTGTATGTGGGTAGGGGGTCTGTTACTGAGCTTTGGCTCATTATTATTATTTTTTTTTTTCAAATCCGAAGATGCTTAAGTGCTTATGGACGAGGGTGAAAATAAGGACATTAAGTCCTCTGATACCAATGGTCTTCTGTAATAAATAAATTTACTTTTGAATTTATTATGGACATGTGTTAGCTTTTAATTCATCTTTGGATATGAAAATTTGATAAATGATCATGATAACTATAAGGCCTTGCATGACTCCTAGGGTTTTACTTTCGAGTCGTGCAGTTGTGTCGGTGTTCATCCCTGTCTCTTGGGACGGGTCATGACAATTTCACTTGATGATTGCAGGCTCACTAATGTTAAGCCTGATGTATATTGTCAATTCATCCCAAATAGCTTAAACCATTAGGATCTGTTGTTAACTAACATGGTATCAGTGCTCGAGTTGCTATAATCATGAGTTCACAGGTAGCTCACTTGACTTTGGTTTTTACCAATTTGTCCCTGTTTCATTTGTGGCTGTCATCCATTTAGTATCATTATCGGTCATTGCATTTCATGAAACTATTTCATTTGTCATCCAAAAATGTGTCCTCATGTTGTTTCATCTGCTAAGAGAAATCATATGAGGCGTTTGCATGCCAATTTACATCATGAATATGTAGCTGAAAATTTAATAAGAAAGAAAGAAAGAAGAAAATATACAAACGGAATAAAGGAAAGAAAATGGGAGAAATGAAGGGTACCTTTCTTGATGCTAGACTATGATTGTTTTCAGGATGACATGGGACAGCACAAGTGAGCAGGACATCTTGTTTTATGGAGAAGCTGAAATGCTAATTGCATGAGATCTAAATACTTGATTTTGGTCCATGGCTAAATCCAATTTTTTTCTTAATAACGTATAATATTTTCATAGAACTGAATTATGCTGGCAAGCGAAATAAAATTAGGGGTACATTTGAACCCTCTTTTCTATTCCCCCAAAAGAAAGTACTGGCAAGGATAGTTGATTATGGCCGATCAACACTGAAATATGATTGCTATTCTGAATATGGTAATTATGGTATTTATTCAGAATTAACTAATTTTTATCTTGACTAAGCAATTTAGCTAATGAAAATATCTCATACCTTACTTTGCATGAAAATTCGTTGATACCGATCGGAAACATTAAAAAAATTAAGATGCCATTTGGGAACAAAGACAACTTGATTTTGACAAGCTTCATTTCAGAAGAGCAGTTGTACTGGACGTATTTGTGCTGAATTTGGATTTTGACAATGCTGCAATTGTCTGCTCTAGTGCACAGTCTCTTGATTCTTTATTTTTATATACTTTGTTTGGGTTGATGCAGCGGGCTAACTCACTCCAACTACAAGGAGATGAATGTTTTGTATGAGAAGTACAAAGATAAAGGTTTGTTGCCCGTTCTTGTTTCCTGTTCCATGAATTCAAATAACTTTTAGGCAATTTCAAATTTTAGATGACCTGTTTGGTGATGTTTGTTCTGGAATTATCTTCCCAGGTTTGAGATATTGGCATTTCCGTGCAACCAGTTTCTTAGCCAGGAACCTGGAAGCAATGAAGAAATTCAGGAGGTTGTTTGCACCATGTTTAAAGCTGAGTTCCCCATTTTTGATAAGGTAGTTAAACAGAAATCTTCAACCCAAAAAATTTCCTTGCACTGTTTCATTCATGACTATGATTTTATGGTATCGGCTACGAGTCCTTCACTTACCATTTCCTTTGACCCAATGTAGAAATTCTGATTTTCTGTTGCTTCTGTTTAATCTTTATTTTCTTCTCATATTGGAAGTTTTGAAGTCAGAGTTCTTTGACCTTGTAATGACATTGCAATAACTTGAACTAGGTGAAGAGAGTCTTCAATCTTCAATTAGTAGTCATATATCTCCCCATTTCAATTATTTGTCTCTTAAAATATTTGTTCTTTTAAGACCAAAATGTTTTCATGCTAGGCTCAGATCAGGATTCAAATCAAGTGTCACATCTGGTCCATTTACTTGTTATTTATTTTATAAATTAATTAGGATATGGTGCAGGATATCTTGGTTTTATCTCAGAATTAGAGTCAGAACATAGCTTTCATAAACAGCGAATGTATGTTCTGAACTTGCAGCTTTTTGTTTGCTGAAACTGTCTGTCCATGGTAGATAAGCAGAAAATTGAAGATAAATAGAGTGGTTTTAATAGTCTTATTCCAAGTTGTCAAAAGCTCAATACAAACTATGGTATGAGCCAAAAAAAAAAACTGTTCTATGCTATGATGACACTGTATTCAAGAGTACCACCAATTGATTTAGAGGAGGCAGAGATATCTGCCATATAGCAGGGAACCCTACTCCATTCTCAGTTTTTTTTTTTTTTTTGGTACAGACGGTGATTCATACCACCCTAGGTCGGGATGGACCCGTTACATCTGAAACTAATAATTGGGACAAAATCAGAGGGCAGTAGTCTTCCGGTCTCCATCTCCAATACCCAGAGTGAGAAGCCATCCTGGCCGCAATCCAGTCCGCAACAGCATTGGCCTCACGGATAGACATGGCGGATCTGGATGTTGGAAGCTTCCAAGATCATAGATCGGATATCACATAAGATAGGAATAGAAGGCAAGTGGGAACTATACTGCTGACGAATCCATCGAATAACAATAATGGAGTCCCCTTCAGTTATTGATGAAGCTTCCATTCAGTGATAAAAAAGATAAGGCTAACACTGACAATCCACTTCCTGATATAAGTTGATATAAATAATCAAACTAAAGCTAATATTCTTCAATATTTTCATAGTCACGTAATTCGACACTTTTCTAGTTCTCCAAAGATAAATACAATTAGACTAGTTTCCTGAGATATTTTGCCTTAAAGAGTTCATTAAAAAATTCTTTTTTTTAAAAAAAGTAGTGACATATAATTGCTATTATATTCTCATGTTCGCTGTATCTTATCTTAATTTTTGCTCCTTAAATCAGGTACAAGTATTGTAATGAGTTTTCATTTGAAGTTGGATGATATACCCTTTTTTCACTTTTTTTTTTTACCATGGTCAACATCTCTCAAAGCTATAAACTATATTCTATCCAAAGTTTTAAATCTTATGAAATAAAAGTGTCCCCATTCCTCCATAGAATGGGATGCTTTGTTATGTTATCCTATTGTATGTTGGGCCTGGTGTAGTGCTATCAAGGCCCAAAGGAGCTAACTTGTATTGGGCTGGGTTTGACTCCAAGGGTTGAGATTAAATCAAGTCACGGGTGTACACGGACTTGGGGATTAGTTTAATCTCATTGGGTTAGTCCATGGGAGTTTTTGTTGAGTTTGGGCCTAGCCTACCTCGTGGATGTATTTAAACTCTAGTCGCTAGGGTTTGGATGGAATATAAAACAGATTCTTTTCTTTCAAGATAAATTTTCTTCTCTCTATCTTCTCCTCTCCCTCTTCCTTCTTCCATCAACGGAGGCTTTCCGAAGCTGTGTAGACGAAACCGTGCAAGAGGAGGATCCTAGGTGGAGGTGTCTCGTCCTAGTTCCACGGTTAAGGAGCGTCTTGGTTCCACGGTGGATTGCAACGATTAAGGAGCGTCTTGGTTCCACGGTGGATTGCAAGAACGCCCGTCTTGGTTCCACGGTGGATTGCAAGAGGAAGTCCACAGTGCGGTGAAGAGGAATTAATTGGGAATTAATTCTAAAGACGAAGAGGCATGGGAGGAATTAATTCCAGCAAGCCAAAGAAAAAATGATTTAATAAAATAAATCCAGAAAGTAAGAAGGGTTGTGGTGGTTTGAACTCTGGTTCAAAGGAACGAATCTGATCGTTGGTAACAGGATTAGAAATCTTTGGTTCTTGTTCAACGGAAAATCCCATTGCTGTTCATCAAGGACTAAACCCCAACAAGTGGTATCAGAGCCTGGTTCAGAAATCAGAAACAAGAAGTAGTTGTTTGGAGATCTTATAGCCTGGTTCAGGAACGAGCCTGGTTGGTTCAGAAACAAGAAGTTGTTTGGAAATCTTAAAGCCTAGTTCAAGAACAAGAATAAGTTGTTTGGAGATCTTCAAAGGGTTGAAACAATTTCAACAAGGTCCATCAAGGTACTTCTTAATTTTCTAAAATTTATTTTTGTGCTATTTTTTTTGGTTGAGATCGAGCCATGGGTAGTAGCATAAAAATAGATTTTGAAAAGTTTGATGGGAAGGGAAGTTTCTTTATGTGGAAAGTCCGGGTAGAGGATCTTCTTATGCAACTAGGTTTAGATCTGGCTTTGGAGGAAAGACCAGATGGGATGACAGATAAGCAGTGGATGTTGTTGGAGAAAAAGGCATGTTCAATGATCAGGGAATATCTGGCGGATTCAGTCCTTTATTCAGTACTGGAGGAGAAGACCCCGAAGGGACTCTGGTCGAAGTTGCAAGCCCTCTATACGGGGAAGAACATGTGCAACAAGTTGATATTGAAGAAGCGCCTATACAGCCTTCGGATGTCAGAAGGTGGAGATGTGCTGGGCCACATCCAGGTGTTCGACTAGGTGAGCAATGAATTGCTGAATGTCGGGGTCAAGATGGAGGAGGAAGATAAGGCACTTTTGCTATTGTGTTCGCTGCCCACATCACATGACTTATTGGTTACGACGCTGCTCCATGGGAAGGAGACATTGTTCTATGAAGATATTATCTCGGTACTTCGGACGAATGAGCAGAGGGAGAGGATGACCAAGGAAGTTGTTCCCTAGGAGGGTCTATCAGTAAGGGAAAGGTCAGGCAGAGGCAGTGGCAGGAATAGAAGCAGGCCTAGGGAACGGTTACAGTCCAAGAAGGCTAAGTGCTACAAGTGTGGTAAGGTAGGACATTTTAAAAGGGATTGTCCTAAGTTGAAAAGGGAGAAAAGGAAGGATATGAGTCTGTGAGTACAATTGCAGGACAGGAGGTGGAGGATGATCTCTTGGTGGTATCAGATGATCACAGTCATAGTACATAAATGTGGACCTTGGATTCAGCCTGTTCTCATCATTACACTCCCAACTGCTTCCAACCGGTCGTGGTTCAGTACTTACACAGAGGTTGATGAGGGGTGTATGACTCTTAGAGATGATCACCCTTGCAAGATGGAAGGGATTGGCATAGTGAGGGTGAGAATGTTTAATGGCATGGTGCGCACTCTTACCAGCATGAAGCATATTCCAGAACTCAAGAAGAATCTGGTGTCACTGGAATACTTGGAGCAGACTAGATACAGCTTCAGCAGTCATGCCAGAAGTGGAGTTCTGAACATAGGAGTGGAGCTATGGTGGTGATGAGAGGGAGAAGGCTGGAGAACAATCTATACAGGTTGGAGGGCTCTGTGGTGACAGAAAAATCTGAGGCAGCAGCTATGGAACAGGATCCTCGAGATGTGTACAGGATGTGGCATTACCGTCTAGACCACATGAGAGACAGGGGGATGAAAGAACTGAGCAAAAGATGACTACTTCCGGACCTGAGTGGTGGAGTCATAGAGATCTGTGAGCCATGTCAGATGAGGAAGCAGAGGAGTGTGTAGTTCTTGAGCCATGTCAGATGAGGAAGCAGAGGAGTGTGTAGTTCTTGGTCAGCACAGCTAGGAGTGCAGAACCTCTGGAGTTAGTACACATGGATATCTGGGGACCAGCCCTGAATGGGGCCAGATACTTTTTTACCTTGATAGATAATTTCTCAGGAAAGCAGTGGATCTACTTCATGAAAGAGAAATCAGAGATCTTCACCAAGTTCAGATCCGGAAGGCTGAGGTGGAGAGGAGCAAAGTAGGAGTGTGAAGTGTCTGAGGTCAAACAGTGGCGGAGAATATACCAGCAGGGAGTTCCAGAGATTTCGTGAGGAGTGGGGCATTAAAAGGCATTTCTTGGTGATGGAAACTTTTCAACAGGAAGGGGTGGCTGAGATAATGAACAGAACACTGTTGGAAAAAGCAAAGTGCTTGAGGCTGCAGGCAGGGCTTCCAAAGATGTTTTGGGTTGACGCAATAGGTGCAGCTAGCTACTTGGTCAATCGGTCACCGCACAACAGGTTGGATGGAGGCATTCCAGAGGAGATATGGTCTGGAGGGAAGATAAGCCTGAACCATCTGAGGGTGTTTGGTTGCACGGCATATGTGCATGTTGGTGCTGGAGAGCGGAGTAAGTTGGACGCCAAGTCTAAGCCTGAGCTATCCGCATGAAATCAAGGGGTATCGATTGTGGGATCCCTTGGAGAAGGTTGTCATCAGCAGGGATGTGACCTTCGATGAGAGCTCAATCCTTCGGAGCAGAGATGGTACAGATGCACAGCAGGGACTATAGAAGGAGAAACACGGTAACACTAGTCAGATGACCTCCTACACAGTCGTGCCATTTGCTAGTGGAGCAGGAGGATTTGAGATTCAGGTGAAGAGGACTAGCAGAGGGGTCAGAAGCCAGAGGATGCAGCTGAGCAGAGGACTCAAAAGGATGCAGCTGAGCAGGGGACTGATACTGGGATCGCACTGCACTAGCCCAGGAGAAACATGCGACCACCAGTTCGATACGGCTTCGAGGATTCGGTGTCATATGCCTTGATGACATCGAATGGAGACCCTTACACCTATGAGGTGGCTGTAGAGAGCCAGGACAGCCAGGACAGAGATAGGTGGGTCCAGGCTATGGCAGGAGGTGCAGGCTTGGTAGAGGAGATGCAGTCTCTCTATAGGACTGGCAAATGGCAGGTGGTCTAACTGCCATAAGGAAAGAAATCCATTGATTGCAAATGGGTTTATCAGTGCAAGAAGGGGCCTTCAGAGCAAGGAGGTATCAGGTACAAAGCAGGACTAGTGGCCAGAGGATACTTTCGGAAGGAGGGCTTCGACTACAGAAAGCTTGTGGAAGAAGGTGGAGTGGAGCTGGTGAAGGCACACACCAAAGAGAACCCAGCAATACATTGACCAAGGTTTTTTCATGGGATAACTTTCGTAGGAATTGCAGCTGATGGACACGGTGGACGTGCTGAGGCCTTGAAAGCACCAAGGTGGAGATTGTTGGGCCTAGTGTGGTGCTATCAAGGCCCAGTGGGGCTAACTTGTATTGGGCTGGATTTGAGTCCAAGGTTTGAGATTAAATCAAGTCACGGGTGTACACGGGCTTGGGGATTAGTTTAATCTCATTGGGTTAGTCCATGGGAGTTTTTGTTGAGTCTGGGCCTGGCCTACCTCGTGGATGTATTTAAACTCTAGTCGCTAGGGTTTGGATGGAATAGAGAATAGATTCTTTTCTCCCAAGATAAATTTTCTTCTCTCTATCTTCTCCTCTCCCTCTTCCTTCTTCTATCAATGGAGGCTTCCCGAAACGAAACTGTGCAAGAGGAGGATCCCAGGTGGAGGTGTCTCATCTTGGTTCCACGGTTAAGGAGCGTCTTGGTTCCATGGTGGATTGCAAGAATGCCCGTCTTGGTTCCACGGTGGATTGCAAGAGGAAGTCCACGGTGCGGTGAAGAGGAATTAATTGGGAATTAATTCTGAAGACGAAGAGGCGTGGGAGGAATTAATTCTAGCAGGCCAAAGAAAAAAGGATTTAATAAAATAAATCCAGGAAGTAAGAAGGGTTGTGGTGGTTTGAACTCTGGTTCAAAGGAACGAATCTGATCGTTGGTAACAGGATTAGAAATCCTTGGCTCTTATTCAACGGAAATCCCGCTGCTGTTCATCAAGGACTAAACCCCAACAATGTAATGACCATTCTAGGTACCATGCATCTCTTTTTCTTTCTTTTATTTCTTTCTTTATTTTTTTCCTTTTTTCTTTATATCATTGGTTTGTTCTTTCCATGCTTCATTTTTTTCTTTCCTTCCTTATCGGGCTTTCCTTTTTCTTTTTTTTTTTTCCATTCCTCTTTCTTTTCTTCCTTTCTTTCTTTCCTTCTCTTAATTTCTTTCTTTCTGTTATTTATTTTTTTCCTTTTTCTTTTTTTTTCCTTCTCTCTTTCTTTTTCTTTCCTTTTTCTTTGCTTTCTTTTTCTTCTTTCTTCTTCTTTCTTCTTTCTTCTCTCTTTCTTCCTTTCTTTATTTTCTTCTTCTATTACTTTCTTTTCTTTTTTACTTTTTTTATTTTCACCTTCTTTTGTTCCTTTTTCTTTTCTTCTTTTTCTTCTCTTCTTCCCTTTTTTTCCCTTTATTTTTCTTCTCTCTTCTTTCCTCTTTGTTGTTTTTCTTCTTTTCTATATTTCATTTTCTTTTTTCTTTCCCTGATTCTTTCTTTCCTTCCTTTCTTATTTCATTTTTCTTCATTTCTTCCTTTCTTGATTTCATTTTTCTTTTTCTTCTCCCTTACTTTCTTTTCTTTTTCTTCTTCCTTCTTTCCTTTCTTTCTTTTCCTCTCCTTATTTCTTTTTTTTTTTCCCCTTCTACTTCTTTTCTTGCTTTCTTTTCTTTTTCTTCTATTTCTTTCCTTGCTTTCTTTTTTTTGGTTACTTTTTCTTACTTCTTCTTTCTCTTACCTAGTAAATCAGTTTCAAAGTCTCATCCATGTTCTGATCCTAATTTCTTACAAGAACAGGATAGGATGACCAAAACATCCTCCATCTTATGAAGACCTAAAACTTTGATTCTATCTATTGGAGAAATACAGTGAATTTGCTTTGTTTTTTGCCATAGCATATGAGAAACAAGGGCATTGTTGCAATAAAATTTAGAGTAGACAGCTTTGTACATAATTACCAATTCTGCCTGCAAAATGAGATAACTTTATATACATATTTTGATGTATCTAGGAGTTGTGCAAAATCTGCTGTAGAATTCCAAGAAATAAATAAATAAACATCTAATTTAGGGGAAGTACAGTCAAGGGTGAAACTTGTTCTTTCTTTTCATTGGAAAATCTTGCGAAATTGATTATTAATGATTTATGATATATGTAGAAGATAACCCCAAAAATTATCACCAAGCCAATGCAACAACAAAAGTTTTCATCAGTTTGACAAAGTTTCAAATTTTCGACGTTCATTATTTTAATATCCGCATTTTACTTTTTTTTTTAATTCTACATGATTTACTGCTGAAATATTGGGATTTGCATCTGCCAATGGCCATGCTGGTCTCTTTCAAACCCTAGGCCTAAATCCAATTACTGCGTTTTTATTTTTTGTCCTGTTAACTACACTGTAGATTTTACGATACTCTTGAAACCTTTTGCTGGTTAAGTTTGAAAACCATATATAATGACTTCCCTGTCTAACAAAAGAAATCCCTAACATCATTAAGATGTAGGTCTTGGAAGAAATTTTTTATATACATATTTTGAAATCATTTTCTTTTATCCTAGATTGAAGTGAATGGGAAGAATGCTGCTCCCCTATACAAATATTTAAAAGTCCAGAAAGGTGGCATTTTCGGAGATGGCATCAAGTGGAACTTCACCAAGTTTTTAGTTGCCAAAGATGGCAAGGTCATTGAGCGATATGCACCAACCACTTCACCATTGAAAATAGAGGTCCTACTTCTGCGCACTAATCTCATGCTTATCTTCCCTACATCCAATATCATTGACACTTTTTGCTCTTCTTGCAGAAGGACATCAAGAACCTCTTGGAGGCTTAATAGATTCAAATCCTTTCTCTGAATATCGTCAGGTTGTATATGCTAGGTTCAAATAAAATGATGATAATGGGTATTTGAGGACTCATGGTAGAAAACCACCTGAGCTTGGATTGTTAACCTGCATGAAATATTGTTTTTTTAGTTAATATATTGTGCTTTGGTTCATAAGTATATTGGGTAATGTTTTATTGATTTGCTAATAAGAAAATAATGATCACTTAAAACAAGTTTTTGGTAGCTTGGAATATGGAAATTAGAGAGGATTTGTCCTGCCCATCTACTGACCTCTATGTGTCTGTCTCACTTCTTTCATCCATTCACTTACATCTACTTCAACCAACACGTGGGAATGGGAAGAAAGCGCTGAAGTGTTTAATAAGATGGTGGAGTCCAACTGCTGCATGCCGGACCATTCAATATTTATGGGGATTTTGGCTGGATGCAGCCATGTAGGTAATGTCAATGAAGCAGTTAGTCTAAGACCATGAGCATGTGTGGTTGACATGATTGGTCGAGATGGAAGACATTGTGATGCTCTTCATGTCATTGAAAAGATGTCATTTGATGTGGATGTTTTGGTATGGAAGAACTGTAAGCATCTTGTAAACTGCATCATAGAGAAGGTTATGGTGTCGTCTCCAAAGCTCTCTGCAAGCTATGTGACTCTCTCAAATTTGCATGCTCTGCACGGAGAATGGGAAGATATAGAGAGTGAGGGAAATGGTGAAGGAAAGAGGAGTCAAGAAAGATGCTGGATGGAGTGGGATTGAGATTAAGTACATGCCTTTGTTGCAAAAGATAAAAGGAAGCTGAATCAATTTACTCGAAGCTAGAAAAGCTCAGGAAGGTTATTCAACTCCTGCAAGCTTTTAGTGATTTATGGTACCAAGGGATGGACAGAATAATGTTGACACTATCCTCAGAGAGGAGGAAAATCTTGGAGAATATAATGGACTGACCAAATCAAGTATACTATTCTAATACCCCTTCCTAGCAACCATGTGTTGGAAATTATGTATATTTTATATGAATCAAATTCATATATCACGCAGCGGAAGATAAAAATAAATACGAGTTTAATTTCCAAAGCTCAAGATCCTCAAGGAACAGATTTAGTTAACAAGAAATAACACATGATTTAATAATAGATCATACCTATGTTCTTTATTGGGGATGATGAAGCCGATAAACGATTTACAACTAGCCGTCCACACGTTCGATCTCTAACGATGATCTTTTTCTTTTTAATTGATTTTTCAAATCAAGAAAAATTTATTAATCAACATTAAATCTTGATCAATCAAGAGAGAGAGAGGGGAACGTTCTAGAGAGATAAAGGATGTTTTAGAGAGAGAAAGTGAGTGTTAGGCATCCAAGAGAGAGAAGGAAGGAGCTAGGCATGTATATAGGTTGTGTAGTTCCATAAAAAGGAAATTTTGTATCAACTACCTAACCATTCAACCATATCAAGTTGATAACAAATTATCCTAACAAATTTAGGATGATAATATTAAGATTACAACCACCAAATCACATCCCTAGGAAATTGGTTATCCCATGAAACCAACGTCGCAACCTTGGATTTGGCTTCATGATAACACCCCAAATCATGGGTGTTCCCTCCTTCATGACGTGAAGATGTGTCATGTCCATCACATGGGTATGGATCTATATTTCATATGGCTCGATCTCAGCTCTCGGCTCAATTGGGTTTCCACGAATCAAATCATGCTATCATATGGACCCAATTAAATACCATATTATTAATCTCAATTAATCTAAGCCATCCATCACATGGATCAAGCCTAATTGAGTATCTAATTAATGAATTTCATATACATCATATGTACAAAACGTCTCTCCCTCGAACACAAAATTCTTTCCTCTATGATGAATTCTATTCATCAATTTCATATTCTCTCATTAAGATTAAGTCAAACCCAATCCTAATTAATTGGTCATCTAATTTGAATTAAGTCCAACTTAATTCCATTTTAACTTCATCCAAAATCTTCTTAATGCGTGTGACGCATTAGGTCCCTTGACACATTGGCAATAATCATTTCCCTAATATTGATCCTAAGGATGACTTGATCAACACCTTGTCCAAGTCAATTCTTTAACCAAATCAACTCTTTGATTAAGTCAAAGAATCCATGATTATAGATCATGAGCGGCCTCTAGCAAAGCATCATGACCACCTAAGTGTTAAGGGTTTTGTTGACGTGTCATCAACACCTGTCCATGATCGGTTAACATACGATTCAATTCCTTCGTCATATATCCCAGATCAATCAGTGGTATGAAATGTGTCAACTATGTAATTGATCTTTATTTACTTGATCTCAGAAAAATTGACTCACATGAATTAGAACTTCGAAACCATTTCGAATTCCAACTCAAACTTGCAAGGATTTAACAGTTGATTTAATCCATCAAGTGGCCGTGGAATATAACCATTTCTATCAAGTGGGACAAATCCTGTCTTGATCAAACACCACCTTAATGTGCTTTATGTCATATCCAATCGACACCATATTTGCCATCCGTAGCTAGAGCGACGTTTGCATGTCGTCAAAGCATGACATTCCATATATGAGGTGCAATGAAGATCTCAAGTCAAAGGATCACTCGCACCACCGTCATCAGAGATCAACCATCGACACTATATAGAATATCCATATGAGATCTTTGTGCGGGTCATCAAATGCATTGTTACAATAACGAACATCCACACACCTATCCAAGTATCTCCATACTTCAGCTTGCGAGATCAGCTGCTCACCATAAGGGTGAAGATATGCAATGTATGCTAGTCTTATCGGCGTTTGATAGTGTCCAGTCCTGTCTACGTATCGATTAGGAAAATTTAAAGAATCAAACTATAATATGCAATTTTGGATCTTACAATTTGTAATCTCTATTACAAATTTCATATGCACAGTTCACATTCTTTTGGACTTTATCTTACAGGTAAAATACATCTAATATATATATATATATATATATACCTGAATAGATAAAGAAACCAATAAATTTGATTTGCATTCATAAAGAAATGTGTACAAACTAGCATCTAATCCGATTGGATCTAGGGTACACACTAACAATCTTTCACTTGCACTAAAGCCAATCATCCATATATCTAATACCAAGTGACTCAGCATGACTATCATGCTTCTGCTTTTATATCATTTCGTTCAATGATTTCTCTAATTACATGATATCTTTTAAGTACATGTTTGGACCTCTGATGAGACCTTGGCTCTTTGGCTTGCGCAATAGCTCCATTGTTATCACAATATAAGAGTACTGGATTAACAATGCTTGGAACCACTCTAAGTTCAGTGATAAACTTTTTGATCCAAACTGCTTCTTTAGCTGCATCTAATGCTGCAATGTACTCGGCTTCAGTCGTAGAGTCGATGGTCGTCTCCTATTTGAAACTCTTCCAACTGACTGTACCATCATTGAGTGTGAACACATAGTCTAATTGTGATTTATAATCATCTCTATCAGACTGAAAACTAGAATCTGTGTAACCCCAAACTATAAGTTCAGGTCCTCCATAAACCAAGAACATATCCTTAGTTCTTTACAAGTACTTAAGGATATTCTTGACTGCCATCCAATGTTTCTCATCAAGGTTTGCTTGATATCTACTCGTGATACTCAAAGTATAAGAAACATCAGGCCTCGTACATAGCATCGCATACATAATAGATCCAATTGCTGATGCGTATGGTATCCTATCCATGTACTCTCTTTCCTTTTGGGTCTTAGGACTCATATCCTTGAAGAAATGTATCCCATGCGACATTGGCAGGAATCCCTTCTTGGATTCCTCCATGCTAAACCGCTTTAGCATCTTATCTATGTACGTGGATTGGATCAATCCAAGCAACCTTCTAGATCTATCTCTACTGCTTCTCCCAAATCCTTCATGGAGAATTTCCCTGACAACTAATTCTTCACTTCTTTAAGGAAGGATACCTTGTTACCTATTAATAATATGTCATCCACGTATAATATTAAGAAAACAATATCACTCCCACTAACCTTCTTGTACACACATGAATCATCCTCATTTTTGATGAAATCAAACTCTTTGATTGTCACATCAAATCGGATGTTTCAACTTCTAGAGGCTTGCTTAAGTCCATAAATAGACCTTTGTAGCTTGCACACTTTCTTAGGATCTATAGATTCAAAACCCTCTGGTTGTGTTATACACACATCATCCTCTAAATTTTTATTTAGGAAGGCGGTCTTGACATCCATCTGCCAGATCTCATAGTCAATATATGCTGCTATTGCAAAAAAATCCTTATGGACTTATGCATGGCTACAGGTGAAAAGGTTTCATCAAAGTTAACACCTTGTCTTTGCTTATAACCTTTTGCAACTAGCATTGCCTTATAGGTAATCACATTACCATCCATGTCGGTCTTTTTCTTAAAAATCCATTTGCACCCAATGGGTTTTACCCCTTTAGGTGGATCAACCAAGGTCCATACCTGGTTGTCATACATGGAGTCCATTTCAGATTTCATGGCCTCAAATCATCTTTTGGAGTTAGTGTCAGACATTGCCTCCTTGTAGTTGGTAGGCTCATCATCCTCTATAAGAAATGCATATCTCTTAGGGATGTGAATTGTCCTACTAGATCTACGTAGCTGGTGTACTTGGAGCTACCTGTTGCTTTACCTCTCCTGATAGAGACTCATGCAATGGTTGTCTGAATGTGGGTTGAGTCTCTAGCTCAACTCCCACTATATTCGGCATGTGCTCCATTCCATCTAATGGCCCTTTATTAATTTATGGTTCTTGAGCTTCACTAAGTTTAATCTTACTCCCACTATCCTTTGAAATTATCTCATTTTCTAAAAATGAAGCATTTCTCGAGACAAACACCTTTTGCTCGAGAGGGTGATAGAAGTAATATCCTTTTGTTTGTTTTGAATATCCCACAAAATTACATTTATCAAATCTAGCTTCAAGCTTGTGTGATTCATTACGCTTCACATAAGCGTAATAGCCCCAAACCCTTAAATGATTAAGGGATGACTTCTTTCCGCACCATATCTCATATGGAGTGGAGTTGATCGATTTAGATGGAACTCAATTTAGGGTATATTCGGCAGTATCTAACGCATAACCGCAAAATATTTTTGGAAGATCTGCAAGACTCATCATCGAAAGTACCATATCTAATAGTGTACGATTTCTCCTTTTTGACACACCATTGTGCTGTGGTGTACCAGAAGGAGTCCATTGAGGGAGAATCTCATTCTTCTTCAAATAATATACGAACTGATGGCTCAAGTATTCACCACCTCGATCTGATCAAAGTATCATAATACTTTTGCCAGTTTGTTTTTCTACTTCACATCTGAATTCTTTGAATTTTTTAAAGGCCATCAGATACACATAACCATATCTACTATGGTCATCTATGAATGTGATAAAATAAGAAAAACCTCCTATGGCTTGAATGTTAATGGGTCCACATACATCCGTATGTACTAAACCCAAACATTCAATTGCTCGCTCACCTTTTCTAGTAAAAGGTGACTTGGTCATCTTGCCAAGTAAGCATGATTCGCATTCCTCAAACGATTTCCAATCGAATGAGCCCAAGTATCCATCATTATGTAACTTGGTTAAACGCTTTTCATTTACATGGCCTAGACGACAATGCCATAGGTATGAGTCCCTAGAATTATTTGATTTTAATCTTTTTGATTCAATATTGAGAATAGGGGCTTGAAGATTAAGAACATAAATTTCATTGAACAATTTAGCAGAACTAAATAACATTTCATTTCGAAAAATAGAAATACCTTTATTTCCAATTTCAAATGAATACACATTCATTACTAAACATAAAATGGATATAATATTCTTTGTTATGTTTAGAACATAGTAACAATTACTAAGTTCAATTACAAGCCCTATGGGCAAAGATAAAAAAAAATTCCTACGGCTAATACAGTAACCTTTGCTCCATTTCCCATTTGTAGGATCACTTCATTTTTTTTTAATTTCTACTATTTTTTATCATCTCCATATTAATACAAATATGAGACTCACAATCGGTATCCAATACCCAAGTGGAATAAGAAGTAATAGAAGAAAATATCTCAATTATATACGCACATGATGTAGAAGCATCCCTATGCTTCTTATCTTTCAGGCTGACCCAATAAGCCCTACAGTTATGCTTCCAGTGCCCATCTTTGCCACATAAGTAACATTTTTCCTTGGCTACATTTTTAGCCAATCAAAAAATTGGGTCTGGTCAGCTTGTTGGACTCTAGGTTAACTCTAACATGTTCACACTCATAGTGTCTCTTACAACTGTATAGAAAATAGAACGAATCAATTATTATGAATGCAAATCATTGATTTAATATGATAATTTTAAAATTTTTAATTCAATTAATTACTTTCACTATTTTATCGAGCTCAATAGCCCTCTCTATTAATCTCAAAAAATTATCAAATAATGTCTTAGTGGGCTAGGATCCTCAAATTGACTTATCTTGACCTTGGCTTTGGCACAATAAATCTTAGTAAGCCAATTTAGGTAGATTTTCATCAATCACATCAAATATGACTCCTAGATCATTTAGGAAACATTGCCTTGTCAATCACATCATGTGATTACCCTAAACTTTGCCTCTAGATTAGACTGACCCTGACTTTGGCCAATTATGCCAACTAATCTAGTTAAGTCAACCCATTGCTTTCCAATCAACTTCTCATAGGTACTCTCGACCTTGGCTTTGGCACAACAAATCTCATGACCTAATGATTTTGTATCATGTGAACAATGGAAGGCATAAGGAATTAATATTCATGGAGGGATTTTACGCATTTAGGTCTCATCATGCATGCACGACATTTGTATCATGCTTGGTTACATATCTTATATGTAAATTTTAGATTAATTTCAATTAACCTAAATTTCATAAGATCCAATCTTATGATTGGGACTCCTAATCAAATTAGGATCCTGATCACTATCTAATTTAGGAACCCTAATCATATGACCAAATCAATTGCTATCATCCTAATTAACCCTATTGATTTAATTAATTAAGAGCTTCCTAAACAATAGTCAGATTAGCTGATCAATGGGGTCCTATTTAGTATACCCTTCGATCCCATTGAATGGGTTTTTCCAGGCAGCGAACGGAGCAATTAAAAATCATGATCACACTTTTCTAGACACCAATGTAGTTAAGTCCAATTGATTAGACCAATTATGGAATCATAGGATCAAACAATGATATGGTTAACTCTAATTTTTCCTAAACCTTATCATCTATTACACATTATGATAAGATAAGATAGTGATTTTTAGGGATTTATGATAAGTGTCAAATATTTTATAATAATTTATTTTAAATTTTATTTTATCATTATTTGTTATGATAAATTTGTTTTCATCACATGAAAATCCTAATTCGTCTTTATCATAACATCCCTAAAATCTATAATCATGATAACATGTCGAAATTTAAAATTTTAATTTTAATCTTGATTATCATGTTATCATGATATAATTATTTTAGATTTTAATCACGTTATTTATTATGTCAAAATTAAATTCTAAACATGATATGTTAAATTTTAGCCTTTATGATTATGTCACACATAAATCATAGTTTTTTAATTTTTAACATGATCAAATATAAATAATTCATGCTTATTATCATATAATAAACTTATTAAATATTTAATATTTATTAATATAATTATTTTAGATTTTAATCACGTTATTTATCATGTCAAAATTAAATTCTAAACATGATATGTTAAATTTCAGCCTTTATGATTATGTCACACATAAATCATAATTTTTAATTTTTAACATGATCAAATCTAAATAATTTATATTTATTATCATATAATAAATGTATTAAATATTTAATCTTCATCAATATAATTATTTTAAATTTTAATCATGTTATTTATCATGTCAAAATTAAATTCTAAACATGATATGTTAAATTTCAGCCTTTATGATTATGTCACACATAAATCATAATTTTTTTAAAAAATTTTTAACATGATCAAATCTAAATAATTTATGTTTATTATCATATAATAAAGTTATTAAATATTTAATCTTCATTATATGGCAAAATTTGTATTTTACATTGCATGTAAAATTTAGATTTATATATAAAAACTAGAACTCAGATAATCTATCAAATTAACTGAATTTGAACCCTGAGGTGACTCTGATACCACTTGTTGGGAATTATGTATATTTTATATAAATCAAATTCATATATCATGTAGAAGAAGATAAAAATAAATACGAATTTAATTCCCAAAGCCCAAGATCCCAAGGGAACAGATTCAGTTAACAAGAAATAACACATGATTTAATAATAGATCATACATGTGTTCTTTATTGGGGATAAAGCCTGATGAAGCCGATAAACGATTTACCACTAGCCGTCCATGCGTCCGGCCTCCAACGGTGATCCACACGAAGATCTTTGGATGATGTCCTTGTTGGGAATTGTATCCTAAAGCCAATCATTTGATGATTGTGCTGATGTAAATTGTATATAAATTGATATATTGATAAAAGTTATTTGACAGTTTATTCATTACAAGAACATCTTCTTAAAACTCCTAATAGTAATGAAGCCCTCAGGATATTCCTTCACGATAAAGGAGGATTTATCTTTGAAGGTCCTTAAAAGAGTTCGCGACCAAATGATATACTATACAGGGCCATAGTACTATCAATTATAGGACGTTGTATATCATATTTGTTGGTTGTCCTCTTAATCAAGGAGTGTAGAGACACTGGTATGACATACAGGTGAAAGTGTAGGAGTACATTTCACCGAACGTGACTCATTTCCGGATACTCTACTGTCAAGAGTTAATCCGAAAAAATATAGGTATAAGTATCCTTCAGACTTAAATATCACAACCAGTAGCTTACAAGAAACTCATTGTACTTAGGTGTCGAACCACCTAGATTTCTAATCCAGCTACGAAAGGTTACTGGGTGCAGTCAAGTACTTATGGTAGTCAGTTGTGGATCAAGATGGAATTTGACCTATCCCGTTAAAAGGAGAAATGCTTGTGTTTCAATTTAGCAAGACCTGGCCAAGGCACTTCATGTGAAAGTCACATAATCACTAAAATTGAAATCACTTTATGGATTTACTGTTTAGAGTTGACAGGCTCTTAAGCCATCCTTAGCATTTGTGGTCAAGAGGATGAATTATACGGTAACTGTTTCTTAGGATTCTTGGAGTTTGCTCGGCAACTCTTTGACCTATCCGGACGTCGGGTTCCATTGCTAGATGGGCACATCGATTAGTATAGAAAATTATTTCTATGCTACCGGCTTAGGTTCGAACCTAGAGAGTCACACGCATAGAAGTTTCCTAGGATGATCTATTTGCTAATCAATGATTGAGAATCGTATATGATTTAATTAATCAATTTGATTGATTGAATTATCTCAATTGGATTAAGTACAAGTGAATAAGATTCAATTTGGTTTAAGTCTATTAGAAGGACTAACCAATTTCAAATATTGATTTGAAATTAGATTTGATTTGGATTTAAATAGATTCAGGATTAGTCAAATTTGATTTGGGCTAGGACTATGATCTATATTGGTTTGATCCAATAAATTCAAATTAGCTTAAAACCAAAAATCCAAACCCCATGTGTGAAAAAGGTTTTCTCGCATGATGAGATAACTAAAATCTCATCTCATGAGAAATTAAATTCTCATGCAGAATTTAATTTATAACTTTTAGTCTTCTTCAAATGATTCCCAAGTTCAAGAAAAATAATTTTGTTAAAATGTGCCTCTTTGGAAGAGCACTCCATACAACTCTCTGTGCATTGATAAGTGTGTGAATTAATGTGCCTCTTTGGAAGAGCACTCCATACAACTCTTCGTGCATTGACAAGCGTGTGAATTAATGTGCCTCTTTGGAAGAGCACTCCACACAACTCTTTATGCATTGATAAGTGTGTGAATTTAATATGTCTCTTTGGTTTTCACAAAAATAGCAGAATTCTAAATGTTAGAATTCAATAGGCTGGCTAATATGAAACTATAAATAGAGGACATCCCTACACCAGATAACAAAACACAAGATCAAAAGAGATCAAAAATTCTAAACAGTTAGAACCAAGTGTTACAGTTTTCTAAGAGTTAGAACAAAAAATTCTGGTGTGATTTTAGTGTTAGCAAAAGCTTGGTGGATCTTGAAGGAAGATTCAAGTGGAAGAATTCAATATCAGCAAAATTATTTTTCCGCGAGCTAGCACTCCCGGGAATCCGATCATTCGGGGGCTTCGCATGGACAATACTAGAGGCCGGACGATTGAACAGCTGCAGAGCACAAAGGATTTACCTACTGTTCTTAAGGTGAGTGATTTGATCCTTAGATCTTAAGGCAGGCTTCAAGATGAGTAGTATGACTTCTCATCTTGAAGAATAAGATATGATCTTAATTATTTAATTTATATGCAATACTTAGATCAAACGATCTTATAATATAAGGCAAAGATATGATCTTGATGCATGTTAGAAAGATTAATATGTAATCTTTAAATGTACGCATTGATAATTGTTATCAAATTTTAAAATATGCATGCCTCGAGGATTAACTCTCCCAACAGTCCTCTCAGGATTGGATTGCAAGGGGTGCTAGCGCCTCTTTTCCTTTTTAATTGATTTTTAAATCAAGAAAATTTTTTTGATCAAGATCAAATATTGATCAATCAAGAGAAAGAGAGAGAAACATTCTAGAGAGAGAAAGGATATTTTAGAGTGAGAAAGTGGGTGTTAAGCATCCAAGAGAGAGAGAATGATGCAAGAGAGAGAGAATAATGCAGGACCAATTCGCATGCAAATAAATTTTATCTGATTAATGATTGTAGTTGATTAGTCTTCCGAAGTAATAGCGATTACAACCACCAAATCACATCCCTAAAAAATAGAAAATTGGTTATCCCATGAAACCAACATCGTAACCTTGGATTTGGCTTCATGATAACACCCCAAATCATGGGTCTTCCCTCCTTCATGACATGGAGATGTGTCATGTCCATCACATGGGTATGGATCCATCTTCCATATGGCTCGATTTCAGCCCTTGGTTTAATTGGATTTCCACGAATCAAATCATGCCATCATATGGATCCAATTAAAAATTATATTATTAATCTCAATTAATCTAAGCCATCCATCACATGGATCAAGCCTAATTGAGTATTTAATTAATGAATTTTATATATACATCACATGTACAAAAGGTCTCTTCCTCGAACACAAAATTCTTTCCTCTATGATCCTATTCATCAATTTCATATTCTCTTATTAAGATTGAGTCAAACCTAATCCTAATTAATTGTTCATCTAATTTGAATTAAGTCCAACTTAATTTTCATTTTAAGTTCATCCAAAATCTTCTTAATGCGTGTGGCCCATTAGGTCCCTTTACACATTGGCAATAATCATGTCCCTAATATTGACCTTAAGGATGACTTGATCAACACTTTGTCTAAATCAATTATTTAACCAAATCAACTCTTTGATTAAGTCAAAGAATCCATGATTATAGATCATGAGCGGCCTCTAGAAAAGCATTATGACCACCCAAGTTTTAAGGGTTTTGTTGATATGGTCATTAACACCTATCCATTAACGGTTAATATACGATTCAATCCCTTCGTCACATATCCCAGATCAATCAGTGGTATGGAATGTGTCAAATATGCAATTGATCTTTATTTACTTGATCTCAGAAAAATTGACTCACATGAATTAGAACTTCAAAACCATTTCGAATTCCAACTCAACCTTGCAAGAATTTAATAGTCAATTTAATCTATCAAGTGACCGTGGAATATAACCCTTTCTATCAAGGAGAATAAATCTTGTCTTGATCAAACATCACTTTCATGTGCTTCATGTCATACCCAATCGACATCATATTTGCCAACCGTGGCTAGAGCGATGTTTGCATCTCGTCAAAGCATGACATTCCATATATGAGGTGCAATGAAGATCTCAAGTCAAAGGATCACTCGCACCACCGTCATCAGAGATCAACCATCGATACTATATAGAATATCCATATGGGATCTCTGTGCAGGTCATCCAATGCATCGTTACAATAACGAACATCCATACACCTATCCAAGTATCTCTATACTTCAGCTTGCGAGATCAGCTGCTTACCACAAGGGTGAAGATATGCAATGTATGCTAGTCTTATCAGTGTTCGATAGTGTCCAGTCCTGTCTACGCATCGACTAGAAAAATTTAAAGAATCGAATCATAATGTGCAATTTTGGATCTCACAATTTGTAATCTCTATTATAAATTCTATATGCACGGTTCACATTCTTTTGAATTTTATCTCACAGGTAAAATATATATTTTATATTTATATATATATATATATTACACTTGAATAGATAAAGAAACCAATAAATTTGATTTGCATTCATAAAAAAAAATATGTACAAACTAACATCTAATCGGATTGGATTTAAGGCACATACTAACACCATGATTATTAAGAAGAGGTTAAGTGATGAATGGTAGGCTACTGGCATGACTACCTTCTTAAAGATGACTCAGATAATATCCTAGCACAAAGCTTGCAAGCATTTGGAGGATGCCATGTCTCCTCTTGGCTTGGTACGATAGCTCAAATCTCTCTGCATTCCCATGAATTATTGAATTTTATGGTTGGATGTATTATCAAAAGTTCGGAAAAAATGTTAGCTTAATATATGCCGGTAGCTATTGATTCAATTTCTTTTTCTTTTTTTTTTGGATGCATCAAGCATTTTAAAAGAAGTAGTAATGAAGAATTACGTTAGACAAGCCTTTGTTTGAGGAGTTGACTTCATAGTGAGTACATCTTTCTTTGTCATGTGCGATGCTACGGCTGGCGATAATTAAGCTGGAGAATATGAGAGATTAAATAAACCAGAATAAATATCAAAAGAACTGATCGTATTCTGTACGTGCAAAACTTGGGTCGAAAGGACTTCCTTGGTTGTAGTTGCAATTGAAAGAAAGACGTTCAAAATGCTTGTTGATCTACATTATGGTAATTAGCTCACAAAAGTTATAATATTTAAAATAGTTTTACATTGAAAAAGAAAAGTTTGAAGGACTTTTAACTCAAGTTCTTAAGGCTATGTAAATCCAATTTGCTAATAGGTTAATTAAGCATAGATAGATTTAAGGGTTTTTTTTTTAATGTAAGCATCAAGGAGAAAAATTTCCTTACTTAGTTTATTAAATTTACAAAATTCATAGAGTTTATGAAAGAAAGAATAGATGACAAGATATTACAATAGGATTTAGAAAGATCCAAATGTTTGTCAGGTAGGTATTTCCCTATAAGAAAAGACAAGCCAAAACCATTAAAATTGGATAAAGACTGCTACAAGAAAAAGATTCTCTCTTCTTGAGAAAAATTCTTACATTTCTTTCAAGCCACGTATTTCACATTAATGCCATGATCAAATGGTCTAATCATCTTCTCGAAGTGGCTTGAATACATTTTTTTTTTCTTCAATTAGAGATCGCCCTACAAGAAAAAGAAAGCTAAATTTTGCAAAGGATTGAGGCCATGGATAATCTCTTCTTGAAAAAACTTCTTGCGATTCTCTTAAGCCACATGTTCCATATGCATGCCATGATCAAAAATTACAAGCGTTTTCTCGAAGTGGCTTGAATATGTTTCCTTCTCTAATTAGACTGATAGATATTGGAAAGCTCATCAAAGTCTTTAGGATCCTTTTTCAAGATTAATTAGCGTCTAATGGATAGATGATCTACTTATGGTTGGCATCATACAAAGCGCATCCATTATTAATCGTCCATCTTCTTTTAGTTAGAACCATGCAGCTTGTTCTGGATGAAATGTTAAAAGGTGAATCACTGAAACTAGAATCAAGCTGCAACTTTGTGGATTGTCATTACTACACAAGCTATTCTTCGTGAATTTCGGTGGTTACTTTTAACCTCATTTATCTTATCTTGTTAAACAAATCAATTTTATATATTAGAAATTTCATGGTTCTTATTTATTTTCATCTAAAAATTCTTTCTTCCATTTCTAAGGGGTAAATTCTTTGGTAGTTCCTTCGATTGTGTATGGTGGTGCCAGTCCAAGTAGCTGGTGCCGTAACAGCAAATCCAAAGCGCCAATTGCTCCGGCACAAGGACAAAGTCATAATTATCCCCCTTTTTTTTTTCTCTTTCTCCCTCTAGTTTCCATGTTATCATCTTAAGACCATGCAGGCCACGTAATAAGTTTGAAGCTCTACTTTTCTCTCTTTTAAGAGAAAGAAAAATATCATTCTCATCTGCTTGCCAAAAAATATAGTTTCACTTTTTTATTTTTCTTTTTTCCTTCATTTTCTTCTTTGTCCCTATATTCTTGTCTCCATTTATCTGTTTTGTACTGAATGTCTAAACAATTACTTTCAGCTAAAAATTACTATTTTTCTTTTAAATATATTATTTTCTATTTTCCTTCTTTTCTTCAGTTTTTTCTCTATCTCTGCATTCTTATCTCCATTTATCTTTTTGTATTGTTTGCTGCATGTCTAAACAATTACTCTCAACTTAACTACTATTTTCTTTTTTTTCCTTCTAAATCTACTTCTTGCACACTATTGATAAAAATCACGTAGTTGTCCTTGATCCTTAATTGATGGCCTCCACACTCCTCAACACTTCATGTCACTCCTGTTTCAGAGATGACCATTTAAAATAACCATAGATAGGAGCATTTGTTGGTACGGAAAGTCTTTCCTTATAGTGATGTTTTTATTTATTCATGTCAAGAGGAACGGGAAAATTTTGACAAAACTGCCTAAAGCTCTCTCTCTCTCTTTAAGAAAAAGATCCCAATCCTTGAAATAGGTGACAGCTTTGCAAGTTGTCCATGGGGCCATGGCAAGATAATTACCTTGTGATACTACATACTGTTCATGACTAGCAATCATAAACATCTGCCTACAAAAAGTGGGAATCAGAGCAAACAATGATCATCATTCATTGCCATATTATAGTCATAACAGATATATAAAATAATTTGCACGCAACACTGCCTCTTGATCTAAGAGGAATTGCCTGGATCATTACTATCTGCACCCCAAATCAATCCCCAGGCCATTTAGATGAAGTGAGATCGATAAAGACCAAAAAACCTTTTTTTCTGAATAGCAGTCTAATAATTCAGACTGACTGTTCAATGATCAAACCATACAATTTTAGCTCATGAATAGCCTTGCTGTCCACATGGCGAAGAATTATTATCTCTGCATCCTGACATGAATGACCAATAAACAGTCTCAACTTGCAGGACGAGACATTGACACTGTACTGCTGTCTGCGTAATGAATGAATTTAGAAGTACATTTCAAATAATAATAATAATAATCTACTAATTGCAGCAAGTCTGCCTCTGTTATAAACTTAAAGTCAATATCGCTTTACTACGAATTCAACCTTCCATTCTCACAGCACTTACAGGGGCATTCACGCTGACCCTCCTGTTAGAATAGAAACTCTTCAACCCCTACACACTGAAGTACCAGTAAAGGAGCTGGGATACCAAATATTCCTACCATCCCTTTGTTTGGCAACCCCTGACCAAAGCATCACCTCCCCTTCTAAGGGGTAGCTTGCTACTTTTGGCACCCCTGCTAGAGTTGTAACCTAGGGTTCATTCAGTCTGAAGCGACAAGACTACAATAATAACAAACAACTAAATTCTACCGAAATGCCAGAGTGGCTGAAACAAAAATAAAAAGGAAAAGCTGAGAGTTTCACGGTGTCTCCTAGGTTCATTCAGCTAGTATTACTAAGCTGAGTTATTATCTTTTTGAGAACAAAAATATAGGAAGAAAACAAGTTTAAAAATATGTGGATTGTAGAATATGGAGAAGAAAAATATTTATTCATTTTAATTATCATACAAGAAACAATATGCAGTACATGGAAATACTTGTCAGATGCATCGTTATTTTAGTATCAGATCTCATGTGCCATTCATTTTTAATCTTTTCCCTGTGTTTCCTCTTCCTCTTGTTCTTGTTCTTCTTCTTTTTCTTCTTCCTCTTCTTCTTCTCATGTGCCATCATATTTATGATTGGCATCAGAGTCTGGCAAAACCATCTCTATTGAAGGAGTAGCAGCATCCCGATGGCATCAATCTGAGAAGCCTCGGTAGAGGATTCACTCTACAAAAAGAAAGCCCCGGAAGTTGATAACCATAAGATAATCCATGATTATAGTTGAACTCCAGTATGCAACATCTGTCATCTGCATAACTTAACGGTGCATGCCACTGCTTGGGCCCAATACTTCAGCCTTGCTTTAACCTCTTCAGGATGGTCCCCTAGGAGTAAAGAGAATAGAATTGAATCAGAGACGTCAAAAGAAAAAAGATGAGAAATAAAGTAAATACTTTTCTTTGATAGAATGGTATACAATGGTTAACAGCAGCCAAAAGAAGGCAGAATTTTTAAGATGCAAGTCTTCTTAGCAAAGTCTAGAGGTAAAAATTTAGAACAATTAAATAACTAGTCATCAATCAATCTTATTCAAGCCTCTGTTAGGTGGACACTTGGAAGAAACTACTTGGTCATCGGACAATAAACAATAGTTTACCACTAGTCGAAATAATAAGATGAATCCATAAATTCTGAGTCCTATAAGAAGAGCAGTAGAGAAAATATGAAAATTTATTTACAAGGTCCATCAGCAAAATCCATTTGGAAATCAACACAACTAGCAATTCTCACCAAACAATAGCATGTGAAACTACAAGGAAAGGCCATATTTTCCTATGTAAACATAGGCAATGGCAACAGTCTTCGTGGGAACAAGGAAAGCCATATTATCAACTTCGAGTTCTCTTTCCTTCTTAAAATTAAAACGAAATCTCATCTATATCAAATAGCCTCGTTAAATTTGTACCGCTAAATAAGTATAGCATATAATAACAACAAAGTCTTAATTCCAAACTAGTTAGGATCAATTATATGAATTTTTTTTTTTATTCAACTCTGTTTTAAGTTATACTTTTTTTTTGTAAAATACAAAAATTTCAAGTCTTTTTTTATCACTTCCTCTTATAAGATTTTTGGTTTATCCCTATTTTTTTTTTTCTACATGTATCAGTCACTCTTGTGCATAGATGCATATTTAGGCCTACAAATAATTTTATTTTTCATTCTATTTTTCTTATATTAGCAAGTATGAACTTAATAGATAATCTACGATCACATAATATTTCAATTGCACTTATCTAATTTATCCTTAATAAAGTTAATAAAACATCTTAAATTATTATATAATTTTTATTTAATAATTTTTTAAAATAATTTTTTATTTTTTTAATCAAAATATTTTTATCATTATTTTTAATACATTTAGCCTAAAACATATCTATAGTTTTTCTTTCTCTTACCCTTGAAATTCTATACATATCTTTTTCTACATCTTTAGTGGTATAATTTCTCATATGCTTTGCATCTAGCCTTTCATGAAAAAGATCTCACCATAAACTGCCCTTAACAGGAATAAAAGAAGGCTAGATTTAATCTTATTTTCAGAAGCTCAACTTTCTTTAATACACCTATGAATACCAAACTACCAATAAATCCAAGGTCCTATGTGGTTACCCAATGGGACTGAAACAATCCATTAACAATATCACCTATTCTTCATCCATTTATTATGCAATATCGTGAAGAATTTTCTATAAGAATGATGAAAAAAAAAATCAAATCTTCCCCATCTATCAAGCAATAAAGGAATTCCGGGCAACATTCCCCGTCTATCAAGCAATAAAGAAATTCCGGGCAACATAGCAACGAGAGAAGAGAATAAATATCATACTTTCCCCACACAAACACACAGTCAAAACTTCCCTCTTTTTAAAACCAATTTTCCGGGCTAAAGAATCAAATTCCTCAAGAAAAAGAAAGATAGAGAAAAGAAACTAGAACCAATCTTACCAGGGCTGGAAATCCTCCAATTAGCTATTGGAAGCGAGCTCACCGCGGTGCACTGTTCCACATCCTCCCCAGAGCGATCCGGCGATCGGTGATGCTGCTGCTCGTCCAAGTACCGCTGGCTCATGGAGTAGCAGAGCTCAAGGGCCGGCAGGGTGTTGCAAAGCTCGGGGATCTCCTCGTAGCTAAACCCAAACCCCAAGTCAAGGCACCCCTTGAGCTCCTCCAGGTCCTCGTCCGTGAGGCTCTTGGTCCTCCCGAACCCCTCCGATCCCTCCTCCCCGCCTCCGTCCGCCGCTTCCACGAAGCCCTCCAGCATCACCTCACCGCTCTTCCTCGGCCACGCCTCCTCCGTCCTCGCCCTCCCCTCATACAAAATCACCTCCTCCTCCTCCTCCTCCTCCTCCTCTTCCCCCTCCTCCTCCTCAGCCGCCGCAATCACCGCTGCCAGAGGTTCCCTCCTCCGCTGCTCCAGCTTCTTCTTCGCCTCCGCGAAGACGCAAGGGCTAGGATTTGAGATCGAAACAGGGGATTCCTTCTCTGCTTCGGAGGAATAGCTCCCCATCTCTCTCTCTCTCTCTCTCTCTCTCTGGGGCTGGGGGTGGATGGTGGTGTTCTATTCGATGGGGTCTTGGGGCTTTTAAATCAGAGGAGGTGGCTTCGGAGCCTCTTCCTTCTCATCTGCGGGTATGATGATGGATGAGTGATGGTATGATGGCATGGGGTTTATCATCACATACGGGATGATGGTGATGACGTGGGTGAGGCGGATGGGGTGCGCGAGAAGCCCAGCTGGCTTTGTGATTTGACGCGGAAACGGGAAGAAACGTGCTTTGTTTTATGGCATGGATTCATCGTTCGTTTCGCAAAGGAAGCGACGAGAAATCAATGAGGGGGAGAAGCGGTGTGTTCCCGTTGCGTACGGAACCGATGAGAAGGCTGTTCGGCTACGAAATGATTTTTTTTCCCCAATTCGGAAGACCAGTGCGAGATGTATGAGATTTCTTGTTTTTTACCGGTAGATTAAGGTTTTGTTCCAAGATTAGTTTATTATCCTTTTTAAAAAAAATGTTATGATGTATCTAATATTTTATTTCGAAAATAAAACATTTCTAACTTTTTTAATTTTTTTTATTTTTCTTACAACCACCTGTATGCGATCCCGACCACATCATTCCATTGAAAATAAAATTATATTTAGCAAGAGAAAGCTTGGCTGTCAAGAGGCGCATTCTAAGATATTACCCTTAAATAAAGATTCGTTTATAAAAGAAATATAGCAATGCCATCAAGAGTTCAAAAAGAAAAGCTTTAAATGATAGGAAAAAAAGAAAGGCTTAAAACTTTGAATGAAAGCCCCATAAATATACAGCGTGTCTCGAATTAAGCCATTCAAATAAAGAATAAATAGCATTTAATGAAATGAATGACCACTTAATTTGAGCCAATCAAATCAAATCGGCACTTAGGCAAAAAACCATGCGATAAAATCAAGTCAAATTTCATTGAAAAAATATGTTTCAAATTATAAAAAGTAACATAAATTAGGGCATGTGGAGAAAGTGTATAAATATATATATATATATATGTGCACCAAATCATACATGCACATGCTTGCAATGGTATATATATATATAATTTTTAAAACGGCTATGGAGCCCTTAATAAAATTCCTTTTATAATTAACAAAGATTTCTAATTAAAAAAATCGTAATGTTATCTATCAAATGTATTATTATTTTTTCAATCATGGCAAAAAGATTGATTAGAACGGTAATTATAATTTTTTTTTCTATTTTTTAAAACATATTTCGTATTTTTTAACCATCCTATGACTTCATTGATACCTTTCTTTTATAATGTAAATCAAAAATTACAAAATAACAAGTAATTATTCTTATTGTACCAACATCATTATAATAAAATAATAGTTACTTATCTCATACTTCTATTGACGTGCATAATGGACCCTATAATTTTTAATGGGAATTTTCTGAGTTTATTGATATGGGATGCTTCATTTCCATATCTACAACATAAATTGAGAAGCATCAAAATAATCATAATTGTCAGAATCGGACTGAATCGATTAATTGGACCGATTGAACCAGAATTTGAAGGCCAAGTTGGTTTGGTTCTAACATAAAACCACATGCGTAAGTGATCCGAAATAACTCGATCAGCTCATCCGATTCATCCATGAACCGATCAATCTAATTTAAACCGAATAAAATTATGAGTTTTATTATTGTATTAATCTTAATTTTTTTATTAAAATTTAATATATATATATATATATATTATTGGGGGGTAAAATCATCATTGCATCAATATTCGTGCGAGGAGGCTAAGATCGACCCCATCCCTTCGCCCGCCATGATGTCCCCGAGCTTTCCGTAGCTCGGCTCCCCCGAGCTTCCCGTAACTCGGCTTCCTCGAGCTTCCATAGCTCGGCTTTCTCCGGGCTCCCATTGCTCGGCTTTCTCCGGGCTTCCATAGCTCGGCTTTCTCCGGGCTTCCATAGCTCGGTTCTCCCTGAGCTTCCGTAGCTCGGCTTCCCCGAGCTTCCCGTAGCTCATCTTTCTCGAGCGATCCATGCCCCGACTCACCCCCGCGGAACCTAGCGCAGGAGAGCCTAGACCTACGAACAGCATCTCAGGCAGGGGATCATATTGAAGACGTGGCCTAGAACCTAATATGGCTACCTGGGACCTACTCACCCCAGATCCCAAGACATCAAGGAGCTCTCCCAGCCGTCGATCCCTTAACGGACAAGGCGGATTCTAACGGCCCCACAACGGCCTGATTCTGTCTACCTCCGAATCTTAACAACCTCAGTACCTTCCAGAAGACGCTCAAGTTCCCAGGTGACAGTCTATAAATATGAGTTTGGCAGATCACTTCAGGTACGCAACTCACTCTCACTCTCCTCTCTCTCTCCGGCAGCTCGTCGGTGCTCTGTTCTTACCGGAGCTCCCGATCGGCCGCCCCTGGAGAGGTCTCCCGGAGAGATCCACCTCCTCATTTGTCTGGTTGATCGCCGATTTCCCCACTGACTTGAGCGTCGGAGGGCCTTCCGCGGAGGACCACCCCCGGTGTCCTTCGCGTGCAGGGCTTCCTGTTTTGCAGGTCCGCCCCCGAGGATCGACCGCGCCCGAGTCGGAGGACGGATCCCGGCGGCAACAGATTGGCGCTAGAGGAAGGGCCTCAAGTCCCATTAAAACTTGAAACAAGGAGACAAGGATCTTGATCCGGAGAAGAACCTCTCTGATGGCCAACCGGAAGAGAGGAACAACCTCTGATGCTCCCGATCAGGTCGCCTCCCAGAGGCCTGATCCGACTGGCGCCACAGCGCCGCCCCCCACCTGTCGAGACTCCGTCGCCGCCTGCCATTCGGTGACCCAGGACCAGTTTGCTACGCTGGTCCAACAAGTCCAGGCTCTCACCCACCTGGTCCAGGAGCGTCTTGCACCTCCTCCTGCTCCGCATCCCAAAGAGACGACGACTTCCTCTTCACCGGCAACCTCCTCCTCCGATCCGCGTGAATCAGCGGACCCCCCGTCGCCCCGGGGACAAACCGGTCCCTCGAACGGTTGCGATGGAGATCTTCCCAGATCTCGGCGAGCCCGCTCCCTCTCTCCGGCAACGTCTCGCCATGATTCGACGCCGTCCTTGCGGTTCTCCCGCCCGGCTGCTCCTCTCGCCGGCGAGGAGGAGATCCGCCGTCAGATCCAGGAATGCGTCAGGAGCTGGACGCCGCCAAGCAGATCCACCTGCCTCAGCCCAAGGCAGAGCAGGGCATCCCTTTCTCTAAGGGGATCATGGAGGAAGTGATCCCCTCCCATGTCAAGCTGCCACCGTCGAGCCCTATCACGGCTCCTGATCGGACGACCATCTCAGCAGCTTCCGGTCAATAATGATGTTCCATGGAGCATCTGATGCGATCCTCTGCCGGGCCTTCCCATCCACACTCAGAGGATCCGCCCGAACCTGGTTCAACGCCCTGAAACCAGGTTCCATCGATTCATTTGATGAGCTGAGCCACCTTTTTATTGGCCAGTTCGTCAGCAGCCGCCGCCACCGACGGAGATCCGACTCCCTCTCCGAAGTCAAGCAAAGAGAGGGGGAGTCCTTGAGAAATTATCTTGGCCGTTTCAACAAGGCCATGTTGGAGGTGGACCACCTTAATCATGAGGTGGCCATGTCCGCCCTAGCGGGGGGAGTTTCAAAGGAGAGCGACTTCTATTTGGCAATGGAAGTCAGCTACCCCCCGTGTCTGTCTGATATGATGGCCCTTGCGGACAAATACGCTCGGGTCGAGGAGTCGCGGAGAATGGCCCGCGCTGAGCAGAAGAAGAGAAGAGCCCAAAGTTCCCGACAGACACCGCCCTGTCCGTCGGCCAAGCCCGCCTCGCCGCCAAAGAGTCCCTCCGCCGCCGCCAAGGAATCGCTCCCGGAGTCCCCTAGGCGATTCGATCGCTACACTCCGTTGACTGTGCCCGGGCACAAATCCTCATGGAAATAGAGCGCCAGCTTCCCCGACCAGTGCCTCTCCGAGGGAACCCAACCCGGAGAGATCCCGCCAAGTACTGCCGCTACCATAGGGAGCACGGCCATGACACTGAAGAATGCTGGCAGCTGAAGAACGAGATCGAAAGACTCGGCGGGGACGGTTGGACCAATTCAGAAGGGCACCCGAGCCACAGCAGGGAGGTGATCGCCAGCCTGAGCTCCACAACTCCTCCTCCTCCAAATCCGCCAGTGGTTGGCCGCATCAACATGATTGAAGAGGCCGGCGGATCGGGCTCCGGGGGCAATGGTGATGCACCGGTGCCAAAGAAGGCGCGCACGGGCGAGCTCTCCTTTTCTGATGATGATCTTCTTGGGATACAGCTTCCCCATGAGGACGCACTTGTTGTCTCCCTAAATTTGAACAATTATGATGTAAGCCGATCCTGGTTGATAGTGGAAGCTCGGTGAACGTTTTGTACCTCGATGTGTTTGCCAGGATGAAATTGCTCATGGAAAACCTTCGAGCCGTGGATTCCACCTTGATGGGATTCACCGGCGACGTCATCATCCCAGAAGGAATTGTCACCCTGACGGTCCGCGCAGGAACCTGGCCCTTGTAACCGTTGTACAAGCCGACTTCCTAGTGACCGACCTCAGGTCCCCATATAATGCCATATTCGGCAGGCCCGGCTTGATGTCTCTTAAGGCGGTTGTTTCTATCCCGCATGTCGATGAAGTTCCCCACCGAGCAAGGAGTTGGAGTAGTTCGGGGAAGTCAAGCCATGGCTCGGCAATGTTTTGTCACGAGCCTTCAGTCCAGAATTCCCGAGGTTGACGGGCTAGACGCCCGCGAGGATTTCGCCGAGCAACGGGAGAACCGGAGGAGCTGGAAGAAGTACCGCTGGACGTAGCTCCCCGACCGAACCACAAAGATCGGGTCGCTGCTTGAGGGAGAGCCTCGTCGCAGCTAATCAGATTCCTCCAAAGCAACGCGGACATCTTCGCCTGGACCGCCTCCGACATGCCAGGAATTAGCCCCGAAGTCCTCGTCCATCGTCTCAATGTGGACGAGATGCACAGGCCCGTTAAGCAGAAAAAGAGAAGCTTCGCCCCAGAGCGGCAAAAGGCCATTGAAGAAGAGGTCGACAAACTCATCAAAGCCAACTTTGTCCGAGAGGTAAACTACCCCAGTTGGCTGTCAAACGTCGTCATGGTGAAGAAGTCGAATGGCAAATGGAGGATCTGCATCGACTTCACCGATCTCAACAAGGCATGCCCGAAGGACAGCTTCCCTCTCCCTCGGATCGACCAGCTTGTGGATGCCACCTCGGGCCACCAAATGCTGTCATTCATGGATGCCTATTCGGGCTACAATCAGATCCGGATGGCCCCCGAGGATGAAGAAAAGACAGCCTTCATAACCGACCGAGGTACCTACTGTTACCGAGTTATGCCTTTCGGTCTTAAAAATGCAGGAGCGACCTACCAGCGCCTGGTCAACAAGGTGTTCAAGGAGCAAATCGGCCGGAACATGGAGGTGTATGTGGATGATATGCTGGTCAAAAGCAAGGAAGCGCTGCGGCATGTTGAGGACCTCGCGGAGAGCTTTGCCACGCTGCGCAAGTATGGAATGAAGCTCAACCCAACCAAGTGCGCCTTCGGCGTCAATTCTGGGAAGTTCCTCGGATTCATGGTCTCCCAGCGCGGCATTGAGGCTAACCCTCAGAAGATTCAAGCTCTCCAACAAATGGCGCCCCCAGCGTCCATTAAAGAGGTCCAGCGCCTAACCGGGAGAATAGCGGCCCTTAACCGCTTCGTAGCTCGGTCAGCCGAGAGGTGCCTCCCCTTCTTCAAAACCCTCCGATCGGCCAAGAATTTCCAATGGACTCCTGAATGCCAGAAATCATTTCAAGATCTCAAGAAGTACCTCGGCTCGCCTCCACTTCTTAGTAGTCCGCCCGGGGAGACTCTGTTTTGTATCTGGCCGTTTCCGAGGGAGCAGTTTGTTCGGTACTGGTCAAGCAAGAAGGCAAGATCCAAAGCCGATCTACTATGTGAGTAGGCTGCTCCGCGACGCGGAGACGAGGTACACCAGGATCGAGAAAATAGTGCTTGCCTTGATTACCTCGGTCCGGAAGCTGCGACCATATTTCCAAGCACATTCAGTGACGGTCCTGACCGATCAACCCATCAAAGCGGTGGTCCACCGTCCAGAAACATCAGGGAGGATGACCAAATGGGCCGTCGAACTAAGCGAGCACGACATACAATTTCAACCTCGCCCGGCCATCAAAGCTCAAGTGCTGGCCGACTTCCTCCTTGAGTGCACCATCCCGGAAGACGGCTCTACCCCAAAAGTCCCGAAGGACCAAAACCTGAAGCTCGGTGGCTCCTTCACGTCGATGGGTCGTCCAACGCCCATCGTTCCGGTGCGGGTTTGGTTCTCACCAGCCCGGAGGGGATCTTCGAATATGGCGTCCGATTCTCCTTCCCGGCCTCCAACAACGAAGCCGAGTATGAGGCCCTGTTAGCCGGTCTCCGGATCGCCCGCAACCTGAAGGTGGAAAAGATTAGCGCCTTCACCGACTCTCAGCTGGTGGCCGGCCATGTGCGAGGGAGTTTGAAGCCCGAGAACCCAATATGGTTCGGTATCTCCAAGAGGTGCGCGCCTACTTCCCACTTTTTCAGAGTTTGAAATCATTCAAATTCCTAGATCGGAAAACGCCCGTGCCGACCTACTCTCCCGATTGGCAACCACGGAGACAATGGATGCTGAACAAAAATTCCATCTGGAGACTCTGGAGAAGCCGAGTATCATGGAAGCTGACCGGGTGATGCAAATCGAGCCGAACCATCCTGGTTCGACCCTATCCTCAGCTATCTTAAAGAAGGGTCGCTCCCCCGACCGAGGAGGCCAGGAAATGAAGCTGCAGGCGACCCACTATGTATTGATCGACAGCCAGCTTTACAAGCGGTCTTTCTCCATGCCGCTGCTCAGATGCCTCCGCCCATCCGAGGCGGACTACGCTCTACGGGAGGTACATGAAGGGATCTGCGGCAACCATCTGGGAGGCCGGTCCCTGTGTCACAAAGTGCTACGGCAAGGCTATTGGCCGACCATGCAGAAAGATGCGGACGATCTAGTCCGAGCCTGTGACGCCTGCCAGAGGCATTCGAGCATCCAAAGGCTCCCCTCCGCCGAGCTAGTTTCCATATCCTCCGCTTGGCCCTTTGCCAAATGGGGGATGGACATCCTCGGCCCATTCCCGTTGGCACGGGACAGCGAAAATTCTATTTGTCGCCATTGACTACTTCACCAAATGGGTTGAGCGGAAGCCGTTGCCAAATCACCGAAGCCCGGGCCAGAGACTTTGTGTGGAGGTCCATCATCTGCCGGTTCGGCCTCCCCCACACCATAATCACCGATAACGGCAAGCAGTTCGACAATTCCAAATTCCGCCAATTCTGCGAAGAGCATGGAATTCGTCACCACCTTACTTCGGTCGGACACCCAAACCAACGGAGCGGCCGAGGTAACCAACAGGACTCTCCTCCAAGGAATCAAAGCTCGCCTCTCTAGAGCCCAAGGCAGGTGGGCAGATGAGCTGCACCATGTCTTGTGGGCCTATCGCACCACTCCGAGAATCCCAACGGGCGAGACCCCATTCCGAATGGCTTTCGGTACGGAGGCCGTCATCCCTGTGGAATGGGCCTCCCATCTTTGCGGGTGGAGAGTTACTCGGAAGAAGCCAGCAACGAGCAACTCCGCACCAACCTCGACTTGGTGGAGGAATCAGAGAGAAGGCCCGAATCAGACGGCCGCCTATCAACAGAGGGTGGCTCGGTACCATGCCTCCAGAGTTAAGGGGAAGACTTTCCTTCCTGGCGACCTTGTCCTCCGGAAAGCCTCTGTATCCAAACCGCTGGAGCAAGGAAAGCTGGCGCCGAACTGGGAAGGCCCGTACCAAGTCACGGAGGTCATTGGGCCAGGAACCTACAAGCTGCAGGACCTAAAGGGAAATCCGTCCCCCGGACGTGGAACTCGGACAACCTCCGCAAGTACTATCAATAGGGTATGTCCTTTATAAGCCACTTCGATATACCTTATTATACCTTCCTATCGGCACGTGTTTTCGTAATTGCAATGTGAATCATCATACATTGCCAAAGATTGCGAAAGAAACAAGTGCCGCTCTCCAAACCCCGAGCAATGAATTCTCCGAACCTCGGCCGGGCCGAGCAACGAATTCTCCGAACCTCGGCCGGGCCGAGCAATGAATCCTCCGAACCTCGGCTGGGCCGAGCAACAAATTCTCCAAACCTTGGCCAAAGCCAAGGACTACACCCTGCCGCTCGAAACCTCGGCCAAAGCCAGGGAGCGACCTTAGCTATCAAGCTCCTCGGGCCTACCGAGTGACACTCTCGCGCCCTGGTCGCGTCCGACTGCCGAACCATCGGCCGAAGCAGGGTGACTTAGCCGCACCCCAGGACATCATTTGAAGCAGGGTGACTTCTCGAATACCCTATAAATGAATACGAAAACAAAGACCTCCTGATGCTCCGGAGGAAGTAAGGGGACTCCTTTTGAAGGATCGCCTAGGTTCGCCGCCGGTCCAGCCAGAGACCGGTGGCCCCCCAAGAAAACTTGTTTCGGATTCGAGCAGCTCATAAGCCCCGGCCGACCTAAACAATGTGTATAACTTAGCTTGGATTCGGGTAGCTCATAAGCCCCGACCGACCTAAGTTTCCTTCTAAGCTACATCCAGATTCGAATGGCTTGCGCGCCCTAATTAAGCCCGACCGTGGTCTCATAAGACCTAGCTCGAACTTGGGTGGCCGAAAAAACCCAACCAACGTTCGCGAATGCTCTGGGAACAACAGAATGCACAATGTGATGAAACTTTGTATTCATTGATTAAAATGGAAGGAATGACAAAAGAAAGAAAAAAAAGTAAAAAAGCCCTCGCTAGGGCTCGCTGTCACTCCCGGAAGCCATCAAGCCCTCCAAGCGTTGGGAAAGCTCGGCGACTTGCCAGTGGAGTGACGTTATTTCCTCCCTTTGCCGGCCCGCCATCCGATGTAGGGCCTCGACCTCCCTCGTGGTAACAGCGACGTATCCTTCGACGACCCTCTCGAGCCGTTGATGGCTTGCGAGGGCCGACACCAAGGCCAGCCCGTCGACCATGACGGTGGGACGGCCCCCCCTTGGATGAAGCGAGCCGTTGATTGCCGCTCTTATACCATTGGATGACTGCTCTCCTCCTTGAGAAGCCATGTCGAAAGCTGTTCCAGAACTGAACCAGAGAGATGGCGAAAACCAGCACCCCCCGTCCGTATTTATGCTTATCAAACGAGCATTTCGATCAGTCGGACCGTAACCACCGACCCATGAGAACTCGCCACGTATCATCGCTTTAATTGGCACCTGCAGAACCCAAAAGGTCGTGCCCCATTCCGAGCGAAATCGGTAATGCGGACGGACTGTCCAGGAACCCCCCTTTTTCTTCTCTGGGAACGGGGAACCTCCCAATCTGCCGGTCCTCCGTAATAAATGCTCACAATACTTCCCCAAGCTCTTTTAAGCTGGCCACCTTTCAGGAAGCGTAGAAAAGAAAGAATTCCAGCGCCTGACAATAATTTATCCCCTCGGAAGGGGTCGTGTCATAAATGGAGGGCGTGACCATGTACCGCCCATTCCGCCTTGATGCCCCTCACTGAACGCCGCAGGGACCTGGCATTATGACTCATGGTGACGACTAAGTTACTTCTCCGAGCTCCGAATCTCCGAACCTTGGCGGGGCCAAGTAACAAATCTCCGAACCTTGGCAGGGCCAAGTAATAAATCTCCGAACCTTAGCAGGGCCAAGTAACAAATCTCCGAACCTTGGCAGGGCCAAGTAACAAATCTTCGAACCTTGGCGGGGCTAAGTAACAAATCTCTGAACCTTTGTAGGGCCAAGTAACAAATTTTCGAACCTTGGCAGGGCCAAGTAACAAATCTCCGAACCTTGGCGGGGCTAAGTAACAAATCTCCGAACCTTAGCAGGGCCAAGTAACAAATCTCCGAACCTTGGCAGGGCCAAGTAACCGTTCTCCGAACCTCGGCAGGGCCGAGTCATAAATATTCGGACTCCAATGAGGTCGAGGCATGAATCTTCGAGCTTCGGCCCAAGTTAAGGAACGTATTCTACCACCAAACAACCTCTAAACCTCCATCTGGACCAGGGCAGCTTGCAAGCCCCGACTAGTTTGGATAGCGCGGGATCCTCGCCTAAAAATGAATGGGACGTCCTTGCATCCCACGGCCAGCAACAGCAACTTGGCACAGGAGAAATAGAGGTTGAGAAACAGAGCAAAACTTTCTTTATCTCGTTGCCGTCAAAGCCAATTACAAATGCCTGAGAGGCGTTACAAGAGCATTGAAATGCATAAAATAAAGACAAGCACAAAACTCGGGCAGCTGCTCCAAAGCAGACCTGGGCAACTGTGATGCTCCGGCGTCCGGACCGACAAATCGGGCAAACCACGAACAGTCAGCTCGAGCCGATAACGGGCGGGCGACATGGACCAACAGTTGCGGCCAGCTTCGGTAAATAATGATATCTTGGTGACCCAACCGAGATATTAGAGTGATTGGAAAGGGTGGACGGAATGTTACCTCAAACCACCCAACCAAGAGGCCCTCCGGCGAGTAGGTAGGAAGCCTGCGGGCCCTAGCGTCGGAACGCTCTCCCAAACCGAGTGTGTACCGCCCCATCTTACCCAAACTCAAAGGCAAGGTACCTGCGGGCGACACACCTTCACCCCCTCCCCATGTGGCGAAAGATTCCCCAGGCGGGCAAGCCTAGGGATCCAAACCAGGGGAGGAGGCGAAATTCACACAACCCATGGGGAGCCCGCATGCACTTCCAACCGTACGTCCCCGAGGGGGAACCACAAAGGTCACACGGGAAGCACATATGTGCGCTCTCCGTATAATCTCTACATCCCTCTTGTGCGCTCTCCATACGATCTCCGAGGCTCATCCCCTAAGGGCGAGCCATTCTCCAGCGGCTCCTTCATCGCCCTAACTATCCGGAGGCGAAGGGCTTGTGAAAGGAAAGCTCAACCCTCCCACTCGCAACAGCGGAGAAATGAGCATGGTGGAAACTCCAATGGGGAAGGAAACTTTGGGGATGACCTAACACGACCCCTCTTCCCCTTTTTTATAGGCAAAAATGAACCGGGGACAGCTATCAAAGCCAGAAGCTCCGAGATTCAAACACCTGGCCCATGCCTCCACATGGCCTCTCAGGATGGAAGCAACGCCCCACTGCGCGCCGAGCCCATCGCCTGAACCATGACGCATGCAAAGATTTCCTTTTGATCCCGAATCATGGGTATTAAACGCAGAGAATCGCCCACTGATCTTACGGAAACTGACAGGTTCAGGAAATCGTCCTACAAAAGTAACATCCTCCAATGGTAAACAGGTGTGTGTACCATACGCCAAAACGACCTGCATGGAAAAAGACCAATGCCATAAAAGCCTTCCGGAAAGCGCCGGAGCAGCTTTTTGCTCCCCATAGAGCCGTATCATTAACTCCGGTGAAATAAAAACCGATCTACATGCGGAATGGCAGAGCACTGGCAGGGCAGCAAAAAGCACGAAAACCAATTGTTCGTCGACTGCTCCCTAAGGAAGTTAATCGCTCGAAGAACTTGTGCAACAAAATTGAACATCTCAAAACAAAAATGAACGCGAGGGCTACGCAAACTATTCTTTCATTCACCGAAAAAGGAAGTGACAAAAGAAACGAAAAATACATCAGTCCTCATAGGGGCTCACCATCGTCTCCCGGAACCGCCGACCGTTCTCCCTGATCCGCCGCAAGGCTGCCCGCCTGCTGTTGGAGAGACGCCACGCCCTCTCTAAGCGATCGTTAACCGCACGGAGGTGCATGATCTCCCTAGTGGAGGCGATCACATATTGTTCGGTCGCCTCCTGGAGTCGTTGTCGACTCACCAACAAGGAGGCCAGGACCTCCTCGTTGATCGGTCTGAGTGCGGCTCCTACGAGCCCCCCAGCGAGTGTTGGCATCGTCGGCTGGTGCTCCGGTTGACCTTCCGCCATCCTTGGAAGCCATTCTGTCGGTGCAAGCTCATATCAAGCTAGCAAAGGTCATCGAATGAAATGGCCAATGATAACCGGACCCCCCATCGGTATTTAAACCGATCCAAGCAAGAAATCTACCTGCTCCAGCCATCGGCCCTCGAGCCACCGACACAAAATCCCGCCACATGTCACCGCTTTGGTAACCACTCTCATCCGTCAGTCCTAGCCGACCTACCTCATTCGTCGGCCCTAGCCGACCTACTTTGCCGTCGGCCCTAGCCGACCTACTTCACTCGTCGGCCCTAGCCGACCTACTTCATACGTCGGCCCTAGCCGACCTACTTTGCCGTCGGCCCTAGCCGACCTACTTCACCCGTCGGCCCTAGCCGACTTATTTCGTCTGTCGGCCCTAGCCGACCTACCCTATCCGTCGGCCTTAACCGACCTGCTTCATTCCTCAAGTTTTAATTAATCTATTGCATCGCTCAAACATGAACCGAACTAGATCGTCTCTCAGTTCACCAGTCAAGGCTATCGCCCCGCCTTGGACCCAGCCAATGCGTTCCCTCGATCCTGAGATAAAAATGACCAAACAGCGCCAACAAGCTATAAGTCGCTTGCGATTGGGGCGAAATTTGGAGCGAAGGACCGCCCAAGAAAAAGCACTCAAATGGAAGCGGAAAGTTTATTCATTAAAGAACGTCAGGCAGAGTTACAGCTCGGGAAGCAAAACGTAGAAGTGACTTTTAAAAGCCGGGAACCGCGTCAGTTCCAGGAGAACCCCCAATTACGTCTGCAGAGGCATGACTTGATTCGCCCTTCTCGAATATCTTAGCCTCCTCGGCGACAGTCTACGAATGTCCTCCAGAAGCTGCGGCCTCGCTAGGACCTGGGGCGGCACCAAGATCGGTATCCGAAGCGTCGATGTACTCATCCTCCTCTTCACCCCCGAAGTCACCGGTGTCAAGAGCTTCAGCATCCAGGAAAGAGAGATCCCATTCTGGATGCTCGCTGGATATCTTGTCTTTGCATTCTTCCACTCCGAGTTGGAAGGCATCAGTACCAATTACGTCCTATTCGCCCTTGAGCATGGCGAGTTGCATCTCAGCCTCGGCCATTTGGCTCCGCAATAGGGCAACTTGCCTCTCAGCTTCCGCGACCTGAGCCCGCAGAAAAACGGTTTGCTCCTCGAACTCGCCGGCCCGTGCTTCGAGTTCCGAACTCCTACCTCGGCTAGATGCAAGCTCACCTTGCAAGGCCCGATTGTCCAGCCCTAATTTTGCCATCTGCGAAGCCAGAATCAGTCAGCGCCACGAGGAACCAACAAAGGAAACTAAAAAAGGGGAATAGGATCGTACCTCCTTTTGTTGGGCTAACCTTTTGGTCAGCTCCTCGGCCTCACCCCTGGCCCTCGCTTTATCGGCCCTAACCAACTCGACCCTTTCTTGGAGAGCATTAATTCTCAACTGCTTATCTTCGACCTCTCCCCATGTTTGGGATAGCTCGTCACTCAGCCGGGCTATCGTCCCTTCGTGCCATTTAGCGTTGGCTCTCAAGTCAGCGACTTCGCAATTGCGCCGCTGCAGCTTCTCCTCTACTTCATCGAGCATTCTGGCCAGGCATTTTCTCTCGTCGGCGGCCTCCTTCCCCAGCCGGCCCAGACTCTCATTATGTTCTTTCTGCAACGCCGCCACTTCCTCAGAATGCTTTGACCTAACTCGAGCCAACTCCAAGCACGCGTCGTCATTCTTCGCCAGGAGCCCCTGCAACTCCTCCACTTTACGCTTTTGCTTAGACGCTTCAGCTAGAGCGGCCTGATACGACGCCTTCATCCCCACCAAGCTTTCGTTGCTAGCGGCCAGTAGTTCCTCGAACTTCTCGTACGCCTCTGCTCGTGATCGGAGTTCGGCGCTGGCTCTCCTGGCCTAAACGCCGGCCCCCGTCGCCAAACTCAAACGCCAGCACATCGCCCGAGAAAGCAAAACACTCTACAGGATAAAGAATGAGTAAGAATATGCAATCAAGTCAGCCGGAAAGTATCCGCCACCGAAAAATGGTGACTCACCCGAGAGGCGTAGCCCGTGTCATCTTTATGAGGGTCGGATTGTCAATATCGGGAAGAAGATGGACACTTTCGGCCATGCCCTGCTGCCCGAACGCGGCATCAACCAACTCCAAGTCCGCAAACTTGTCCGCCGAGGGATCCGCACCCGGGTACAGGGCCGACCTCATTAAAGCGGAAAATGCCTCCTCAACGTCCATGTTCGAGCTACTGGGCTGGCCGTCTCCACCCGAGGAGTCAACCCGGCCGACCTCCGACTGAGAAGCCTTCAACTTCCCAGCCTCTTCTATCAGAACTCTGGCTTGAGCTTCCTCAGACAATTCGGCCAACCCAAGCGCCAGCCTCCCCAAAACCCTTTTTGAAGGAGTCTCCATTGCGGGACTCTCATCTTGCTGCGCTCCCTCTCCCGACCCGTCTCCTTCGGTCACAATCACCTGCGTCTCCTCTGCAGGCTCTGTCGAAACCTCTATCCGGCTTGCTTCTCGAACCGCTGCGGGCAACCTAACGTCGCCACCCCCGGACTCTCCCGCAAAGGGCCCAAGAGGGAGCTCGCCCCGAACCTCACCAACTGCGGCCGCTCCCTCTTGCTCTCCTACTGAGGTCGGGAGTAAACCCACGGTTGGGAAAAGCCCCTCAAAAACGACGACTTCCGCCAAATCCATCGTCGGCTCATCTTTCAGAGGGGATGCGGCCGGATGAGCCAATGGAATCTCATCCGAGCTATCTGATAGTTCCACCATAGGTGGACAAGGGATCTCAGCTGTCCTCCTCAAATCCTCCCTGCTTCCGACGCTCCCATCATGGTCACTCCGGCATCCAGCGAGCATCTTACAGAAGTATGAGCCCTCTTCTCGGGCCTACTTCTCTCTGCGCTGCTACTCTCCCCTGGGCGCTTGCCTCTCTTCCTATTGACAAGACTTGACAACGCAGACCTCTTGGTTGCAAGAGCGGAAAAGTATGCAATTAAATCCAAACACGTTCGCCTGGATAACAAACAACGAAAAAGACAAAAGGGAGGACTCACCTTGCGGGTCCAGAGGACTAAGCCCGGCCGCAAAAAGAGCACCCTTCGATAGAAAATCATTGGCCGAGAACACCTGGCCGTTGCGGAGGACGTCCAAATCTTTCTCCTCCCGCTCGGACAAAACTGGATGCGTTTTCGCATCCCAAACGAAATTTTTCCATCTCCAAGGGAAGTCGGAACCAATGTTCCCCTCGGCGATGACGAATCGACTCTTCCATCCCTTTATGGAGAACGGCTTATCCACAATCGTTTTGAAGGACCTCCGAGGTCCGATGTAAGGCCACTCCAATTTCCTCCCGTGTATTAAATGATAGCAGGCACGGAAAAGAGGGAGAGTGGCGATGATCTGAATCTGATGGCACATTGAGATAAATCCGATAATACTCCGCCAGCTATTTGGGGCCACCATCGCCGGACAGATGTTGTAATGTGTCATGATTTCCTTCACCAAGGGATGAAGAGGAAACCGGAGGCCTGCTTTCAAACTATCTTCGTAAATGAAGACCCCATGCTCCAGATCTCGCGAGACCCTGTGCTCAGGTCCCGGCAATCGCAGAACGATGTCTGGGGGTATACCATACCTCTGGCAAATATTTCCATATCCTCAGCAACGATCTCCGTAGCTACGTCGTCGAGGCTCATCATCATCCTAGCCGAAAAAAGCACCAGGCGAAACGACAAACGTTGCAGAGGACGGGACTCTCCAGGAAACAGAATAAGAGGATATTGCAAACAGATACAGCGCTGCTATCGCTTTGCTTCCCCCCTAAGGAAGCCATCTTAAGAAGATGAGGCGCTTCACCCGAGGCGTCCGGAACTGCCTCGACAAACGCCGCGTTAATCGGGATTTGCTACGTAGCGTTTCCCCAACCGTCACCCTTGGAGGAGCCTTACCCACGAAGGCATGATGACCTCGCTGCATTAATTAGGGCATCACTGCGCGGGCTGTCTAAACCGGATCGTCCCATCCAAAGCGTGCCACCTGGACTTGTACTCCCTATGCCCGAACCTGCGCTTCGAACTAGGGAGTGGAGGAAATATGTTGGGGGGTAAAATCGTCATTGCATCAATATTCGTGCGAGGAGGCTAAGACCGACCCCATCCCTTCGCCCGCCATGATGTCCCCGAGCTTTCCGTAGCTCGGCTCCCCCGAGCTTCCATAGCTCGGCTCCCTCGAGCTCCCGTAACTCGTCTCCCCCGAGCTTCCCGTAGCTCGGCTTCCTCGAGCTTCCATAGCTCGGCTTTCTCCGGGCTCCCATTGCTCGGCTTTCTCCGGGCTTCTATAGCTCGGCTTTCTCCGAGCTTCCATAGCTCGATTCTCCCCGAGCTTCCGTAGCTCGGCTCCCCCGAGCTTCCCATAGCTCGTCTTTCCCGAGCGATCCATGATCCGATACTCACCCCCGCGAAACCTGGCGCAAGAGAGCCTAGACCTATCGTAACAGCATCTCAGGCAAAGAATTATATTGAAGAGTGGTCTAGAACCTAATACGGCTACCTGGAACCTACGCACCTATCAGATCCCAAGCCATCAAGGAGCTCTCCTAGCCATCGATCCCTTAACAAACAAGATACGGATCCCAACGGGGCCCCACAACGGCCTGATTCAATCCATCTCCGTATCCTAACAACCTTCAAACCTTCCAGAAGGCGCTCATGATCTATGTGACAACCTATAAATATGACACTCCCAGATTCCCTCAGGTATGCTCTCACTCTCACTCTCCCACTCTCCCCAGCTGCTCGTCGGTGCTCCTCCCTCTAGAGCTCCCGATCGATCGCTCCTAGAGAGACTCTTCGGAGAGATTTACCTTCCCATTTTTTGATCGATCGCCGATTTTTTCTACTAACTTGAGCGTCGAAGGGTCTTCCATGAAGGGCCACCCCCCAACGCCTCTCGCATGAGGACTTCTGTGCAGGTCTGTCTCAGAAGATCGATTGCATCCAAGTTGAAGAACGGATTTCAATGATAATATATATATATATATATATATATATATATATATATATATATATATATATATATATATCATTCAACCCGTGATTCAATGATTGAACCAGTAATTCGATGATTTAAGTCCTTCATCGGGTTAATATTCAGACACGATATAATAACTATGAAAATAACTCGAGATATTGATCGATTCCCACGATACTTTGCCAAGATGTTTGCAGAGAAAAGGATTTTAAAAAAAAAAAAGTTGGCAACTTTGGAGCTGTCCTTGCAACATAAACATTAACTCGGTGCCTGCGTGCTTTAATCGCATCGCACGTGAATTACAGGTGTGGCAGGGGGCGGTGCAGTCAGTGAATGCAGGGCGGAAGCACATGAAGATGGCCCAAAAAAAAAAAAAGTGGTAACAAACTACCGATGATTGAAGTGAATGCAGTTATTTTTTCCGTACGTAATCGCCGTGATGAGGCGTGACGCACCTCGACAACTGAACGCACATGATTGGTGGGTGTACGTTTGGACAGCTAGCATTTCACGGGAAGAAGCCAAAAATGTTGGTCATGAAACCACTCCTACAAAAAAGTCTTACAGCCAATTTTCTCCTGGATTCACATTAACACTGAACCATCTCTCTCTTTTTTTTTTTTAATTAATAAAATATATAAATTTCAATTCAACTCATCTAAATTTTTTTTTAATTACATAAATATTTTTTTTTCATTCTATTTTATTTAAAATTAAATTAAAATTTAATTTAATAAATTTATATTTAAAAAAAATGATAAAATTTTATACTGACTATCAGCTATCTAATGCAATCTTAACGAAATTTAATAAAATATATAAATTTAAATATAAAAAATAAATAAATTTAAAATTAATTATATTTAAACATAATTAAACTTAAATTCTAATTATTTTTTTAAAATTTATATAAGTTTTGAAGCTAGAAAAATGTAAATATTAGAATTAAAAAGGGTGATCGAGCTAAAAATTAAAAGTTTGCACTATTTATAATCTTATAAAAATTTTTATTGGTGACGCAAGTTTGATATGTAAAAAAAAAAAAAATATCTATCCTTCTTCCCCTTTTGCTCTTCTTAAATATTGTAACCTATAAAAATATGCAATATATTTTGATTTTTAAGTATTTTCAGCAAAAGTGAGTTGGAGAAGATCCATTCCCTGCATGCATGTTATAGATGCCATCATCTGCCAGTAGTCTGCACATATATACATGATAAACATGCATGCAGCTTTATAAGCTTGTTGTTTTGTTATGAGAGAGAGAGAGAGAGAGAGAGAGACAAAAATTCATGAGCATTACCTTCCACGTTATCCTGGCCATGGTTATCTACACATCCTGGCGTGCCTGCAACCAGAGGGTGATGTCGTCATTTCACGAACCTAATCCTGCCGAGATAAGCATGACGGCAGAAGATGGTTGGGATGCCAACGCATAGACGGGGGCCCCACCTGGCTCGCTGCCACGAGCTGTCCATGTCTTGCTGTCCCTGTATTCCACTGGGTGGTGGACGCGTGTCGCGTACGCCAGAAGATCACGTGGCAAGGGAGCTGGCACCCGAAGAGCCCCGCCACGGCGCTCCGGGTCCAGCGGTTCGGCGGCCAGGAGACCGCCGTGACATGCTGCGTCTCGCCGCCAGCCGAGCAGCGGCGCATCACGTTGCCGTCGCTGGCTGCCGCCGTGATGAAGGGAGATGTGGATCCGAATTAATGCAGTTAAATGGACTCATTGTTTTATTGATGCAAGTTGTTTTTTTTTTTAATATATATAATTTATTTAACCTTATCCTCTCTGTTCAAAGATGAATGCAGGTAAAGGTAGCAAAGTTATGTAAAGGTTGCAGAGTTATCTGAAGAACAGCGCATAGAGGTGATGTAATAAATAAATAAATATATTATTTATCTGGAGTTTATAAAAATTAAAATAACATTAAAGTAGCCAATGGTGAAATTAATTATTTTTTAAAAAAGTTTTATATGTATACAAAAAGGTTAATACAGTTATCCAAAGGATGGTACTAGTGACCCAACTTTCACCAACCCTCTGCTTAGTGACATTCGATCTATGTTTCGTTAGGTTGATTCTATTCAGATTCGACATATATACTGGGAAGCTAATTCTATCGCTGATTGGGTAGCTGCACGGATCGCCCATCATTTGAGTCCTTGGTTTTGGTTACCGGATGGCTCCTGTCCGATGATGCTCTCTCAAATACTGTACTATGATATATCGGATATGTCTTATCCTATATCGATATGATTGTCCATTGTACCAAAAAAAAAAGCATTTTGATCCAAATGACGGATAGTTTATGACAAATGATTTAAATTGATAGATACGATATCATAAGAGGTTAAAAAAATTATTTATCCTTAATTTATGCATTCAATAGTAAAAATTATATATTATTTTTTGTTATTTAGACAAATAATTTTATTGAAATTGTTATAATAATGTTTATATATATTAACTTTATTTTTTCTATATATATAGAGAGAGAGAGAGAAAGGCTAAACTTGACTGCACACGAAACCATAGATCTGATCATCCTTTAGAATATGTCATTCGTGTGATTTAAATACAGAAAGAATGATCAAATCTAGATGGTTAAGTCCTCTCTTTCTCTTTCTCTATGTATATAACATCATATAATAACTTTTTATTTATAATATGATTAGTGTTGCTAAGGATTTTTATTCTCCAGCTTGGAACGGTGCACGTTGAGATTCGAGCGCTCTCTCATCCTAGTAAACCTGCAAGATAACCCTTACGTTGCGATCGAAGGGGTGATCCAACAGAAACTCTTCAACGCTCAAGTTGATGAAAATTCTCGGCAAACAGATGAGAAAAGAATGTACTTGGATGAAAATCCTTGGCAAATAGATAAGAGAATAATGTTGTTTCAGAAGGACATCCCAGAGAAAGTCTTTAGAAAGCAATGGCATTTGTTAGGATTTTCTAGACTTAAAAGTATACCTGAGGGGTCTTGGAACTTATTATTTGAATGCTGCCGAGATGGTAAGCAGTTATATGATTTTTTGGGTGTAGTAATGGAGATTGGCAGTTGATGAAGCTGATGGATGCCTTACCGGAAATTTAAAATCCCATTGATCATGGACGGAGTGCTGTATTTGCCTTTCATTTCTGTTTTGAGAAGCTTACTCTAAAATTTCTGTAATCGGGATGGTTTATCCTTCGGAATACCTGGCACAGTTTGGGACAATAACGGTGCTTACGTTGAGAGGACGAGGTTTGGTCTTTCTGAAGCATGGAGATGGCTCGGCTTTGTCGAGGTATGAAGGTTGTGGGCAGTGCAGCTCATTTTTTTCTGATTGTGGCAGTTAATGGATCAGAACCCAGAAGTGGATCTTGCCAACTACTACATCTATCAATCGATGCGGTGATAATTTTATCCTGCATCAATTAGCATGATAATATTTTTGTAATTAAGATGGTTGTTAACTAACTACTAGTTTTACTTTTATGCTAATGTTTTACAATTATGTAGATGGTATGATTGGATCCAAAATAATTGCTATTATTTTCTTGGTCCGTCAATGAAAGCAATATTGGAGCTGCTATCAGGGCATTAAAAGTTTTCGTCCAGTCTTGAGTGGTTGGGAGCCTGTCTTGGTGTCACCAATACCTTCCACTCAATTGCATAAAATATATAACAAATATCAAATAAGATCACCGGAATCCAACTTCATTCCAACAGAGTCTCGGTTTACTGGTTTTGTCTCCCATTTCTTGTTACAGGCAAATTTAAAGGGTATTAATAAATAAAAAAAAATCACTAGCACACGTGTTGATATATCTCTTCCCAACAAAGAGAAAAGCAATGCAGAGAGAGAGAGAGAGAGAGAGAGAGAGAGAGCTATAGCAGAAACTACTAATAGAGCAAGAACAGGGGAAAGACTTCATAGTTGAACCAGGCTTCCTTTATCCATCTAACTTTTTATGGTTTGAAGGTAGGAAAAGACTTTGTACATCGTATTTGATGTAGTAAATCATATATGGACTGTATTATTTCTTTTTATTGATTTATATACATATGATATTTATTAAAAAATATTAAGACACTTTTATGATATCACGAGAAAAAAAATTATGGCATCCCAGTTTTAAATTTACAACATCCCAGTTTTAAACTTACGATACATATTTAGAAAGTAAAAAAAAATTACGACATCCTAGTTATAAAATAACAATATCATAGCTATAAAATTATGACACCCATTCAGAAAATGTGTTTGTACATAAATTTTTAAAGAAAGTTGAACGGATATTAATGCACGTCAGATAATTTTTTTTTTGAAATTTATGTACAGACCACCTTTTCTGAACGGATGTTTAAGTTTAAAAGTAAGGTATCGTAAGTTTAAAATTAGGGTATCATAATTTTTTTTACTTTCCGAACCGTTGTTTTAATTTTATAACTACAGTATAGTAAGTTTAAATTTTTTTTTTTATTTTATGAACGAATGTCTTAATTTTATAATTATGATTTTGTAAGTTTAAAATTTCTTCTTAAAGTTGTCTTAATATTTTTTAATAAGTATCGATCAATAAGATTGATCAATAAGAAAGAGCGGCGCAGTCCACGTAGAACTTACTGTATCAAAGATAATGTATAAAGACTTTTTAACAAGCAGAGGCCGAGGCAATTCGTACGAAGAAGGGATCGATCAACACGAATCCTGCAGGTGGCCAGGAGACGTCCGTTCTAATTCCAATTCTAATCCATCGTCATTTGATAGCTCCATTTGTAGAAGATCGAAACTATAATAATAAGCTCCAAAGGTTTGGACCACAAGAAGCCTTGATAAGTGGTCGAGGAAAGCTGTGCAAAACTTTGCTTGTAATCTCGCGGTAGCAGCGTAATTTCGACCACAGGAAAAGTCCGACAGCAGCAGGACCATGCTTAAAGAAAGCCTTGAGTTGGCGAGCGGAGCGGGCACCAACTTCAGGGGCTGGACAACGTGTGGCGATAAATTAAAGGGAGGCTTTTCAGCGCTTTTAGGAGGGGAGAACGACCGCGCGGTCCTTTTGATCCGTGGGGTCTAACCCCGAACCAAAGAAATTAACGTCCCCTTTGCTCGCTTTCATGAGAAAATAACTTGGCCATTTATCCCTTTTTTTTTAACCACCAAGCTTGCGTGTACTTGAAAAGGCCACGATGGATGAGAAAGGGTGACGCGGACACACAAATTATATATATAGCAAGACTCATCCAACTTTCAATTTACCGACGTGAAAGTTATTTTAAAAAAAATTAAGATTTTTATTTTGATATACAAAGATTCCTTTCATCTATTTCGTCCACAAGGTGTTAGTATTTAATAATGTTTTGAAAATAGGATTGGATAACGAATCAGCTTAACATTTGAATTTTCAATCGGATGAACCAAATAATATTATAATTAAATTTTAATTTAATAATATAAAATAATAAAATATAAATATAATTTAAATAAAAAAATAAAAAAAATCTAAAAATCGGATTGGATCGATTGAAATCCGACCGATTTAATAAATTTTTTTAATTTTTATCGAATCATATAAAAGTCAATTTTAATAATAAAATCGAACCGGACTGATGATCAATTTTTGATTGGACCGACTGGACTGATTGATCCAGTCCGGTTTTCAAAACATTGGTATTTAGTAATGAGCACGGGTGGCAAATCTTTTCAGTAAAGTTTGAATAAAAGTAAAATTACTGTAATTTTATAAATAAGAATAAATTTGATTTTTCACTTAGTAACTTAATGATTTTAAGAAGTAGGTAAATAAAATTAATTTTTATGTAATAAAATTAGAGTTTTGAAAGTTTTGGCATCTTTGTAATTTTTTTTTTTTAAAAAAACTTTAAGATCAATGTATAAATTGGCCAAACTTTATAGGATCTCATTGTATTTTTTTTTTTTTGAAAAAAAAAATTCATAACAAATCTAGTTAGAATGACAAATTGGAGTTGTTGAAGAGAGCAATATATAGAAAGTATAGTTGGGTTCCAGTTAGGACTTAAAAGATTTTAGTACTTTGTTAAACATCCATGGGGAATCAAATAATAACAATGATTTTGCCCTCTTTGACTGCTTAGTGCCTAATTGTTTAAAGATCCACTAGTGGGGATGCATCGTAACTCATGGCTCAAGCTTTTTTTTTTTTTTTTTTTGGTACAAACGAATGATCACACTACTGTAGGGTGACATAATTCCGAACTATCAGAATACAAGAGTAGATTCAGACCAGGAGGACAACAGTCACTGAACTTTCAACACCAGAATCCAGAATGGTTAGCCACCCTAGCGGCGATCCAATCAGCCGCTGAGTTGACTTCCCTGAAAATATGGTTGATCTATATGCTATGAACCCCCTGTAGGAGAGAACGAATATCGGAGATCAAAGGGTTGATCGGTAGCTGCTTACAATGATCCTGACGAAGCCACCGAATTACCGTGAGGGCATCACCCTCAAGGATAATACGACGGGCGCCAAGACTGCGAATAGCACAGGAAACTCCAGTCCAAGCAGCATAAAGCTCCGCAAGCGGCACCGAGGAATCGAGAAGACCAAATCCACCAGCGGAAATCAAAGTACCATCAGAACTCCGAATGACATAACCCGATCCAGCTGATCTACCACGAACACTCCCATCAAAGTTAATTTTGACAAACCCTGGAGGAGGGGGCTCCCAAGAAATAAAGACCGTTCTCCGGTGCGCTGTCGAGGCAGCATGGGAACCCCAGGGGCCAGGGCTATCAAAATTATAAGCCAGACGATGGGATGTGTGCTCAGTAGATAAGGATAAGGCAATCCGCACAACCATGAATGGCGGAGTAGGCTCATGGGTAAAGATAATCCGGTTCCGGGATAACCAGATTTGGTAAGCAATATAAGCCCTTGTCGAGCCCTGCTTGCAGTTGCCTCTCCTAACATCATGCCTGATCAAGTCAAGAAAGGATAGACAAAGAGAAGATAAAGCAACCACCCAAGGCCGGTCGCTAGCAATCTCCCAAATATGCCGAGCTCTGAGACAAGTGAAGATGACATGATCCATCGACTCCTTCTCAAGGCCACATATCGGACACGTAGGCTGAATCCCCAGGCCACGTCTAGACAACGCTGAGCAAGTAGGAAGACAATTCCGAGCAACCTTCCATAGAAAAAGACGAACCATGGGATGAATGGGGAAGCGTCAAATCCAAGCCATATCTAGCAACGGTCGGTATGAAGCTCTATAAATCTGGAATATGTCCCTGATAGGAGCACGCATCAGACAGGATCGCCTCCAAACCCTGATGTCGGGGGAGTGACCCGGGGAAAGAGGGATAGCAGCTATACGACACATAAGCTCCTCCCCAAAAAAATGAGACAGCAGAGGGGTGGACTAGGAAGAATGATCAGGTGTTGTGAGATCACTAACACGCATACCAAGAGGAATGTCAGTACTGACAAAAGTAGGCCATCGAGACAAAAGAAGGTCAGCGATCCACGAATCATCAGCAACATCCACGGAAGCACCATTGCCAAGAATCCAAGAGATGCTGTGAAGGATGGCCGGAGCATGATTACAAACCTCTTTCCAGAAAAAAGAGTGTCCCCGAATAGGCTGCATGTTAGTGGAGGAAGTCCAATCCCCATACTTGGCATGCATAAATGAACTCCATATACAATGCGGATCAAGCAAAAATCGAGTATCATGCCTAGCAATCAAGGCCTCCCTCCGAACAGTAAGGGACTGGATCCCAAGACCTCCCTCGGAAAGTGGTAGACAGACACAGTCCCAGGCTAAAAGATGAACACCATGACCATCCTGAGATGAACCCCAGAGAAAATCCCTGAAGTAACGCTCAATCTTCCTTAGACAAGTCAATGGGACAGCAGCATTAGATAAGAGATAGAGAGGGAGGGATGTGAACACTGATCGAATAAGAGTAATCCTCGCCATCATAGATAGCCCAGTGACCTACCACCTCTCAAGCCGATCACGGATCCTCGACTCGAGCTTACTAAAATCCGAAATCTTAGGCCTTCTGCCAGTAATAGGAATACCCATATAGGATAGGCAATCCGACTATAAAGAGATCCTCATGATCTGCTTGATAGCCCCGTTAAGAGAAGAATTCACCCTCGGACTAAAGCAAATCACAGGCTTAGCAGTGTTAACTTTCTGGCCAGAGGCAGAACAATAAATCTGAAGAATAGAAGCAAACTTGGCCGCGTTGGCCACAGTAGCTCTGCCCAGGAAGATGCAGTCATCAGCAAAAAGCAAATGAGAAATCGAGGGACCCTAGGAACCAGCCCGGTAAGGGTCAAGAACATAATCCCGCTGAGCCTGACGAAGAGCCCGAGATAAAGCATCAGCCGCTATAACAAACAAAAACGAAGAAAGAGGACATCCTTGTCTCAACCCAACCTCAGAATGAAAATAATCAGTCCGGTCTCCATTAATGAGATGGAGAATGACGGACGATGAATGCAGGCCATGATCTAATCAATAAACAGCTGCTGAAACCCAAACTCCTGAAGAGAGTGACGCAAGAAATCCCAATTAACTCTGTCATAAGCCCTCTCCATATCCAGCTTAATGGCTATAAGCCCCTGACGGCCTGATGCCCGTCGAAGGTCATGCATGAACTCCTGAGCTAGTAAAGCATTATCAGTAATACTGCACCCTCTGAGGAAAGCCCCCTGCTTCAGAGAAATGAGGCGAGGTATAACCGAACACAACCTCGTGACGAGAAGTCGAGCACAAACCTTATATAAGGTAGTGCATAAACTTATGGGCCGAAAGTACTGAGGGCTGGAAGCGTCTGGCCTCTTAGGAACCAAGGTGATGAATGTACGATTCCAGTCAGAGGGAATAGATTTGCGAGTTAGAGAGTCATTCTCAGCATCAGTAACAGTGTTGGGAGACATAATAGGGTAAACAGGGACCCCAGCACCTGCCTGCTCAGTCCACCTGCTATGAAAGAAGTTAAGAACCTGAGCCCGAATCACATGAGCATCCTCTTGGAGCTGACCGTCCTCATCAGCTATATGCCTGATACGGTTCCCTGCCCTGCGTTTCTGAGTGGCCTGATGAAAAAATCTTGTATTACAGTCCCCTTCCTGAATCCACTGGATACAGGACCGCTGTCTCCAAAAAGTCTCCTGTTGCAGCAGAAGGGAGTGGTGGAGCGTCAAACTAGATCGCAGGGATGATAGGTCATCAAAAGAAAGAAAACCCTCCAAGTCCTCTTTAATCTAGAGAGACGAGATGGTAGACTCAACCTGCTCCACCTGTCTGACAATATCCTCAACCTCCAGTCTATGCCATCTAGAAAGGCGACGTCTAGCAAGGGCAAGCCGTCTGGAGAGCCGATAATTAATGCAACTCGAGTTGTAGGAGTTCTCCAAAGGCTCCAGCATCACCATGTGCTTGTTTTCTTGAATGCTACAATTAAAATCAGAATCAAAATTGAATTCTGCTCATCTCCTTCACTCATTTTTGAGTTAGATATATAGGAATCAAAATTGAAATCAGAAGTGGTCTATTAAAATTCTTAGTTGGCGTTCACTAATTAGCTATCCCGTTGTGTTAGCATCTTAATATATGACCCATTATCAGAACAGAAACTTAGTTCAAATCCCTTCACTTTTCAGGATGAGCACTGTTTAACTTAAAATTTAAAAAAATATTGTAATAGTCATTTACATTATCATTTAGTAATTATCCATATTTAATAATTATGAAGCAACAAGAGTTTATCTAAATAATCAAAAAAGAATAAGAGTTCTTATTTGATTACGAAGGGATAACTATGAACCAGTCAAAGAGGTATTCTGCTTATTCTATATTTTTTTATATATATTATAAATTGATAAATGTAGAATAATTTGTCAAATTATATAAATGGCAATAAATTATGTCAAGTTACAATCATAACATATGATTTCAATATTTACAAGATTTGATCAACTTGATATTCGATCGAGTCTCTTTTACTCGCATTTCCTCAAGATTAAGCTTTTTGATCCAAACTATTTAAATTCATCAATAATGTGCTTTAATTTAATCGACTTAACTCTACAATTACTTGACCCAACTAACCCATAAAATATTTTACTCAGCATTGCACAATCATAAACTTGCCTGGCTCTGCTCAACCCTTGACCTACCTAACTCGATCAAAAGGAAACTCTACAATCATACCCTTCTCACCTATATACAACCCTTCTAAAATCTAGGCAAAAAAAAAAAAAAGAGACACAAATCTAAGCAAAAATTGAGAAGAATCCCTTACTCATTTGTGACCTCAGACAAGCTTGGTTGTATCAATCTATACCACCCCCATGGGACTGATACATGGATTGTGTGACTTTATTTTTTTAAGCAATGTATAGTTTTTGAATCCTAAACTTCCTCCAAAGGTAAATTTTTAGGGGATAGATGTCGTACGCTGACAAACTAAGATAATAGTTATCAGCAAAATCTATAATTTTGCTAGAGAATAGTATTAGCTTACATAATTATTTTTTTTTCCCCTCCCATTGCTTCAACAGGGATGCACTTACCTTCAATCCTCTTAATGTACGGTATCCGCTCTACTCTCTTGAAGCCTGTCATGTCCATATTCGGCATATCTACCGCGAGGCCAATGCTGTTGCTGATTGGATTGCTGACCGAATGACCTCTTATTCTGGTTTTTAAAAATGGAAGCAGAATGACCCTTGCCCTATTATCATTTCTCAGTTATTGTATTTTGACACTTCGGGTGTGACCTATCCTAAGGTGGTGTAATCATTCGTCTGTACCAAAAAAAAAAAAAAAAAACTATTTGGCCAAATGGGCTTATCATAGATGGTTGGCACTTGTTTTGTGAGTTAATATATTCAAGTTTGACTTTAAATGGTGGCATACTTTCTCTTTTTTTTTTTCAATTTTTTTTTATTTCTTGAATGATTTTTTAATAATTCATGATAATGATAGAAATAGCGATAGATCTAAATTAACATAAATAAAAATAATTAAAAAAATATAATTATTTGTAATTTAAGTATCGATTTAATCTTGAATAGAGCAGAATAAAAGAAGTAGCTTCATGTAACTGACCCTGTATAGTTAAAAAAAAGGCTTAGTTGAATTGAGTTGAGTTGAGTTTTCTTTGCTCGATCTTGGGATGAAGCCAAGCAGCAACCAATCCAAACATCATGTGGCATAAATCATGGGATATGAAATCATAACGACCCATAAACTAAATATTATTAATGTTTGCTTTGTTGGAGCTCCATCTCCTGGCGTGCAACAATTGCTTAAGCTTTACGTTACAAGTTGAAGATTTTAACCGTGTGCTCGTCTTGCATCAAGTTGCGGTAGAATCATATCTTTTAGATTTGCCTTCATTTGAGTAGAGAATCATATCTTTTAGATTTGCCTTTATTTGAGAATAAACATGGTTAATTTAGGATTGGAAGAAAGCTGGTCTCCTCATCCCTCATGTGCATCAGTCGTCTCGGTAGAATTTTTTTTTTTTGGCTCAAGCTCCTCGTAAAATATTGTTAGATCTTTCTTACTTTATTGATTCCATTGATGTTAGAATCAGTGTAGATTTCATTTTATTAATTACATTGGAATTGTTCCCTAGAACAATGTTGCACGTAGCCAATCCCCCTTAAGCCAAAATCTTTTGCAAGCGATCAAGTTTAAGCCACTACATTATTCCTGTGCCACTATCGCTGTAAATAACCTATATTGACCTATAATGGACATTGTATATGTCTGATCTCTTTAAGAAAAACCCAATATAAAAGCCTCGACATTGGGAGTGTTCGCGGTAGACACGCAGGTTCAGCTTTTGTGATCAGAAGGTCGGATGGAATGATGATTGCGGCTGACGGATTTGGATTGCTTGACTCTACTGTCCCCTATGCTGAACTGTATGCGGCGTGGACTGGTATTTCTTATGCCTTTCGAACCATGGGTGTCCAAAGGCTTATTATTGAAGGTGATTCTGCTACAGTTATTAGCTGGATCCGTTAGGATTCCACTGACTATCGGTTGTCCATCCCCATGATCAGTGATATCAGATCTTTCTTCCAGGAGCTGCGAGTGCCCAGATTCGGCATATCTACAAGGAAGCCAATGGAGCTGCGGATTGGATTGCTGCCCGAGTGGCTTATCACTCGGGCTTTTGGAGCTGGCAGCGGGATGACCCTTGCCCTACTATTCTAGGCCAAATATTGTATTCCGATATTTTGGGTTTGACTCACCCTACATTGATGTGATCATCCGTTACAAAAAAAAAAAAAAGCCTCGACATTTATATTTTGATTTACCAAACGTCCAATAGCAATGCATTTATATATCATCAAAAACTAGAACTAAGAATTAAGGCGAAATTATACTTTTAGTCCTCAAACTTTTACACAAAGTTCATTTTCTTAAACTTTTATCTGCCGCTCATATTTAATAATGTTGTTTTTTTTAACTTTTCGTTACATGGATAAGCTAAAATTAATGAAATAACTAACATTTTATTGCCAAACAAACAAGTAAATTGATTGATTAGATGACACGTTAGCTATTTTTGACTTATCTTATATTAAAAGACTAAATCATGACAAAGAATCAAAAGTATGTTTTAACCTTACACTTGCCAACCGAATGAGCCAAGTCCCATTGGCCTAGTAGTTTTGCACGCATAATATAAATATTTGTATTGAAAAGTTGTTATATATTTTAATGGCGTGACAAGGATAGTTAAGATATTATTATAACTATGACAATGAGGGGTGCTGCTTGTGTACGTAGAGTCATACTTTCTAAAATATTGTATAGCAAACGTAACTTAGTAGTCCACATGGCATCACAATCAAAAATATCTAAAACATAACATCACAATTAGATAAAGCATATCCAAAAATATCTAAAACATAACATCACATTTAGGTGATGCATGATCTTTAGTTCTATGCAAGAGTCAGTAGAATCAATAAGGTGAAAATACACTTCTGATTTCCAAACTTTTACTTAAAATTTTATTTTGGCCCTTAATTTTTCAGTTGTTATAATTTGGTTTCACATGTTTTAAAAGTGTTACATTCTCAATTAAAATTGATGAAATAATTAATATATTATTCTGATATAAATATATGAACCGTTACTTAAGCTCTCGATAACTCATCATTTAGAGCAAATGATAGTTTACATTCTTACGTTAAACTATTGTGTCAGCTATTCTAGCAATTTTGACTAATCAAATATAATCGAGCTTTAGAATTATAACATTTTTAAAATTTAAGGTACTAAATTGTAACAGCTAAAAGTTTGAGGATCAAAATATAATTTTGATCAATAAATTATCATTAGAGTCAATGCCCTTCGTCTAAGGTAAACCACTTGTTAATGCTCAATCCTTTAATTTCTTATTTAAGCAAGTAAGAAGTCACAATACTAACCTCTCCACAAAAAAATCACCCTCCCTCAAAAGAAGCACCATTTGAAGGCTTATTTTAGAGGGGAACTTTATTATTATTCGTTGGCTCCGACAAAACTCAGGTGATCCTTCACTTACCAACTCTTTTATCTACGGACTATGCTTCAGTACACATATAGCGTTCAGATTTGGCACATCTATTGAAAAGCCAACTCAGCGATTAATTGGGTGGCTATCGGAGTAATCCATCATTCCGAATCTTAAGTAGTGTTTGATAGCCCAAAAGCTATCCCTGGATAAATGTACATGATAGCATTTATCTAGAGGATAGTGAGGAAATAAGCATTTTTTTTAAATTACAAGTCTGCATCTCTAAGGAATAAGTTCAGGGGTTATTCCCTCTGGTTAAATTTTTTAGACATATCCCTTCTAGCTATAGCATTTGAAAATAAGAAGGAATATCCTTCCTTATCTTCCGTATCAAACACTGTCTTAAAGTTAAAAGTAGGATGATTCGTATCCTTTGGTTCTCATTCAAATTTTATATTTTGATGTATCAAACTTGATTCGTCCTAAATTAATATCCTAAATTAATGTGATTGCTCGTCCGTAGAAGAAAAAAAAAAAAAAAAGCGCCATCATCATTGAAAGGTTTCTTTTTGCCCTTCTTTGGTCCCCATGGCAGCGCCCAGAGATTAATCAAACGCGCGCAGGCTACGTTCGAACTTCTCACGCGACGCCGCTGGATTGCGGCCGCTTGCGGTAACGGCATTTGATTGGGTCCAAGTTATAAATTAGCGTGGTGGCTGACCACGCCACGCCACCATATATAATGGCCTTAATTATAAGCCAGCTTAAGGAATTGTTCCGTGCCACAATCACTCGATAGTTTTTATTGGATGCGGATTCCAAGTAGACTATAAAAATTAGTCCATGAAGGCAGAATATAATGCATTAATAAAATTAAAATGGTGGCGACCATCACCTCTCATGTCATGAGAATCATTCAATTGAGTAAACTTAGATATTCCTCCTTTCACAATCCATTGTTTATATGTTAGTTTGATTCAGCTAATAAGAGTTTTTCCTTTCTTTTTTTTTTTTCTTCTCTCTCTCTCTTAGTAAGCTAACATAACATACTAGACCCCACATATTACCAGATATTTTTGCACTTGGTTGAGAGTTCTTAATTTGTTCTTCAACAATCATGCATTGCATGGGCCCAACAACAGTACGTGTTATAGAGCTAATCTGGTTGCGTGGCCACAAAACACGCACAAATTTACTCCTAAGAGCCAAGTTTTAATATCTCTTCTTTCTCTTGTCTTTTTATGCAATTGGATAACGATGGTTGTTCTTGAACTCCTTGGCTTGAAAAATAAATTGATCTACATCACCATCCTAAATAAATGCATTAATCCATTAAAATTGCAAGTGTATTTATTAAGTCACATCGATGCTAGTTGATGTTAGAGACGTTAATAATGCTTCATCCGCTACAAAAAAAAAATGCACACTAAAAGTTATTTGGTAAACGTAGCTAGTACTTGAAATACTCTTTATTATTTTTGTTGCGGCTCTCTCAATATATTTTACATGTAAGAATATTCCATTGGCTCTAGTAGAATCCTATCGTTATGGTTGTTTAGAACTATATAAAATTTTTAGGCTTTCGTGTTCCAACAAACAAGCATAATTGTTAGGCCGGTTTGGACATCAATCCGGCCAAGGGCTTGGATCACTAGTTCAACCATCGATCACTGATTGAACCATTGATCAATTATTTTAATATAAAAATATATTTATATTAATAAAAATTAATTTTTAATAAAAAATTAAGGTTAGCATGATAATAAAACTCAATGTTTTGAAAACCCGATCGGACAATGGACGACTTAACATTTGGGTCGCAGATCAATCGGTTCGACTGGATGAACTGGTTTGATTAGACCGGATAATATTATAATTAAATTTTAATTTAATAATATAAAATAATAAAATATAAATATAATTTAAATAAAAAATTAAAAAAATCTAAAAACCGAGTTGGATCGATTGAAACTCGGTTGTTCAATAGGTTTTTTTGATTTTTAACGTGTCATATAAAAGTCAACTTTAATAATAAAATCGGATCAGACTGATGATCGATTTTCGATTGGACCGGTTGGATCGGTCGATCCATTCGATTTTTAAAACATTGATAAAACCTATGATTCTATTCGGTTTAGATTAGGTTGATCGGTTCACGATAAATCGAATGGATTGATCGAGAGTATCTTTATATTTAATTTTATGTTAGAATGAAACTGATTTAGCCTTTGGATTTAATCCGATCCTAAGACTATGCTAACAAATGGATTGATCGAGAGTGTCTTTCATATTTAATTTTATGTTAGAATCGAAACTGATTTAGCCTTTGGATTTAATCCGATCCTGACGACTATGCTAACAAGATGAGTATTTTAAGGTCTACTCTCGCTCCTTTCCCTTATTTTAAAGGCAAATTACCTGTCAAAACCTACAATCTAGCGAGTCAAAATGGCTGCCTGATCTCCTGAACGAGGCGTCTACATTGGAGTGGTTGTATTCCCATTTCCCACTGAGGTGTTGTAGGAATGGAATTTCCAGCTTCGATGGTCAACGGTGGAATTCCACGCTAGGGGGTCTATAAATGAACGCGTGGAAGGAGATGCTGCATTGTAATTCCATTCCACTTTATTGGAATCCTCGCCAGCATTGCTTTCTTTGATTCTTTTCTCACTTCGTTTTCACATCATTGAACTGTAGTAGGGATGGCAATAAGGAAATTTGGGGGAAGAATGATTTTTCTCTCATTTTCGTTCAAAAAAAACCCCGTTTCCTTATTTTATTTTATTTTTATAAATTAACCATTAATTTTTGACTCGTTTTATTGTTAAAAAAATAAAAATTCATTTAATACACAAAATCTATTATAAATTGATGAGCTTTTTAAAGTACCAAGTTTACCATTTAGATTATCTAATAAGAGGCCTAAATTTACGTAATTACATCAGTTACCGCATACAAAATTAAATAAAGTATTATCTAAAGTAAACACTTGTTTAATAAGAGTATAAAAATATTTTTATATTTTAAAAAATGATCAAGTTTAAGAGAGAGATTCAAAAATGAGGATGGAGATGAGTTTTAAAAATTTTTCATATTCGTAACTTCATTCCTATTTAATCTCTCTCAAAATTCATTTTTATTGAATAAAATCTAGCAAAATATGGCGATTCTAGTGTATCTCGAAGCCCTTTAAACTTACTAATTAACCAATGTGAGCAAATTGGGTCATCTGCCAGGTTTAATGGCAATGCAAGCTAACTCCTTTGAATAAACAGGTGCAATGACACCCTTGACTTTAGATGGGCCAAGCAACTTTGAGCATAAAATAAAGATAAAGTCGTTCTGCATCGGTGCAGAAGCATATGCATTATACACAATGATTAATTGCGCATGTATTTGATCATGCATATGATGCATGAAAAAAATTTAGTGTTTGAAAATTAAATCGGACCTAGCAATCCAATCGGTCTTAATCAGGAATTGGTCATTAGTTCGGTCCGATTTTATTATTAAAGTTAACATTCTATGGCTCGATGAAAACCGAAAAAATTCATTGAACCGATCCAACCCGATTTTTAGATTTTTAAATTTTTATTTTATTATTTTATATTATTAAAATAAAAATTAATTATAATATTATTCGGCTCGATCAAACCGGTTCATCCGGTTCAACCGATTGACTCACAATCCAAATGTTAAGCCGATTCATTGTTCGATCCGATTTTTAAAATATTGAAAAGAATAAAAATATTTTTGAACACGTACAGTTATATATATACACATATGCAATCAATCATCATGCGCAATATGCGCATCCTGCCCATACCCTAAGGAATCATAGTGCATAAAGGGCTTTTTAAATAAAAAAGAATTATCATGCCCATACCCTATGGAATTATTGTTATTATATTAACACGAGACACATGAAGCCACACATTGGGTGACCAATTCTAATATTTCTCACTCATCCAATGCCAGCCAAAAAAACTACGGGAAACATTGGATGCCCACCGTTTTCGTCAGCACTCTTAATCTCTATATTTTTTAATAGCCTTGCGACCCAAGCAAGCGAGGATTCGGTATCATTAAGAATTATACTTTTCGTGGGGACCCTTCACTCTAATACCAGTCCTTAGAAGACACACATATTATGTGGGGCCTTCTCTTTAATCATCCAGTGGTCTCAAAGGATTTATGCCTCTACTGGCCAATCAAATGCCAGCCTATTTTCCTAATCCTTATCCACCTCACCAAGCTGAACAAAGTTTCCAATCTACATCCATCTCATCACTCTCTAGAAACAACTATTAGCAAGGAAGCTAGAGGACAAGATAGTGCTGGAAGATGAGGACAAGTTTAAATAAATTATTAAGAGTTCGAGATGCGTGGACTCTTGCAGGCTTCAAGCTCACTCCAACCCATTTGCCTTGTCGACGGAGAACCATATATTATTATTGTTGCCAACTAACAAGACTTGAACAATTTAAGAGGACGAATTAAATAATGATAGCAACTGGAAGACAAAGGCAGATTAAAAATAAAATAAAATAAAAAAATCTTTTTGAGCCTTATCACATGTGTCTCTAACTGAGAATCGAGTTGTTAAATGTATGCGTCAAGATGTAATCTTAATTTATTGGGATGTAATCTTAATTTATTAGGAAAGCCAAGTTGGCATTTTACTTTTCTCATAGAATCTGATGCCATTAATTACTTTGATTCTTCTTGCTCTTGTTATCCTATATATATGTTAAAAAAAAAAGCCAATAATACGTATATTTGCTTTGTTTTCTTCATCTAGAACCTTACGTTAGGAGAACTAATTGGGTTTGCAGCGTAGTCAAAGTCTTAGGCATGGAACATTGATTTTTCTTGGAAATTAGATGTTACTTTATCTTTCTGCTATAGAATTTTAGAAGCCTTTCTTTTTTAATTTAGTATTTTTTTTTTAAAATCTGAGTTGAATGACTTTATGTTTTTTTTTTTTTTTTTCTTTTTCATTTCATTGATTATCTATCACATTTTTTTATATAAAAAATGATATCATGATCTAAATGAATACTATGTCTCCAGAGACACAACTTCTAACTCAATGAGTCTCCTTAAATATAAGATCATGAATAAATTTTACAAATCGGTCCTATAAATTTGTTAATCAAGAAAATGCACAAGAATCCACATTTTGGATCTTGGATCCAATTCCAATGAACATGATTTAGATACGAGCTTGATGGATTCGCTTGCAATACCATGGTCGGCCATCGGTTTGCCGCTTTGCTCGCAGATCCAGATGCGATGCGACGCACCCATCCATGAACACATCATCGCTACATGATGCGATGCGAACGGGCTGATTGTTTGATGCCATTCCCATCCATCCATCCGTCTTGTCCATCTCCTTCTCCAATTATTTCCATCTCGAGCCGAGCGGAGCGGAGCCGAGCCGGGCCCTAGCCAAGCTGTCAACTGTCACGTCAACGGTGGGCCGCACAAGCCTGACCTCAATGGTGGCTCCGCCACAGGGGCATGCATGCATGCATGCATGAATGGGCGAAATGCATGATGGGGCATATGGCCTTCATGCATGCGAAAGGCATGATGGCACGTAGCAGCGTGGATCACGAGATGAGGGAGCGCGAGGGGCCACGTGGGGTCACAGGAAGTGACGTGGGGGAGGACAGGCACTGGCCACCTACCCACGTGGCCGGTCGTTGTCTCCCCAATTATTTGCGCCAGAGGAATCATCACAGAGCTCTCTTTCTCTCCGACGCTGGGTTGCTTCACCCGTTTAACTTTCAACCATGGTTTAAAAAATGGACCCAACCAACTGATTGAACCGATCCATTCAAAAAATTAATCATCAATTCCATCTGATTTTATCATTAAAATTAATTTTATATAATTTAAATTTAAATTGTTTTATTTAAATTAATATTAATATTAATATTTTATTATTTTATATTATTAAATTTAAAATTAATTATGATATCATTTGGTTCGATTTGATCAATTCATTAATTTATGATTTAAAAACGTTGCTTTCAACCCTGTCTTATCATAATAAATCAACAAAAATAAGAAAAAACAAAAGCTTGTATGTTTGTTTATATATACCATGCCCCCTGTTCTTCCATTCAGTTTCAAATATTTTCTTATGTTATAACTACTTCATGCTAGTATTTTTCACCCCTTTCCTATTAATGGTGTAACTTCTATCATTGCAATTTTTATTTTTTTTTGGGTGTAGTATACATGCATCGTACAATATAAAACGCCTCCAACTATTGGGTTGAATTTGAGAAGTCAACAATCTAGATTATATTTGTAACCGGTGGTAAAGAGATAGCACTAGTTTTAACTAAAATTAATGATGAAGCTTCAGAGTTCAAGTTTTCTTTCTCCTTTTTTTTTAATTGTTAGACAATGAAAGATTTGCTTGCCTTGTTGTTGTCTTACCTTCAAGTAGCCATTTTTGTATTCCTATTGGTCAATAAAATTCATACACAAATTTTATTGATGCAAATTGATTTTTACACCTGCTTTTGTTGTATTGTGAACAAATAGGGCTAATAACCAGAGAATCATTACATGTTTCTTGATTATGATGGCTATTTAATTGTTAGCTTCTCATCTATGCAGAAATGTATATAAAATAAGACACACCAAAGTCTAAAGGATATGACTTGACCTGAATAATAATTAGGCCAAGGAATTTTTTAGGGATGGAAATGGGCCAGGTTTGGGCTGTGATTTTGAATCTCCATAGGGCTAGTTCAAAGGCTCAGCCCAAATAATATCAAAGTAGGCTTATAGAAAGCCCATTTGCACCATTAAAATTTATTGATTAACTTATTATTATCTTTTCTTTGTTTAAATATACATACATAAGTATACACACACATATATGATATATGTATGTGTCTTGAAAAAGCTTATATCATTATATTTACTTTCATAAATTTATATTCATAGTCATTGTAATGAACATCATGTGTCAACACTAGCCGAATATTATACAAAAAAAAGAGCAAGATAGCCATTGGCCTGCTAATATTTCTATTAGAATTATCATTTATCCCTATTTCTCACTGAGCAGTGTTTTTTCATTTGCCTTGTTGATTTTATTTTTACAAGATGTTGTGTATTTTTTTTTTCAATTAATTTCATCATGTTCTGTAAGAAATTAATTGATTATATCATTCATGTCCTATAAAAAAATACATTGGGTTAGTGCTTAAGAACCTTGATGCATAGTCATAAATAAATTGGTAGGACAATTTGGAAAGCAGATTTCTCTAAAATAACTAGATGCTTCCAAGGTCAAAATCATAAGCCAAGAAGGTTTCTGCTTTCTAGTTTGATACTAATCAGTTGCATAACAACCTTTTGAATATTTGTTTCTAATTGATCTCATGTGTATTTCTACTATTTAATGTTAAAAAAAAAAACCATATTCTTTGTTCTTCTAACTTAGTATTCCAAGTAGAACTACCATGTATATTTCTATATGTAAATAAGTGTCTATTCAAAAGAAATGCATGTGATGCATGCAAAAATATAGATAAGAGGTGTACTTGTTGGGTAATGGGCCAAAATACGCCTAAATACCCTAACGGGCCTTGAAAACCCATCATCGTCCTTTAGTGTGTGAATGAGAAATTGCGGAGACAGTTAGTCCCATATCGGAAAGAATAAGAAAGGAATGTTCACTTATATAAAAACCACTTTCTTGAAGCTTAAGTTTCTTAGGTTCACCATAAGTGAAGATCTTGAGGGTGATGCATCGCGCGTGTGCGAAGGGCACAATGGGCGCTTTGTAGGCGCACTTCGCACGTGCGCATCGTCGCGAGGAGTTTGAGGGGCTTTAAATTTTTTCTAGATCATGATGATCCGACGGTGGAGACTGATCGGATCAAGATAAGGGGCTGAGATCAATTGATCGTTGATCGATCGGATGAAGGGTCAAGATGTGGTGATCAAATCATGATCGCGATCGCGATCCAACGGCTGATATCTATCGGTTGACCAGTCAACAGGATGGTTGGTTGATCAGTCAACAGGACGGTTGGTGATAAGGCATCCGTCCGATCATCGGTTGATGATAAGACACTCGTTCAATCATCGGTTGGAGATAAGTCAACGGTCCGATCATGAAAAGGTATATCAAAGACATACAACCACCTATCTGATAACATGATCATCAGATCACGATGATGAAAAGGCTTATCAGGATATGGATAGGCTTATCTGATCGGCTGATCTTCAGATCACAGCCATGAAAAGGCTTATTCGATCGCCTGATCTGAAAATCATGATGTCTAAAGGGCATATCAAGGGTGATAAGCCCTTAGCCCTCACATCCTTTGATTTTAGAATTTAAATTAAATTAAATTCGTAGGGTTGCTTCCAAAGGGTATCTAAAAACCTATAAATAGGACCCTAGACCTAAGCATTTCATTTCATCCTAAGCCACTCCGAATTGAGTTCAATTTGAATCAATTCTAGTCTTCTTCTCTCTTAGGCATTTGCATACTTTCCTAAGGATAGTATAGCAATAGTGCATTGAAAAGAGAGTAGCATTCTTGGTTTGAAAGTTTTGGTGAATTGTAGTGCTGCTTTCATCAAAAGGAGACTATGTATCCTAGGAGACAATCGTCATACTGACCGTAAGCACCATTGCGGGACGAAATTATCTTAAGGCATCATTGCGGGACGAAATTATCTTAAGAACATAGAGTGAAACTCTAGCTTCAGTCTGATTCATTAAGTAGTCATCATCTGCCAAACACCCACCAACGGTACTATCTCTTTTTATTTTTATTTTCTTTTGTTTTCATTTTTTTATTTATTTTGTTACCTTCTGCGCAAGAATGAGTAGAAAGCTGAAATTAGTCTCGAGCAACAGGCTTTTTCAAGCAAAGTTAAGAAGCAAAATATAAGGGATTAGCTGAGCAGAATTATATATAAAAAAAAGAACTGTCAACTTCCTGTGATGAAATTGTCTGTTAACACGGAGGTAATGCTCTACTGCGTTAGAAATTAGTTGGAGGGGAGAAAGAGTACCAGAAAGACCAGAGATAGAAAAAAGAAGAAGAAGTACATAACTATTTTATTTTATTAATTTGGATTTGGAAAAACAAAATTTTTTTTTCTAGATATATAATTACACTCAATAATTTCTATAAATTTTGATTTAAAAAATAAAATTAAAAATATAGGTTGAGTCTGATTTGACGTTTAGATGAATCAAATAATAATAATAATAATAATAATAAGTTTGATTGTGATTTGATTCTCATACTCATGTGAACTAAGCAAATGGAGGGAATAGTGATTCTGATTCCGATTTGAATTTCAATTCGAACATCATATCAAATAGACCCTATAACGGCTTTGGATTAGATAGAGTTATTTTCATTAAAATTTTATTGAAATTATTCATGTTATATTTTAAGATACATATTTTTTTTTATAAGAAATTGTAGAGAGTAGCTTTGATATCATATAAAACCGCATGTTTTTTATGTACATCAAATGCATCAACCTAAGGTCTAAAAATTCTAATGTAAAACAAATAATAATAATAATAATAATATAATAATAATAATAATAAAAAATAATAAGTCAAAAGCTAATTCTTAACTTATCCTCTTTCTTTCGGCTCTCTCTTACACCCTAATGATAATACCATGAGTCTATATATAATATACCCAGTAAAGCTAAAACACATATTTAAAACTTTTCAACTCTTTTACTCCTTCTTGAGCTAAGATTACATACGCTTATATAAAAAATAGACCAACCATATCTTATAAAGATTAGGATTCCTATCTTACAAAGATTAGAAATAGGCTTCTATTCACTCCCTGCAAATTTATTGAGATTAATAATTAATTCTTATCACTAGATGATAAATTTTGTTAAAACAATAAATAAATAAATAAAACCTAGAAGTTCTCAATGGCTTTCAATATAGACATGGGTTTTGAAAAGAAGTCTGAATTTTATGCATCATATGAGGGAATGGCTTGAATTACGTACGATGAGGGCCCATTGAGTGGCTATTGATGAATTGAACTGGCACATGCTTAGTTCAAGCAACAAATTTAAGATTGGGTGCAACCATCAACAATGGCGTTAAGTTGGTCTTCAAATTCTAGTGTTCTCATGATACTAGGTCCTTTCCTTTCCAGAATTCCAAACACAAGCAAAGCAAACACCATTTCAACCGTAAATATTAGTTCAACAATATACATAGCCTTAATTATAATTCAAATAATACAGGGAGAACAAATCTAACACAAAGAAAAATTTTAATGCCGGGGTTTTTCTTGTTGGATGGAGAGAAAAGTCGGAAGGAAAGAAAACTAGAGGAAAAATAGAGGAAAAAAAGTGGTGGGCCCCACATAAAAGTTTTCTCTCCGGAACTGGAGAGATTTCGGAGAGAAAACTCAAAAGTGCTTTTCATTTTTTTTTCATTCCAATATTGACCCTTTCAAAAACAACCGATATATTTTTTAATCATCTATAATAAGGATATTATTGTCATTGTAAATTATTAACTTTTCTCTCCTCTCTATTTTCCTTCCACTCATCCAAACAGAAGGAGAGAAAATATTTTCTCTTCAATTTTCTTTCCTCCCACTTTTCTCTCCTCTCAGTTTTCTTTCCTCTCACTTTTCTCTCCATCCAAACAGAGCATAAAAGTAGAGATGGCAAAAACCTAATTCTTTCCACGAACCTAAGCAATCTTATCCAAAATAATAGGGTTAAGAGTTTACCTTTTTTTTAAAAAAAAAAATTAAACTCAAAATGACCTAACTTCCTAAAAATTTTAGGGCAGATCGTGTCGGGGCTAGGTAACCCAAATGACTCAAAAATGGTATTTAGGTAACATATATTTTAAATTTTATATGTTTCAAAATTTTAAATTTTATTTACATGATATAATATAATTTTATGAATTATTGATTAAATTATTTATATGCTTAATATTTTAATATTTTATATTTGTTGATATATAATATAATTGACACTTTTCTAAAGTGAGTATTATTGAATAATTAATATTAATGATTTGAACATCCTTAAGAAGAAGATAAAAAAGCAAAATTAAGCATACTCGTTTTTTCATATATAGAATTAAGCATATTTTTGATATTTACTTTTTTTTGTTTTGTAATCTTATTAATAATTTAACATTAATATTTCTTTAATTTTAAAAGCATATTTTTATAGACTATTGTTTAATTATATTATTCTTATACTTTAAACTTTATAACTATTATTTCTATTAATGTCTAATTATGCTACAATTTTGTGTCTATTGCTTTAGCATTTAAAATAATAAATGGATAAAAAAAATAAGGAAAGAAGTGTGTGATGGATTATTAAAAAAGAAAGAACTAAGTAAACACAAAATGACCCATGGGTTACTTTTATCTTAACCATTTAGGATTAGGATTTAACTTCAATGTGCCAAATCCAAAGGTGGCCGAACGCAAAATGTTTCGAACCCAAATTGACCTAACTTGAAATGACCCTACCCAACCTAACTGCCACCTCTATTGCCAAGCCATGCAAATGGTAGCTTGGTTGACAAATTTTTCTTTTTTTCTCCATTGCGGGATAAAATTTTTAAAATCATCTATCTAATAGATGACTTATAGCTCCATAGGCTGACAACCACTTAAAAAAATATTTAGGCCCAAACCGGAAGTTGTCTGTCCAACAAATGATTTCAACATCTTTTATTTTAAAAAAAATAAAAGAAAAAAAATAAAAAAACAACGTTAAATTTTTTTTTAAAATTTTCTCTTAGGTTACATTTGATGCATCACTGGACAATCCTAAATGATAATGTAGATTGCTTACAAGATACATTACCATTTGATAGATTACCAGTAATATTGATTATTATTTTTTTTATACACAGGTAATGCTACAGTAACATTGATTATTATGTTTGATATGACAAATAGATTACCAGTCATACAACATCAAATTCTCAAAATACTTCTAAATTAAATTTATTAAAAATTTATATATTATTATATTTGATTTAAAAATTTATATTTATAATGATAATGTTTTAAAAAAATTATATTTATAAATGATATTCGAAGCGACTGGTGAGGATGCTAGAGGCCACCAATCGAAAGAAGTTCCGTTGCATCTGAAGATGACCATGGGCCGCTGGGCAACAAAGATGTTGGTATTCAAAAAAAATTATATATATATATATATATATATATATATATATGCAGCGAAAGCATGTGGATTGTTTAATATGTATAAAATTCATATTTTTATATCAAAAGAAAAATATTATATAATTTTTTTTAAACATAAAACATATCGATATATTGAGGTCTCGAAGGAGCAGACACATCCTACGATTCGAAGCTATAGAGAAAGAATCCCATGGTAGAGTTTATGGGCCAAGGTACTTCATAAAATACCTACAAAATAAATAAAACAAGAGCCTTCCTCACTTTTCTCAGGATCGGTATCGAATTATGAGAGTGGGCTCACTCTTGTTTTTCTTTATTTCTCACAACTCTGGCGCATATAAAATAAGAGAGAAAAGAAGGATGGAAACTTTTCTTCCGTTTTTTACCATTTTCTAAAAGTCCATCTTATGTCATATTATAGGCTCAGGTGAATCAGAAAAAATCTATTTTAAATTAATTTAATTTAGATAACCTTTATCTTTACAACCTATTTTGACCGTATGAGAACAATTCTCACATGTATGTCAACTCCTTAATCATATCAAGAAAAAGTTTTTTTCTTGTTTGTAACTAATTTATAAATAATATTTAAATTAAATATAATAAATTATCAAATTATTTTAATAATTTAGATATTATTAATGTTAAATATCTAATAAATTAAAATTATTATTTTATTTTTAATATTTTTAATAATCATATTATCAAAATATCAAAATTAAAATTTTTCTCTCTTCATCAACTCATAATATGCATCATTTACACTAGCAAAATTCTTTTGTGATGTTCCACAATAATATTTATGTGCAACCATTAATATCAATTATTATATGAACAATATATCTAAACACATTTTTATTTTATCCAATAACTAATTTATTATACCAAAATAAATATGAGAAAAAATCAATCAAATTGATTATTTATCTTCGTAATAAACTCTTTATTATAAAGTTTCCATAAATATTTTATTTAATAAATAAATAATTAATAACATTAATTATTCAATTCAAGAGTATTCAATGCGATTAACCTAAGATGGTCTCAATAAATATTTTATTTAAGAAAAATAAATAATTAATCACATTAATTATTCAATTTAAGAGTAGGATTAACCTAAGATGATATGGGAACATGGACCCATAATTTGAAGCTCTAATAAACTTGAATAAACTCAATTAAAACTCTTTAATTATTTATTCAGTTTATTAATCTAAAAATTATTTCATTAAAAACTCGAGACTATAAAAATTACAGATTAATTTTACTCGAAACTTGTCATTACATGTAATTCAACCCTCCATAATTAGTTCATAATTAGAGTTCGGTGAATAACCGTTATACCCCTCTAATTATTTTTTATTCATTAAGTACTATTGATTTTTAAACAGTTAATTTATGATCGAATCATAAATTGCGTGCATAACTGTTTAGCTAAATAATCAACACTTAAGGAACTAATTTTAAACTCTTTTCAAAAGCTATGGATTTCATATTTTTAAATCACATTTTTAGCCTAATGTGTTATTAAACCTTTAAAATGTAAGTATTGGCCCAACATCAAATTAGATTTAACAAACAAATCAAAAGATCCAATAGCACAATCAAGAAGTCTATGATTAAATCAGGATTAAGGTTGATTTATATATGATTATCTTGTGACATAAATTGAATTCTTTATAACGGTCTTAAAATAAAGATTTAAATTATGTTGGTCCAAGTCCTATATAATCTTATTATATATAATACATCCACTAAGTGTCTTTACACAATAATCCGGATAAGATTGTCACATTCATAATGTTTATGGACCGTATTAGTGATTAGCGATAGAAGATTCGTACTTCTATCAATATGGACATGTTTAAATATATTAGTTATAATTTTAATCCTCTTGTATATATTACACTAAAATTACAGCCTCATAATATATTTAGATTTTCATATAAATATTCATCTTTCATATAAACAAGGCAAGATTGAAGAAAAATATTTTTTTATTAATTTAAAAAATCAAAAGTATAAATACATCTAATTTCAAAAGCACTGTTCCCAACAAAAGATCTGTGACCTGATTCGGCAGAAGAGGGTGTGACTCGGAACCTTTGATACGGAGGTTCCAGCGAGGTCGCTAGAAGAGAAGGCGAGTAGAAAGCGATCAAAGAAAGTAGAAACAATTTTATTAATAAAAAATTATCAAATTATCAATAACCATCCCTTCCTTAGGCAATCTGGATTACCTCGGTAATATGGATTACCATTATAATTGTCATTCAAAATATATATCAAATATAGTTATTTGATGGGCTCCTACCAGCTACTAAACGCAACCTTAGGGAAACCAAATTGTGAAAAACTCTAAAAAAGAAAAAAAAAGAAAGAAAAGGAAAAATCGTATCTTTCACCCTTTTTTTAATTTTATTTTCCTATTTTTTATAAATATATATATATTTTTGGTTACAAATGGGTGATCACATAAGTCTCGTGTGAATCAGCCCAGATACATCAGAAAACAAAATTGCTGAAGAAAAATAGGACAGTGATCTCCAGGCCTCCAAATCCATGAACCAATATGCTGAGCCATAGAGGAAGCCGCCCAATCAGCAGCCGCATTGGCTTCCCGAAAAAAATGAAAATTAGAAGTAAAAATTGAGAAGAAAATTAAACAAATTGAGAAAAAGAGGAATTTGCAATAAAATCAAAAATTTAAAAAATAAAAGGTGAAAAATGAAGAAATTTAAAGATTGAAAATGAAGAAAATTAAAATGAAAGGGAAGAAGAAAAGCAAAAAATGAAAAAAAAATTAAAGAAATTAAGAGAAAGAAGAAAAATTTGAAAGAGAATAAAAAATCAAAGGAAGAAAATAAAAGGGTGAGAAAAATGAAATAAAAATTATTTTAGTTTCTTTAAATTTGACACACAATTTTTAAAAATTTCTACATATGTAATTTTTTTATAATTATTTATTTTTCACCATTTTTATCATTTTTTCTAAAGAGATGATTTAACAATTTTTTTTAAAAAAAAGTAGAGAAGAGATTAAAAGAAATTAACAAATAAAAAATTTAAAAGAAAATAAAAAATAAAAGGAAGAAATAAAAGGGTGAAAAATGAATAAAAATTATTTTAGTTTATTTAAATTTTGTTACCAATTTGTAAATTTCTATTTTTAATCAATTTTTTAATGTTTTTAGTAATTTTAATAAAAAATTTAGGGAAAATTAAAATAATAATAAAAAGAGAATATTTCACTAATTTTAATAACCCTTTTAGCTTGATGAGATGGAAGAATATCAAAGAAACTATAATTAAAACAAAATTTTCTAATATTTTTGGAAATATTTTAAAGAAATTTTAAAAAGAAAATAAAAAATGAAAAAATTCTTGATGAGATTTTTTAAATAATTTTATTTTTATAATTTTAAATTAAAAAAAATAAGAATAATAAAAAATAATAAAAAATAGATATCATCTTTAAAAATTTTAAAAATAATGAAAAAAATAAAAATTTAGGAAAAATAAAATATAATGTTTCGGGGCAAATTCCAATGTTCCTTAGTCGATGAAGGATATAGATGTGACTGGACATATAAGGGCATGGAAAGTAGATGTAATGAGACAAATAAGTGATGTAAATAAATTTTTTAAAAACAAGATAAAACATGCCATCAAAGTGTAAAGGTTGGCACACTAGAGTGGAACAACTATGGTTAGAATGTCAATAGTAAAAATATGGTTACTTTTAAAATGAGACAATCTTATCGAGAACATGGAACATTGAAGAAGCAAGCATATTTGCTTGTTTAAGCAGGGGCATACAATACAAGGAGGGAGAAATTCTATTTGGCCCGCTGTTTTTATTTAGTAGCCTCCCTACTTAAAAAAAAGGAATATATTTGCCCCTAAAAAATTTAGACCAAAATATCCATGTTTGCTCAGCAGCCCCTCAGATCAAAATAGCCCCCCCTCCCCCTTCCCCTGCCCCTCCCCCCTCCTCCCTTGCTCCGGATCAAAACAACCTCGGATCCGACAATTTAAAGCTTGGTTGAAGAGATTTCAACTCATAATCGAGCAATGGACAAGCAACTAGCAATTTTGAAAGGTTCTACGATCGCAAAGGTTGGTTTATAAACCCATAATCGAATTTTTTTTCCAAGTTCGTGAGTTGTTCAGCCTTGTGTGGCCGAACATGTCAAATCTGTTCGGCCATACAGGGCCGAACTGAGTCAACATGTTCGGCCCACCACACAGGGCCGAACGGAAGATTTCTGTTCGGCCGAGACATGTTCGGCCCACCACACAGGGCCGAACAGAAGATTTTTGTTCGGCCACACTCGGCCGAACAAACAGAATTTTTTTGTTCGACCTGCTGGGCCGAACAGAGAGGATCTGTTGGGCTAGCTGGGCCGAATAGATCCTGTTTGTTCGGCTTGCTTGGTCGAACAAAGAGTCTCTGTTCGGCTAACCAGGGCCGAACAAAGAATCGGCCAAATATGGAGCAAGGGAGGAGGAAAGGGGGCAGAGGTCTGGGAGGGAGGCGGACCTCGGTTAAGGGAGGTGGAGGAGTCGGTTAAGGGAGGCGGAGCCGAGCGAGTAAGGGAGGGAGGGAGGGAAGGAGGGAGGGAGAGCTCACCACTGCCTGGGAAGACCGGAGAAGGAGGGGGATCGTGAGCGAGAGGGGGAGCGTTGCCGGAAGGGGAGAAGGAGAGGGACACTGAGAATTTCATGAGAGAGGGGGGGTGGTGAAGGGGGAGGGGTAGTTTAGGTATTTTTTAAATTTAGGGAAGCTACTGAGTAATTTTGGGGGCTGTTGAGTAAAAAAACAAAAAAGATAAATGAGGGTGCTACTGAGGAAAAATTGCAGGCCAAATAGAATTTTCCAATACAAGGCCTTATGAAGCGAATCAACATCATTTTGTGGCATGTTGACAACTAGTGCCCGGGAACAAGAAAGTTATATGCTTTTGCTTCTATCCTAAGATCCGAAACTTGGCTTACATGAAAAGATCATTCATTTATTATTGTGCTCAACACTGCTAAGGTGTTCTGCATTTTGGAATCCATTGGATAGCAAAAAATTATTCTTTAATGCCTACCGCCAATAGCTTGAAATATGTCGCTTGGGTATATATCAAACTTGATGTGGCTAATGTAGCCACAAGGGTAATTTCGGCAAAACCAAAACATTAGTGCATCTAGGTATTTCCAAGCCCGTCGAGTTGGCCCCGACCATTCCTGGTCAGCCCTTCTTGGCCCCGGCATCTCCAAGCCCACCGAGTCGGCCCCGACCATTCTTGGTCGCCCTTCTCGGCCCCGGCACTTCCAAGACCGCCGAGTTGGCCCCGACCTTTCCTGGCCGGCCCTTCTTGGCCTCGGCATCTCCAAGACCGCCGAGTCGGCCCCGACCTTTCCTGGCCAGCCCTTCTCGGCCCTGGCATCTCCAAGCCCGTCGAGTCGGCCCCAACCATTCCTTATCGGCCCTTCTCGGCCCCGGCATCTCCAAGACCACCGAGTCGGCCCCGACCTTTCCTGGCCGGTCCTTCTCGGCCCCAGCATCTCTAAGCCCGCCAAGTCGGCCTTGACCATTCCTGGTCAGCCCTTCTCGGCCCCGGCACCTCCAAGCCCGTCGAGTCGGCCCCGACCATTCCTGGTCGGCCATTCTCGGCCCCGGCATCTCCAAGCCCGCCGAGTCGGCCCCGACCTTTCCTGGCCGGCCCTTCTCGGCCCCGGCATCTCCAAGACCGCTGAGTTGGCCTCGACCTTTCCTGGCCAGCCCTTCTTGGCCCCAGCATCTCCAAGACTGCCGAGTCGGCCCCGACCTTTTCTGGCCAGCCCTTTTCGGCTCCGGCATCTCCAAGCCCGTCGAGTCGGCCCCGACCATTCCTGGTCGGCCCTTCTCGACCCCGGCACCTCCAAGCCCGCCGAGTCGGTCCCGACCATTCCTGGCCGGCCCTTCTCGGCCCCGGCATCTCCAAGCCCACCGAGCCGGCCTCGACCATTCCTGGTCGGCCCCGTCCCGGCACGTCTTAGTCGGCGAGGCTGGCCCCGGCCACCCTTGGCTGACCCAGATAAGCCTTGGCTCCCTCAGGAGAGTCAAGACTTTCCGGTTTCCTCCAAATCTGCCCCAGCATGGCCCTGGTAGCTCGGGACGCTGCCTCTCTGACCCGCGCCGCCTAACAAACGCTAGATCCAACCACCCATGGCCACGCTGCTGATGGGACTGGACCCAACTACCCAACAACCCCACTGGCTGATGGGACTTAGCCCACCAACCGCCGTTTTCTCCCTTTTCGATGAGACTGGACCCACCAATCAGTGCAGATTCATGCAACTCCCAAGAACTCTGCGGGCATTCCTTCTTCATGGAATCCCATGTGATCATGCCAGGGTCAACCCCTATAAAAAGGTGAATCCATTCAATAAATAGGTATGCGTGATAACCCCCAAAAGATCGCTATCCTAAGGCCTAGAGAGGAATCCCTCCTCCCCGGGAATACCCCTTTCTCACCTAAACAGAGCTCATTCGAGCTCCTCTTCTGCTGTGACCTCAATTGCTAACTTGGGCATCGGAGGGTCCCATCGGAGAATCCTCTCCGGTCCTGGGACTTCTTTGCAGGCAACCTGGTGAAGCGAAGGTTCGAGAATCAGTCCGTTCCCGACGTTCAAGACCGGTGATTGGGCGTCATCAGATTGGCGCACCAGGAAGGGGGGCAAGTTGGTGTAGAACACAGCAAGTATCTCAAGGCTTCCCTGTGCTACATCTGGCCAAACTCTACTCCCCCCCTCTTTCTCTCTTTGAAGCCATGGTGGTGACACGAGCTCAGGATGCTTCCATCAGCTATCCAGCGGGGCTTCCCCCGCCAGTTAGGCAGCAGGAGGCCAACCCCCTGCTGCCGATCCTTCAGTCACTTCCCCACCACCGAACGCAGCCGTCTAAATAGCGGAGCAATTGGTGACCCTCTCCCAGCAAGTCCAAACTCTCACTGCTATGGTCAATGGGCTCCAGCAGCAGCAGTCCGTGACCACCCCGCACCAAACCGCTCCCCCCATCAGTCAGCAGTCGGCGAGGGGAGATTCTCCGCGGTGGGAGGCCGGTCGGCGGGAGGCCGGTCATCGCCAGCTTCCCCAAGGAAGTCTCGCCGCAAGCCCTCCAAGCGGCCACGGTCTCCTGATCGTGGCCCCAGCAAAATCCCTTCTGGGTTACATCACCAAGAGGAGCCAAAGTGGAAGCCCCGACTCCCGTCTCCCTCTCTGTCTTCTTCCTCTTCTTCTTCCTCCTTTGAGCCTTCTCGGAGGCCCCCAACAATCAGCTGACAGGTGGAGAACGCCTGGAGGAGTACAACCGGCGGCTGGAGGAGCTCGCCAGAAAAATCAATCATCAGCTGGAGGAAGAGTTTGACACCCGTCCTCCTTACACCCGTCGGATATTAGAGGAGTCTGTCCCTTTCAGGTTTCGTTTCCTCCAGGTGGACCCGTACGATGGTACGATGGATCCTCTCGACCATCTCGAGAGTTATAAAGTAATGATGCAGGTCCAAGGTGCTTCAGACACCCTTCTCTGCAAGGCCTTTCCTGCCACTCTGCGGAAGGCCGCTCGTGCGTGGCACTCGCGCTTGTCCCCTCACAGCATCGATTCCTTCCGAGAGCTAGAGAAGGCTTTCTTGGCGCATTTCAATGCCTGCCGACGAATTCCAAGGGTGGCTGACAGCCTCTTCTTCATATGCCAGAAGGAGGGAGAGTCATTGCAGGACTTTGTGTCCCGGTTCAAAGCTACCGTCCTCGAGGTCTACCATCTCGATGATGCGATAGCAACGCTGGCGTTGAAGCGGGGACTCCTTCCGTCTCGCTTCACCTTTTCTTTGAATAAGAAGCCCCCGGGCTCTTATTCCGACCTCCTCCTCCGGGATCAAAAGTACATCCATGCGGATGAGGCCGACTTCACCCGCCGAGAATCTTCAAGGAGCTCCGGCCACAAGCCCGCTCGCCCTGAGCCAAGCGGTTCCCCTCGACACCGACGAGCTGACCCGCCTTGCCGATCCAACAATAGGTGTAGAAGCCCTATCCCCAACGAGAGCAAGCTCACACATCTTCTCGCCCCTCGATCTCACATTCTGATGGAGATCGAAGGCGAGCCTTACCTCCAGCGCCCTCCTCCCATGAAGAAAGGTCCTCCCCATGACAAAGCCGCTACTGCCGATTCCATCGGGACTATGGCCATAACACTGACAGCTACTACAGCTTGAAGCAGGCCATCGAGGAGATCATTCAGCGGGGCTACCTCGGCAAATATGTTCAGAAGGCGTAGCAGCCGCTGCTGACCCTCATGGTGTTGACCCAATTGATGATTTTGATGATTAACAAAACTATGTGAGTATAATTTTTGAAGGCTCTAATGATTTTGATTTAGTGTTTCAGCCTATAAGACTATTGAAAGATCAAAATCAAGTGTTACAATGTGTTCTGGATCGAATCTAATGTCTAGGTAAGAATTGCAGACATTAGAGTCGACTCCGAGAATCACAGAGCCGACTCCGGAACTGGCACGGCCATTAGAGTCGACTCCGAGACTGTGAGAGTCGACTCTCACAGACAGAGCAGAAAGTCGATTTTTCTGGCTCCAACCTAGAGTCGACTCCGGGTAAGTTAGAGTCGACTCCGGAAAAGCATCTTGTCGACCCCAGAAAAGCCAGAGACGACTCCGAAAATAACATTTTAAATCGCCTCGAGCTAGAGCCGACTCCAGAAAAGTTAGAGTCGACTCCAACCCACCTGGAACGAAAAACGAAGTTGCCAGATCAGCTCAAACGGTAACTTTTCTATTTTTACTCATTTCTAACGGATATATTTTGATAGAAGGTACACTCCAACGGATAGTTTTATTCCAAAAAGGGTGTAAAAGAAATCTATAAAATGGGGAGTCTATTGTTCAAAAAAAAGAGAACGGAAAAATAGAAAAAAAGAGAAGAAAAAAGAAGAAACAATTCGAAAATCTGAGATAGACAAATCCCATTTCAAAAATCTGAGAGCGTGAATCTTGAAAGAAAAACCTCCTAGCTCAAATCCACTCCACTCCAAAAAGCTCAAGAGGAATCCAAGCATTCAAATCAAGTTTTTGTGGATTTCCCAACTTGGAGAAAGAAGTTCAGATTCTTGCTTTTCAACTCTTCTCAACTGCTTCAACTGTGAAGAATCGGAGCTGAGGCTTGATTCAACCTAGCAAGGAGAAGAAGAAAAGAAGAAAAGAAGAAAAGCTCAAAAGCCAACCATCTTCAAATCAGGCTTTCTAAACTTGTTATATTATTTGATTATCTGCTCATTAAGGAGCTTTGTACTTGAAAAACATATTTCATTTGTTTGTGCTAGTTCAATCTGGGGGATTGAACTAGTGGAGGTAGTCTTACCTCGGTCAAGCTTGGTAAAGCTTGAGTTAGGGTTTTTGTGCTGGTGAGCCCGAAAACCAGCTGGGTTCGTTGTGACCCGGTAAAACAACAAGTTTGAGTTGTGAGCTTGGAAAATAACTCGCTGTAATCTAGAGTGATTATAGTGTGGACCCAAGTGAATCTTGGGAGTGGACGTAGGTGTTGGATACACCGAACCACTATAAAATCTTTTGTGTTTGCCGTGTTCTATTGACTCTATCTCTATCTCTATTCTATTCACTGCACTTTTTATTACTTTGCATTTGCCTTCATTAATCTCAAGCAAACTTTTAAAAAGGGTAAATTTTTTAAAGAACCCAATTCACCCCCCCCCTCTTGGGTTGTCATCTGGGCCAACAATTGGTATCAGAGCTGTGCTCATTAGATTTTGATCACACGATCAAGAGCTAAAGATCCAAATGGCAACAAGTTGGTTCTTTTGCTGAAGGTCATTCTACGAATAGACCTCCCTTTTTAATGGTTCAAACTATTCTTATTGGAAAGCAAGAATGAGGATATTCATTCAAGCTTCTGATTATGAATTTGGGGTGTTATAATTAATGGACCTAGTACACCCACACACGTTATTGATGGCACTATTGTTCCTAAGCCCGAAAGGGATTGGAATGATAATGATAGGAAAATGGCACAGCTTAATGCTAAAGCCATGAATGTCTATATTGCTCATTAGATGCTAATGAATTTAATAGAATCTCCACTTGTAATTCCGCAAAGGAGATTTGGGATAGATTAGAGGTTACCCATGAGGGTACCAATCAAGTGAAAGAATCCAAAATAAATATTCTTGTTCACAAATATGAGTTATTCAATATGGAACAAACTGAAACCATTGCATGCATGTACACTAGATTCACTGATATTGTAAATGGTTTGAAAAGTCTTGGTAAGACATATACTAACTCTGAACTTGTTCGGAAAATTCTTAGGTCACTACCAAGACATGGGAAGCAAAGGTGACAGCAATCCAAGAAGCTAAGGACCTCAATACTTTACCCTTAGAGGAGCTTCTAGGATCCCTAATGACCCATGAGCTGACTATGAAGCAGCATATTGAGGAGGATTCAAAGAAAAAGAAAATATTGCCCTCAAGGCTGCAAAAGATGAAGAGAGCAGCAGCAATGATGATGATGATGATGATGATGAGACTGCTCTCTTAGCAAAGAAATTTAAGAGATTTATGAGAAAAAGAAACCCTTCCACAAGAAAAAATTTGGAGTTAAGTGGAAGGAGAAAAGGATAAGAAAGGACAAGGACAAGGAAAAAGAGAAAGACCCCTTGACATGCTATGAATGTAAGAAACCGGGGCACTTTAGATATGATTGTCCTAATTGAAGAAAGCCTATAAAAAGAAGAAGAAGGCTTATATGGCAACTTGGAGTGATAGCGATGAATCTTCTTCGAAGAAGAAGAGCAAAAAAGTTGCAAACATTGCTTCATGGCAACGACAACGAAGAGGTAAGTTCCGAAACCCCGATGATGAATTTACATTTGATGAATGTTTGAAGCTTTCAATGAATTGATGATTGATTTCAAATTTGAAAAAGAAACATAAATCTTTGAAAACTGAAAACTTAAGTTTAATCAATGAAAAATGAAAATCTTAGTTAATGATTTGAAAGAAAAAAACTCTTAATGAAAAGAATGAATAAGTTTGAATTGAAAATCTGAAAATGAAAAAGAAAAAGAATCAATTCTAATGAAAATGATCTTAAAGAAAGATGTAAAATATAAAGACATTGTTGATAAATTTACTTAAGTCAAAAAACTTAATTTATTTTAGATAGTCAAAAGCTGTTTTTGATAAAGCTGGTTTAGGGTATAGACACATTAAGAAACAAAATTTTAAAAATTCTTTATAAAGAACCAAAGTAATATAACTTGTTTCAAATGTAATGAAAAGGGTCATAAATCATTTGAATGCAAAATGTTGAATAATAACAAAAGTTAAAATTAAAGGAAGAAAATATGGGTTCCGAAAGGAACAATTTTTATTGCTACTAACCATGAAGGACCCAAGAAAGCTTGGGTACCTAAACATAAAGTTTAAATTATGTTGCAGGAGTGTCTTGCGCCAAAAGATCAAAGAAAAAGTGGTATCTTGATAGTGGCTGCTCAAGACACATGACGGGTGACAAAGATCAATTCATCACCCTTGAAGAAAAGAAAGGAGGAGTTGTTACGTTTGGTGATAATGGCAAAGGCCAAATTATGGGGTTGGTAAAATTCAAATAACTCCATCCATATTTATTGAAAATGTACTTATGTTAATGGTTTAAAGCATAATTTAATTAGTATTAGCCAATTATGTGATAAAACTTTAAAGTTTCATTTGAATCTTCTATTTGCATAGTTCTAATCCATTGATATAGCATTGTTTTTATGGAAATAGAAATGGCAATGTATACTTAGTTGATTTAGACAATTATCTACTAGTAATCATTGCTTAGTTGCTAATAATGCTAATATAAATGAGATTGGATGGTTATGGCATCGTAGATTAGGTCATGCAAGCACACACCTTATTTCAAAATAATTAAAATGGATTTAGTTAAAGGATTCCTAAACTAGATTTTGAAAATAACAAAATTTGTGATGCATGTCAATTTGGAAAACAAACTAGAAGTTCTTTCAAATCTAAAAATGTTGTTTCAACTTCTAGGCCACTTGAACTACTTCACATGGATCTTTTTGGACCTACTAGAACCACAAGTCTAGGAGGAAAGAAATATGGTCTTGTGATTGTAGATGATTATTCTAGATACACTTGGGTATGTTTTTAGCTCACAAAGATGAGACTTTCTCATATTCCTGAAATTCTTCAAGAAAGTCACAAATGAGAAAAACACTACCATAGTGTCTCTAAGAAGTGATCATGGAACTGAATTTGAAAATCACTTATTTGAAAATTTTGCATGAAAATGGAATTAATCATAATTTTTCTGCACCTAGAACACCACAACAAAATGGTGTAGTTGAAAGAAAAAATAGGACTCTAGAAGACATGGCCCGTACCATGCTATGTGAAAGCAACCTACCAAAGTACTTTTGGGCGGAAGCTATAACACAGCATGTTACATCTTAATAGAGCTTTAATTAGGCCAATCATTAAAGAAAACACCTTATGAATTATGGAATGAAAGAAAACCAAATATAAGTACTTTCATGCATTTGGTTGTAAATGTTTCATTCATAATAATGGTAAAGATAACTTAGGAAAATTTGATGCAAATCTGATGAAGGCATTTTCTAGGATATTCAACATCTAGTAAAGCTTATAGAGTCTTTAACAAGAAAACCTTAATTGTAGAAGAATCTATTCATGTAGTTTTGATGAATCTTTAGCATCTGGTTCTGAAAAGATTGATGATGAGGAAGATACAAACATTTGAAAGAGATCTTGAAAAACTTAATATTGATGTATCTTCTGATCATGAACAAGAAGCTAAAGATGATGACTCCTAAGGACGATGATGTCAATATTGATCATAATGATATAGATCTTCCTAGAGATTGGAGATATGCCTATGGTCATCCAAGGAATTAATTATAGGTGATCCATCTCAAGGAGTAAGAACTAGATCATCATGAGAAATATCAATAATCATCTTGCATTTGTATCTCAAATTGAACCTAAAACTATTGAAGAAGCTGAAAAAGATAATAATTGGATGTTAGCTATGCAAGAAGAATTAAATCAATTTACTAGAAATAATGTATGGACTTTAGTTGATAGACCTAAAGATCATTCTGTAATAGGATCAAAATGGGTATTTAGAAATAATTAGACGAAAATGGCATAGTAATTAGAAACAAAGCTAGATTAGTTGCAAAAGGATATAATCAAGAAGAAGGAATTGATTTTGATGAAACTTTTGCACCTGTAGCTAGATTAGAAGCAATTAGATATTACTAGCATTTGCATGTCATATGAACATTAATTTATTTCAAATGGATGTTAAAAGCGCATTTTTAAATGGATTTATAAATGAAGAAGTTTTGTAGAACAACCACCTGGTTTTGAAGATCATGAATTTCAAATCATGTTTTTAAATTACACAAAGCATTATGGTTTGAAACAAGCACCTAGAGCTTGGTATGATAGATTAAGTAAATTCTTAATTGAAAATGATTTCACAAGAGGAAATGTTGATAAAACACTATTTTTGAAAAGAAAAGATAAAGATTTATTGTAGTACAAATATATGTTGATGATATTTTTGGTGCTACTAACATTCTCTATGTCAAGAATTTGCTAAGTTAATGCAGGGAGAATTCGAGATGAGCATGATGGGAGAACTCAATTTCTTCCTTGGACTCCAAATCAAACAAAGCAAAGAGGGTAACTTTATCAACCAAACAAAGTACACAAGAGAGATTCTAAAGAAATTTGGTATGGAATCAATTAAACCCCTCGGAACACCAATGAGTCCTTCATGCAAGCTGGACAAAGATGAAGAAGGTAAAAAGGTTGATCAAAGTATTATCGAGGTATAATCGGATCCCTTCTTTATTTAACAGCAAGTAGACCAGATATTATGTTTTCTGTATGTCTATGTGCTAGATTTCAATCAGAACCTAAAGAATCACACTTAATAGCTGTTAAAAGAATACTAAGATACTTAAGTGGAACAAAAAATGTAGGTTTATGGTATTCTAGAGACTCCACATTAAATCTAATTGCATACTCAGATTCTGATTATGCCGGATGCAAGTTAGATAGAAAAAGCACAAGTGGTGCATGCCAATTTTTAGGAAGTAACTTAATCTCATGGTTTAGCAAAAAGCAAAATTCGGTTGCATTATCTACTGCGGAAGCAGAATATGTTGCAGCTGGAAGTTGCTGTGCTCAAATCCTATGGATTAAGAGACAACTTGAAGACTATGGTATCACACTTGATAAGACACCCATAAGATGTGATAATACAAGTGCAATAAATCTTACTAAAAATCCAATTCAACATTCAAGAACAAAGCACATTGAAATACGATATCACTTTATAAGAGAACATGTAGCCAATAATGAAATTTGTCTTGATTATGTGAATACTGAAGAACAACTTGCAGATATATTAACAAAACCCTTAAGTGAAGAAAGATTTTGTTATCTTAGAGGAGAATTAGGAGTTTGTGATCCTTTGGAATAGATTTCTGAAACTCTTAAGGACATCAATCTAGATTTCATCATTTTCTTGAAAAATCTTGATATTTCAATAAGGAAATCTATCTAGATCTTGATTCAATGTTTCCCCAATTGCTAAATAACTTAAATCTATAATTTGATGATTAATTTGAATAGTTTCAAATCGTTGAAACTCAATTTTTTTTTCTCTGAAACTGTTAGAGTCGACTCTGACAGTTTGCGGAGTCGACACCTGAGTTTTTGATTTTCTGTCTAAGTGATTAGAGCCGACTCTGGCTTTTGTGGAGCCGACTCTAATACGAGCGCTGACAGACTTTCTGGCTCGGAGCCGACACCCAGTTTTCGGGAGTCGACTCTAAGTCGAGTTAGGTCAAAAATAAAAAGGCGGAGTCGACCCCCATTCATTCCAATCGTCTCCTAAATCATTCCTAAGAGCTCCAAAATTTTTCCAACTTCCCCAAATCCACTCAAAACCCTGATTAACCTTCCAATCTTCTCAATGGCACCAAAGAGGCGTGGATTCGTCGCTGGAGCATCCGTTCCAACGAGAAGACGCACGATTCGAAGGCAACCATCGCCTTCTTCCTCTTCGGCCACTCAAGAGGATTCTCCACCTTCACCCTCATCTCCTAAGGTTGATCAATTAGCTGGTAAGACCATTACCACTGGGAGGAAAGTTAATTTTGATTTATTTGAATCGGAGGGTTTCTCTATTGGACGAAATTTAAGGGATATGGGATGGGAGAAAGTGTGCTCACTAGACTTACCCACATATCCAGCATTGGTAAGAGAATTTTATAATGGATTAAGCAGAGGAGAAGGAGGATTGATTAGCACAGTGAGAGGAACTAGGGTTTTGGTAACAACTGAAATTCTTGGAACCTTTTAGAAATGCCCACTGTTGGTTTATTGGAATGTCAACTTAATGACAGAAGTGGTGCACTATCAAGGATGCTAGGAAGAGAGGTGACTGAGTTCGAAGAGATCTTTGCAAATCAGTTAAACCTAGAACTCAGATTATTGCATAATATATGTGGTAGAATCTTATTTCCAAAAATAGGGAGATTTGAGTATGTCTCGGAGCGAGACGTTCTGATGATGGACTGCATTATAACTGGAAGGCCAGTCAATTTAGCTGGCATGATGATAGGATACATGGCAGAGGCAGCCACTAAGAAAAGATCAACTCTACCCTACGGAATGATTCTGACACTAGTTTTTAGAAGCCAGGGTGTACTCATAATGGAAAACGAACCTTTAAGAAAACTGAGACACACTGATTATTACAGCATTTCTACTATTCACAGAATGGGATTTAAGAAAGTTAATGGTGTTTGGATGAGGAGAGAGGAAAGAACAGATAGGGATGGTGCAGAGGGAACCAGAATAGAAGAAATCCCAGGACATCTGTTGCGGGACCATCAGTCCCTGATTCATCTTTGCGGGACCTTCGTCTGCTGGACCTTCGGAGGCCGGACCGAGTTCTATACCATCACCTCCACATCAGCCTATACAAATTCTGGAAGATTTTCTAATGAACAACTTGATCAGTTAAGAAGCTTACTTGCTGAGTATGACAGTCACAGATCAAATGAAATTAATCAATTAAAGGATGACTTTAATCAGTTAAAAGAAGAATTAAATTCGAGACTGGACATGCTATCCTTACCTTAGGCAGTTCTGTAGAATCCTTTGGAGCTGAGCTTCACAAGATCTTCGAAAGGATGGAAGGCATTGCCGATGGATCTGGATCGTATGTTCATGCAACGGGTCAATTAAGAAGATATTGACCTTGCAGTCTCTCAAATTGAAGCCTGCCTTGAAAATTTTAAGAAAGCACAAAAAGATGATGTAATGGAGATAATTGGTCATCTAAAGAAAATTGTATTCAAGCACATTTGATCTTGTTTTTGATAGCTTGTACTTAGGAAGTTTTTTTAATTATCCAATGTATTTCCTTTTGATATGTAAATGAATCAACTGATGTAATGGTTCTTGCATATGAAATACAATTTCACTTTTTCAAATTTTGATTGATTGGATTCCTATGCTTTATTTAAATTTTTCTTCACTTTCCTTATTGCTTATAACAAAAAAGGGGGAGAGATAGTTGTGTATATGCAAAGAAAGAAAAGATTATATATGCATAAAGAAAGAAAGAAAGGGGGAGAAGGGAGAATTAATTGTTTATGCAAAAATGAATTGAAATGATTAATCTGTTACAATTTGATGTTATATATAAGAGGAGCTACTCAATGCAGGGGGAGCTTAACAAAAAGCTCATTTACAATCTTATGCACATTAAGTTTAATAATTCAATATTAATGGATTGTACAATTTTAAAAGTTTACATTGAACATTGGCATCAAAACCTTAATTTCAATGGTTTAAAGTTAAAATGACTATAATCCTTAATTTGATTGAATGTTTGAATGCATATACTCAAAGTTTTTGTTATCATCAAAAAGGGGGAGATTGTTGACCCAATTGATGATTTTGATGATTAACAAAACTATGTGAGTATAATTTTTGAAGGCTCTAATGATTTTGATTTAGTGTTTCAGCCTATAAGACTATTGAAAGATCAAAATCAAGTGTTACAATGTGTTCTGGATCGAATCTAATGTCTAGGTAAGAATTGCAGACATTAGAGTCGACTCCGAGAATCACAGAGCCGACTCCGGAACTGGCACGGCCATTAGAGTCGACTCCGAGACTGTGAGAGTCGACTCTCACAGACGGAGTAGAAAGTCGATTTTTCTGGCTCCAACCTAGAGTCGACTCCGGGTAAGTTAGAGTCGACTCCGGAAAAGCATCTTGTCGACCCCAGAAAAGCCAGAGACGACTCCGGAAATAACATTTTAAATCGCCTCGAGCTAGAGCCGACTCCAGAAAAGTTAGAGTTGACTCCAACCCACCTGGAACGAAAAACGAAGTTGCCAGATCAGCTCAAACGGTAACTTTTCTATTTTTACTCATTTCTAACGGATATATTTTGATAGAAGGTACACTCCAACGGATAGTTTTATTCCAAAAAGGGTGTAAAAGAAATCTATAAAATGGGGAGTCTATTGTTCAAAAAAAGAGAACGGAAAAATAGAAAAAAAGAGAAGAAAAAGAAGAAACAATTCGAAAATCTGAGATAGACAAATCCCATTTCAAAAATCTGAGAGCGTGAATCTTGAAAGAAAAACCTCCTAGCTCAAATCCACTCCACTCCAAAAAGCTCAAGAGGAATCCAAAGCATTCAAATCAAGTTTTTGTGGATTTCCCAACTTGGAGAAAGAAGTTCAGATTCTTGCTTTTCAACTCTTCTCAACTGCTTCAACTGTGAAGAATCGGAGCTGAGGCTTGATTCAACCTAGCAAGGAGAAGAAGAAAAGAAGAAAAGAAGAAAAGCTCAAAAGCCAACCATCTTCAAATCAGGCTTCTCTAAACTTGTTATATTATTTGATTATCTGCTCATTAAGGAGCTTTGTACTTGAAAAACATATTTCATTTGTTTGTATCTAGTTCAATCTGGGGGATTGAACTAGAGGAGGTAGTTTTACCTCGGTACAAGCTTGGTAAAGCTTGTGTTAGGGTTTTTGTGCTGGTGAGCCCTTGAAAACCAGCTGGGTTCGTTGTGCACCCGGTAAAACAACAAGTTTGAGTTGTGAGCTTGGAAAACAACTCAGCTGTAATCTAGAGTGATTATAGTGTGGACCCAAGTGAATCTTGGGAGTGGACGTAGGTGTTGGATACACCGAACCACTATAAAATCTTTTGTGTTTGCCGTGTTCTATTGACTCTATCTCTATCTCTATTCTATTCACTGCACTTTTTAGTTACTTTGCATTTGCCTTCATTAATCTCAAGCAAACTATTTAAAAAGGGGTAATTTTTTAAGAACCCAATTCACCCCCCCCCCCCTCTTGGGTTGTCATCTGGGCCAACACATGGGGCCTCCGCCTGTTCAGGCCTCGGTCGACAACGCCCCACGAAGCGGACGGTTGGAATGGTGTCCTGGGGGTCAGCCTCCGCATCTAAGCGGCCGAGGGGGGAGGAGGCACTGAGTAATGTAATTCCTGGGGGGGGATATGCTGTCGTAGACAATGTAAATAATGAAGGCGTCGTCGTCTCTATGACGATCGCCAAGCATCCTGTAAAAGGATATTAGTTGATAGTGGCAGCTCAGTTGACATCCTTACCTACGACGCTTTTGTTCGGATGAGATTATCTTTGGACTCCCTTCAGCCTGTGGCGACCCCTTTGGTCAGTTTTACTGGAGACTCCGTAAGGGTTGAAGGTGAAATACCTTTGCATGTGACAGCCGAAACGCCGCCATGTCAAAGCACAGTGATTATGAAATTCCTGGTTGTGAGGGTTCCCTTGGTGTATAATGCCATTCTCAGGTGTCCAGGTTTGAACCTTTTGGATGCAGTTATCTCCACCCGGTGTCTATTGATTCAGTTCCCCACTAGTGGAGGAGTCGGAGAGATGCGCAGTGAGGTCAGCCCAGTCCTGCCCTATTATCATGCGGCATCAAGTCCTCTGGAGGCTGAACCAACTTTTGAAGCATCCGACCCCAGAGACTCTAACAAGGGAGGGGAACCGGCTTAATATCTTCTAACCTTCCCTCTTGGAGATGACCCGGCAAAAACCATCCGTGTCGGCGGACTCCTTCCCCTAGAGGACCAGGAGCATCTCTTAGCCTTTTTATGGGCTAATTTAGACGTTTTCGCTTGGTCAGCGTCTGATATGCCCGGTATCCCTCTAGAAGTGATCACCCACAAGCTCAACATTGACCCGCGGCACCGTCCAATCCGCCAAAAGAAGAGAAGCTTTGCTCCTGATTGACAAAAGGCTATTGATGAGGAAGTCAGCAAGCTACTCAGTGCCGGCCACATCCAGGAGGCACACTACCCCAGTTGGCTGGCCAATGTGGTCATGGTGCGTAAGGGAAATGGGAGCTGGAGGATTTGCATAGACTTCATCGACCTTAATAAGGCATATCCAAAAGACAGCTTTCCCCTGCCAAGAATTGATCAACTGGTGGATTCCACCTCCGGACACGAACTCCTCAGCTTTATGGATGCCTTCTCAAGATATAATCAGATAAGGATGGACCCCAACGACGAAGAACACACCTCCTTTATGACGGAAAAGGGCATTTATTGCTACAAAGTGATGCCTTTTGGCCTCAAGAATGGGGGGCAACTTACCAAAGATTGATGAATAGAGTGTTCCAGGACTAGCTAGGCCGGAATATGGAAGTCTATGTAGACGACATGCTGACAAAGAGCACCCGCGCCTCCGATCACGTCTCCGACTTAGAGGAGACCTTCAACAACCTCCGTCGCTTCAAAGTTAAGCTAAACCCCAAGAAGTGTGCTTTTGGGGTCATGGCAGGCAAGTTCCTGGGCTTCATAGTGACCCAGCGGGGGATCGAGGCGAACCCAGAGAAGATCAGCGCCATACTCGACATGAGGCCACCGTCCAGCAAGAAGGAAGTGTAGCGATTAACCGGAAGGATAGCGGCTCTAAGTCATTTCCTCTCAAATCAGCTGAGAGATGCTTGCCCTTCTTCAAGGTCTTGCAGAAGATGAATAGCTTCGAATGGACAGACGATTGCCAGAGAGCCTTCAACGGGTTGAAGGTGTTTTTGTCCTCCCCACCGCTCCTATCCAAGCCAAGAGACGAAGAAAGTCTTTTCCTCTACTTAGCCGCTTCGTCGGAAGCCGTTAGTTCGGTTCTAGTGCGTCTCGACGCTGATGGAGCTCAAAGGCCTGTCTATTATGTGAGCAAGGTTCTCCATGATGCAGAAGTTAGGTACTCCAAAATAGAAAAGGTTATCTTCGCCCTGGTAGTCTCTGCTCGGCGTCTCCACCCGTATTTTAAGCCCATCCTATGTGGTGCTCACGGATTAGCCCCTGCGAGCCATTCTGGCTCGTCCAGATACCTCAGGCCACTTGCCAAGTGGGCCATCAAGTTGGGAGAGTTCGACCTTTCTTTCCAGGCTCGACCGGCTCTAAAGTCCCAAGTTTTGGCTGACTTTCTTATCGAATGCACTTGGACAGAGGAGGTGACTGAGGAGGTTACCAAGGAATAGCGCGAGCCCGAGCCAAGCGGAGATGGAGAGACTTGGATCCTTCATGTGGACGGCACATCAAACTCTCAGGGGAGCGGCGCCGGTCTCATTCTTGCTGGACCAAGCGGAGAGAGGACAGAATGCGCCCTGCGGTTTCTATTCTAAGCCACCAACAATCAAGCTGAGTATGAGGCCCTGCTGGCCGGGTTAAGGCTAGTCCCGGAGTTTGGAATAAGGCGTCTCAGAGCTTTCACGGACTCACAACTCATCTCCGGCAAATCAATGGGGAGTACGAGGCGCGTGACCCCATTATGACTCAGTACCTGGGGCAAGGTTCAGCTCCTGACCTCCCCGCTAGCTTATTTCAATATCAGTTATATCCCATGAAGCAAAAATGCCAAGGCCGACATCCTTTCTCGTCTGGCCACCTCTGCCGACGGTATGGCAAGGGATGCTTACATTGAATATTTGGAAAGATCCAGTATAGAGGATAGCGAGAAGATCCTCCCGCTCACCCAAGAGCCCACTTGGATGGACGCCTACGTCCGTTATCTCACTGACGGCACACTCCCTGATGACCGCAACGAAGCTAGGTTGCTCAAGTGGAGAGCCTCCAAATTCATCCTCCTCGATGGGCGTCTATACAGGTCATTCTCCTATCCCCTTCTCAAGTGCGTGGGACCTGCCGACACCACTACATCCTCAGAGAAATCCACGAGGGCATCTGTGGAAACCATCTGGGGGGCAGATCCTAGCCCAAAAGGCCCTCGTCAGGGATATTTTTGGCTCACTATGAGGGAGGATGCGGCTAAATTAGTCCAGAAATGCGATAGTTGCCAGCGCCATGCACACATCCAACATCAACCATCTACCTCGCTGAACCCGCTCTCGGCTCCATGGCCCTTCGCTCAGTGGGGAATGGACATTCTCGGGCCATTCCCCCCAGCTTCCGGGCAACGGAGGTTCTTGCTAGTCGCCATTGACTACTTCACCAAATGGGTCAAGGTCGAGGCGCTAGCTAAGATCACTGAAAGCAAAGTCAAAGCTTTCTTTTGGAAGTCAATCATATGTCATTTTGGCCTGCCTCACACCCTTGTCACGGACAACGGCCGCCAATTCAACAACGAAGCATTCAAAGTCTTCTGTGACGAGCTAGGCATTCATCACCGATTCACCTCCGTTGGCCACCCCCAAACCAACGGGGAGGCTGAGGTTATGAACCGCACCATCCTTAGAGGACTCAGAACCCGGTTAGACGGGTCTAAAGGTTGATGGGTGGAGGAGCTCCCCAGCGTAATATGGACCTATCACACGACCCCCAAAGCCCCGACGGGCGAGACTCCCTTCAGTCTCGCCTTCGGATCCAAGCCATCATTTCTGTCGAGATTGGATTACCCAGTCCACGCGTGGAGTCCTTCAGTGAGGAAAATAACTCCACGCTGATTCGGGCTAATTTGGACTTCATCGACGAGGCGCATGATTGGGCGAGGCTACGCATGGCGACTTTTCATCAGCGAGTGGCCAGGTACTACAATGCTCGAGTTCGTCTTAAGGTCTTTCGCTGCGGAGATTTGGTTTTGAGAAAAGCTGAGGTTTCAAAGCCTACAGAGGGGGGCAAACTATCCCCCAACTGGGAGGGTCCTTATCGCATCGCCGAGACACTCCATCGGGGGGCATATAAATTAGAAGAGCTCGACGGACAACCCATTCCATGCACCTGGAATGCGGATAACCTTCACCAATATTACCAATAATGTATTCTCCTAGGGCGTAAGCAATAAAGGGGTTCCCTTCTGACGCAACAGCCGACTCTCCCTTGGCTCCAAGGACCAAGTCTTTCAAAAGGAGCTCGCCGACATTGCGGCTAACGGGACACCACTTGGCTCCGCACGGCGGTGCCCCTGAGTCGGTTAAGACCCTAGCAGCTTTGTACCCGATCGAGTCGCCCTTCAGGCGGCACACAAACCCCTGAAGTGGTTCAAAAGGAGCTTCCCGGCATCGCGGCTAATAGGACACCACTCGGCCCTGGCACGACGGTGCCCCCCGAGTGGGTTAAGACCCTAGCAGCTTCATACCCGGTCGAGTTACCCTTCAGGCGGCACATAAACCCCTGAAGCAGTTCAAAAAGAGCTTGCCAGCATCGCGGCTAACGGTATACCACTCGGCCTCGGCACGGCGGTGCCCCTGAGTCGGTTAAGACCCTAGCAGCTCCGTACTCGGTCAAGTCGCCCTTCAGACGCATACAAACCTTTGAAGCGGTTCAAAAGGAGCTCGGCAGCATCGTGGCTAACGGGACACCACTCGGCCCCGGCACGGCGGTGCCCCCGAGTCGGTTAAGACCCTAGCAGCTCTGTACCCGGTCGAGTCATCCTTCAGGCGGCACACAAACCCTTGAAGCAGTTCAAAAGGAGCTCGCCGGTATCGTGGCTAACGGGACACCACTCGGCCCTGGCACGGCGGTGCGCCGAGTCGGTTAAGACCCTAACAGCCCCGTACCCAGCCGAGTCGCCTTTCAGGAAACACACAAACCCCTCACGACGACAGAATCAACCTCAACCATCTCTGGTCAATCCGGACACCTCCAAGGTTAGGCTTGGCGTCGAATCGCCCGGAGATCATTCCAAGCCTTTGGGGATTCATGCGTAAATGAGCCTTCTTGCAAATAGCCTACGACAGCATGAAACATCTTAAGTGGCCGTTCATATGGCTGGCCTTCATCTTAGAGACACATTCAAATATTGGCTAAGTCTGGAGTCGTGGAACATTTCAGAAGATATTACATCCGGCTACGACATTGTCAGCGTATACGACTTGGCCACAAGAAATAAAGCACAGTAAGGCATTTTTCTCAGAAGAAAAAAGAACCGGATGGATCAAAACACAAAGAAGTTGGGAGAAAAAGTATTTTCATTAACTACTGGAGAAAGGTACAAAATTGGACCCGAGGCCGGTTATACATAATAAAGCAAAGAAAATAATTCAAGGCTCACCGGGGCCGGGCTTCCCTTCGTCCTGTTTCTCCATGGGCTCCTCGTCCGACTCCCCAGGTCGGATGTCCTCGAGTTCAGCAATATCAATCTTGAGGGCCGCGGATACTTTGACCTTGCACATCTCGAAGCCCTGAACGTAAGCGTCGAGGCTTGCCTCGATGACTTCCTGCTTAAACTCTGGCGGGGCCTTATAAGTGGAGACGGCCTGCCCCGCCTTGGCTTCGGCCCGCTGTGCTCTGGCCTCAGCCTCCTGGGCCTTACTCTCGGCTTCCTCGACGCGGGCGCTGGCCTCATCGGCGCAGGCCACCGCCCCGGCCTTCTCCAAGCCCGCCTCCGCTACCGCCTTCTCCACGGCGGCCGCCCTCTCTGCCGAAATACAAGCCTCCTCCTTGGTGTGTTGAAGCCGCCGAGTCAACTCTTCGTTCTGCGCCGCGGCGGCCCTCAATCTCTCTAGGGCCAACTCCATTTTGGCCTCGGCTGCGGAGGCCCAGCTGCTCTTGGCCTCAGTTCGGCCCTCCATCTCTCTCAGGCGACCGGCCCAGCTCTCCTCGCGGGTCGAGGTTTCTTGATGAAGGCGACCAAGGCTTTCGGCCTGCGCCATGCTCTCCTTCTTATAACTATCGGCCCATGCCAGGGCCTTGGTTATTGCATTGGAGGAATGGGCCAGCGCCTCGCGGAGGCCCAATGCTCCATTGGCCAACTGTAGCAGAGGAAGCGTGTCAGCTACAAGAAGAAGAAGAAATATGGGAAAAATGAGAAGTGTTCGAAATTTACCTGGACAACAGAGACCATTACCATGTCTAGGAGTGCAGAGTGACTCATTCCTCGTGTCTCCTCTTCAAACTCGGTGGTTTGGACTCCTGACAGGAGGCGGAAGGCCTGCACGGTGTCCGCCATTGTGCTGACCGGGGGAACCAGCCTCGTCTGCCCCACCTGTGGGCCTTCGGCTTGGGGGCGGGCCGAGCGCCGGGCCGATTGGCGGGATGAGCTCCCTGACTCACCCTTTGACTCTCGTCACCTCCGCCCCGTTCTGGGCCTCCCTGGCGACCCGCTCCCCCTTGCTGGTGGTTGGGGGAGCACCTTCTCTCTCCGGCTCCGCAGTAGCCGATGGACCAACAGCAACAGTAACCCGCCCCACCTCGGGCACATCGGCGGTGGCGGGAGCTTCCTCCTCTCCATCCAAAACTACCACCATCGTCTCGGTGGTGGTCGGGATCTCCCCTTCCTCAATCTCGGCGCTCGCTGACTTCGGGCCGCTCCTACAACCGGCTTCTTCTCAGCCGGCTCCCCCACGGGCGTCGGGGCTATGGGGGGTGCGGCTGGCCTGGCCGGCTCCCTTCCCCAAAGTTTCTTCGCCGGCCTGGACGCTCTCCGGTCGCCTGCCTTTTCTGCTTCAAAACGGCCTCAAAGTCGCTGGCGGAAACCCTCATTGCTGCACAAAAAAGAATACTGAGCATCAGTAATGGCATACAGTAAATCGAAGGACGAACAGAAGGATTCAGGCACCAAGCTCACCGATCGCCGGGGCTAACTCGGCTTCTACCAGGTTCTCCTCGGACAGGAGTTCCTTGTAGCCGGGGATTTGACAATTGAACAGTCGGGTGAATAATTCCCTATCCCTATCCCCTACTGTGGAATCTTCGTTAGGGCTGGTATCGGGCTCCCTCCAAGCGGCCCTGACCCCCTCGACATGGGCAAAAAGAAATATAGGTTTCCACCCCCTAACTTTGGACGGGAGGCCTAAAGGAAAAGCTCTACCCGGTCTGGCGGTAAATGCCCACCAGGCACCCTCACCTTGGCGACAGAGCTTATAGAAGGTCCGAAACAGAGACAGCCCTGGGCGGGCCCCCTCGAAATGGCAAAGGATTACAAAGGCGCAGATGATCCGAATCGAGTTCGGAGTCAACTGTGCCGACACTAACCTATACCTATCTAAGAGATTAAGGAAGAAAGGGTGGAAAGGAAGGCACAGCCTGCACCGGAAGAACTCCTCGTACAGAGTGACCCAGCCTGGATGGTCAGAGGTCACCCTGTCTTCGGGCCCCAACGCAGATAGACCAATGAAGTCGGGGACCTGGTACTTAGCCCTAACGGCCTCTACGTCATTAGAGGTCATGGTTGAAGCCACCCCCGTGGGACCCACTGGATCAGAACTCACCGCCGGAGGAAGCACCGGACGGCGAGAGGATAAGGGACTGCCCTAATAGGAGGACCGGCGGTGGTCGAGGTCCTATCACCCCCGATGGACTACGGATGACAATGCCACCCACCGACTGAGGCATTCGACTACTAGCTACAGGGGCATGGTCTTCGCTACTAGATTGGGAAGACTCTTCTATGGGTCTCTTGCCCTCCCTAATGGCACGACGGTCCATAGGTAAAAAAAGGGGGATGAAACTAACCTGGGAGTTGGAAAGACTCAGGTCGCAGAAGAACTCAGGGAAGAAGAAAGTAAAAGAAAGCAATGGCAGCGTAAAAGTTTCTACAGACCCTTGGGAGGTTTTTATAGCCCCCGTCTCCAGCTAACGCTACCCCAGATCCCACCATCTGGCGCGCGTCCATTGCGTTGCAGGCTGCCAGTCGAAAATCTTGCCTGCGCCCGAGGCGTGCCACCTCAATCCGCTCCAGAAGACGTGATCCCCGGCCAATCGCGGGCTATGGAAAATAGAGCGGCAATGATGTCCTTGCCTTTTTCTCATCGCCCAATGAGCTCCTTCTCTGGAGCATCCGGCGCCAACGTCATCACCACCTAACGCATGATTACGGGAGATCTTCAAAGCGACACTACCTCGGAACAAAGCGCCAGCTCATCAATCCATTTAAAGCGCACTAAAGAAGGCAATCATTCTTTTTGAATTTTCATGCCCCTTTCGCCCAAAGGATTGCAGGCGCGTGGTCCTTAACGCTCAGGGGCGGGGGGCATCTAATGTGGCTAATGTAGCCACAAGGGTAATTTCAGCAAAACCAAAACATTAGTGCACCCCGGCATCTCCAAGCCCGCCGAGTCGGCCCCGACCATTCCTGGTCGGCCCTTCTCGGCCCCGGCACCTCCAAGCCCGCCGAGTCAGCCCTGACCTTTCCTGGCCGGCCCTTCTCGGCCCCGGCATCTCCAAGACCGCCGAGTCGGCCCTGACCTTTCCTGGCCGGCCCCGACATCTCCAAGCCTACCGAGTCGGCCCCGACCATTCCTGGTCGGCCCTTCTCGGCCCCAGCATCTCCAAGACCGCCGAGTCGGCCCCAATCTTTCCTGGCCGGCCCTTCTTGGCCCCGACATCTCCAAGCCCGCCGAGTCGGCCCCGACCATTCCTGGTCGGCCCTTCTCAGCCCCGGCACCTCCAAGCCCGCCGAGTCGGCCCCGACCATTCATGGTCGGCCCTTCTCGGCCCCGGCATCTCCAAGCCCGTCGAGTTGGCCCCGACCTTTCCTGACCGGCCCTTCTCGGCCCCGGCATCTCTAAGACCGCCGAGTCAGCCCCGACCTTTCCTAGCCGGCCCTTCTCGGCCCCGGCATCTTCAAGCCCGCTGAGTCGGCCCCGACCATTCCTGGTCGGCCCTTCTCGGCCCCGGCACCTCCAAGCCCGCCGAGTCGGCCCCGGCCATTCCTGGCCGGCCCTTCTCGGCCCCGGCATCTCCAAGCCCGCTGAGCCGGCCTCGACCATTCCTGGTCGGCCCCGTCCCGGCACATCCTAGTCGGCGAGGCTGGCCCCGGCCACCCCTGGCCGACCCAGATAAGCCTCGACTCCCTCAGGAGAGTCAAGACTTTCCGATTTCCTCCAAATCTGCCCCAGCATGGCTCTGGTAGCTCGGGACGCTGCCTCTCTGACCCGCGCCGCCTGACAAACGCCAGATCCAACCACCCACTGGCCATGCTGCTGATGGGATTGGACCCAACTACCCAATAGCCCCACTGGCTGATGGGACTTAGCCCACCAACCGCTGTTTTCTTCCTTTTCGATGGGACTGGACCCATCAACCAGCGCAGATTCACGCAACTCCCAAGAACTCCGCGATATTTCTTCTTCACAAATCCCACGTGATCATGCCAGGGTCAACCCCTATAAAAAGGTGAATACATTCAATAAACAGGTATGCGCGATAACCCCCAAAAGATCGCTATCCTAAGGCCCAGAGAGGAATCCCTCCTCCCCGGGAATACCCCTTTCTCATCTAAACAGAGCTCATTCGAGCTCCTCTTCTGTTGTGACCTCAATTGCTAACTTGGGCGTCGGAGGGTCCCACCGGAGAATCCTCTTCGGTCCTGGGACTTCTTTGCAGGCAATCTTGTGAAGCGAAGGTTCGAGAATCAGTCCGTTCTCGACGTTCAAGACCGGTGATTGGGCGTCATCAAAACTCATATTTATTAATGCAAACGTATGGTTTGATTTTGGACACTATCGTAATGGTAAACACACTAGCTTTTTTTTTTTTTGGTACAAGCGGGTGATCACACAAGTCTTGTATGAGTCAACCCAGATAAGTCAGAACATAAAATCTGATTAAGTACAAAAAGGCAGGGGTCACCCTGCTTCCAAGTCCAAATCCCAGAGCAGTAAGTGTTGGCCTAGATGGCAACCCAAGAGGGGGGGGTGAATTGTGTTCTTTAAAAATTTAAACCTTTTTGAAAAACTATTAGCTTTAAGTTAAATGAAATTAAATGCAAGGCAAATATAAAGCACAAACAAGGAGATAGAGATAGAGATAATGGAAGCACGGCAAACACAATGATTTTATAGTGGTTCGGTGTATCCAACACCTACGTCCACTCCCAAGATTCACTTGGGTCCACACTATAATCGACTAGATTACAGCCGAGTTGTTTTACAAGATCACAACTCAAAACTTGTTGTTTTCCACCGGGATCACAACGAACCCAGCCGATTTTCGGGCTCACCAGCACAAAACCCTAAACTCAAGCTTATCTAGCTTGACCCGAGGTATACAACCTCCACTAGTTCAACCCCAGATTGAACCAGCACAAACAAGAATGAAAAGAATTTTTCAATAATACAAAACTTCTCAAATGAGCAGATATTCAAATGAATGAACAAATAAGTTTAGAAAAGCCTGTTTGAAGTAGATTGGAGTTGAGCTTTTCTTCTTTTCCTCTTCTCTTTAGAGATGTTGAATCAGGCCTCAGCTTCAATTCGTTGCAAATGTTGCGGATGAGAAGTTGGAGAATCTTCAAAACAGGGTTTCTTCTTTCCCTTTGAGAATCCTTCGATTTTTTCAAGATTGAATGCCTTGGATTCTTCTTTGAGCTTTGTGGAGTGGAAGGATTTGAATTTGAGTGCTTTTTTCTTGAGATTCAGGCTCAGGCTTTCTTGGATTTTTTGATTTAAAATTTTTCTATTTTTCATCCCTTTTCAAACGGGTGTTTTCCCCTTTTTATAGATTTCTTTTAATCCGTTTTGGGAAGAAAATTAGACGTTAGAATGTACCTGAAAATAAAATATATCCGTTAGAAATTAGGTGAAAAGGAAATATTACCGTTAGAGCTGATCTGGCAATTTAAATTTTCATCCCAGACAGGTTGGAGTCGGCTCCAACTTTTCAGGTGTCGGCTCCAAGTCGTTTTTTCAAAAATAGAAAGTTCTGAGTTCGTCGAGGAGTCGGCTCCGAAAAAGTTAGGTGTCAGCTCGCCATCGTCAGGTGTCAGCTCTCGAATACTGTAGGTGTCGGCTCCAAGATGCTCAAAAAATCAACGTTCTATCCCCGCATCGGAGTCGGCTCCAAACACTGTAAGTGTCGATTCCGAAACTCTGGGTGTCGGCTTCGAAACTCTAGGTGTCGGCTCTGGACCGTATCAAAAATCAGAAGAAAATTTGAATGGCCATGGGGTCGGCTCCAGGAATTCTAGGTGTCGACTCCTGGTTCTAAAACTTTGAAATTGATGTTTTGCAATTGATTCAAAACACGTTTCTTAATTTATTTAAATTGATCAAATATTTTTGAGTCCTAAAATACTTGTCAAATCCATTAGTAATCAAATAAATATACTCAATTCCTTTATTAATCATCAAAATTAATAGTTGGGTCAACAATCTCTCCCTTTTTGATGATTATAAAAACATTGAGTATATGCATAGTATTCTTAAATTAAAATTTTCAAGAGAGTGATCCTCATAAGTAAGCTCCCCTGAATAAGGTAGCTCCCCTATGAAGTTCAAATTATCAATTGTTCGTGTTTGATACTTAGAATTTAGTCATTTTAATTTTCACTTAAGCTTAATTGAATTAATGCATATCCAAAATCACTTGTATCACTTGATACAAAGTCACTTGATATAATTAAATAAATGCCAATTAAAGCATAACCAATCAATGCATATCCAATTAAATTAATCAATCAAATAAGCTTTAATTGAATTCCAATCAATTACTAATCAATGCATAAGACATAACTTTCTCCAATTAAATTAATCAATCAAATAAGCTTTAATTGAATTCCAATCAATTACTAATCAATGCATATACGACATAACTTTCTCCCCCTTTTTTGTAATCAATAAAAAGATAAAGAAAAGTTAAGTCAAAAGATCAAATTGATAGATCAAAAGATAATTTCATTTCATCAAAAGTCAAGTATTACAAAATGAAACTGAAATTTCATCAAAGGTCAAGTATTGCAAAATGAAACTGAAACTTCATTAAAAAGAAACTATGCTTACATTACATCAGAATTATACTTTCATTACATCAAAAATAGTACTTTCATTACATCAAAATTGAAACTTTCATTACATCAATATCATTACATGAAGATCATATATTAGTTCTAATTATCCTTGTTAAATGATCTACAATCTTCTGCATTCCTTCAGTCTGAAGCTTGACCTAGTCTTTTAATCTTTCATCAACAAAAGTATAAGCAGTGACAATTTTATCTTGTAACTCGGCATTGCTCTTTGAATAGGTTTCAGAATCTCCACAAATGTCTTTAAGTTCTTCAAAAATGTTCTTCAAGTCACTACTTAAAGATCCAGTAGAAGAGCTAAGAGTTGATTCAATTTTGGCAATCCGATCATCTAAGGAATAAAGAGTTTCTTTAAGATTCATAAATTTGTTGTCAAACTCAGTCTTCAATTCTTCCTTCTGAGCAGCAAGAAGATTTTTGAGTTGCTCTAACTGAAGGTCTGAAAATCCGACTGAAGAAGTGGATGAAATCACAGGTACTGGGGCAGGAGCTGGAGCAGGAGTACTAGGATGCGGAGAGGGAATCCTCATAGACGGACCAGCCTCACAAGGTACAGAATGTCTGGGCTCAGGGGCTCTCTCATCTATGTTGCCTTTCCTTTCCCACTGACCATCAATCTTGACAAATCCCATTCGATGTAAAGTAGCCAAACTATAATAATCGGTGTGTCTCAGGCTCTTTGATGGTTCATTCTCTAGAATCACTACTCCTTGGCTCCTGAATACCATCGTGAGAATCATGCCATAAGGTAGTGATGATCTTCTCTTCCCTCCGGCCTTGGCCATATAGAATATCATCATGGCTGCTAGGTTAATAGGCTGACCGATCAATACACTATCCATCACAACAATGTCCCGCTCGGAGACATACTCAAAACGTCCGGTCTTTGGGAATAAAATCTTGCTGCAAATGTTGTGTAACAACCTTAATTCCAAGGGCAACTGGTTAGCCCTAATTTCCTCAAATTCTTCAACAACTCTTCCTAACATCCTTGATAAGGCCGCTGATCTATCACTGTGCATATCCGCAGCTAATCCGGTAATAGGGATGCTCAGGAGATTTCCTAATTTTTGGAATGTAAGATGAATCCGTCTGCCTCTAACAGAGCTTACTAAACCACCATCTCCTCTAGATAAATTGAAATAAAATTCTTTTACTAAAGCTGGGTAAGTGGGAACATCAGAGAGCAGACTCTATCCCATCCGAGCTCCTTAAGTTGATTACCAATTAAAAAACCCTCGGATTGAAAGAATTCAAAGTCAACTTTCCTACCCATTGTGATTACCCTCCCTGCTAGGGTATCTACCTGAGGTGAAGTGGTGTTAGGATTGTCTGAATCGGTGGAGGAATCCTCGCTTGGAGACGGGTCGCCTCACGGAACGCTTCCTGGTCACCACAGTCGCTCCAAACACCGAACCTCTCCTCTTAGGCGCCATTGGATCCTTAGGAAAGCTTGGGAGGAGTGGAATTAGAGATGGGGAGACTTTGAGAGAGTTTAGGAGGGATTTGGTTGAGGATTCGATAGTTTAGGAAATGACGAGGTGTCGACTCTGCCCTAATAAATCAATTTTGGATTCCAGGTGTCGACTCCCGCAAAGTCGGGTGTCGACTCCAAATCGCTAACACAGTCAGCGCTCGAACTGGAGTCGGCTCCACTTACACGGGTGTCGGCTCCAAGGTCAGGGACCGAGAGCGACACAGACAAAGGTGTCGACTCCAATGACATTTTCAGAGAAAAATAATTGAGATTCAAACAACTGAAACTTGCCAAAAGAAATTCTATAAAATTTTGATAAAATTTTGGAGTATTAAGAATCAAGATGCACAGATGACTAGATGATTTGTCCTTAAAATTATGAAAGGAATATCAAGAAATTAATAGAAATCTAGATAGTCATTCCTTAGTGTTTCAAAATCAATCCAAAGGGTCACATATCCCTAATTCACCTCTAAGATAACAAAATCTCTCTTCACTCAAAGGTTTTGTAAATATATCAGCTAATTGTTCTTCAGTATTAACATATTCAAGACAAATTTCATTATTAGCTACATGTTCTCTTATAAAGTGATATCTAATTTCAATATGTTTTGTTCTTGAATGTTGAATTGGATTTTTAGTTAGATTTATTGCACTTGTGTTATCACATCTAATTGGAGTTTTATCAAGTGTTATGCCATAATCTTCAAGTTGTCTCTTAATCCAAAGGATTTGAGCACAGCAACTTCCAGCTGCAACATATTCTGCTTCAGCAGTAGATAATGCAACCGAATTTTGCTTTTTGCTAAACCAGGAGATTAAGTTACTACCTAAGAATTGACATGCTCCACTTGTGCTTTTTCTATCTAATTTACATCCAGCATAGTCAGAGTCAGAATATGCAATCAAGTTTAATGTCGAGTCTCTAGAATACCATAAACCTACATTTTTAGTTCCACTTAAATATCTTAAGATTCTTTTTACAGCAATTAAGTGAGATTCTTTAGGTTCAGATTGAAATCTAGCGCATAAACATACAGCAAACATTATATCTGGTCTACTGGCTGTTAAGTAAAGAAGAGATCCGATCATACCTCTGTAATATTTTTGATCTACTTTCTTACCATCTTCATCTTTGTCCAACTTGCATGAAGGACTCATAGGAGTTCCAAGTGGTTTGATTGACTCCATTCCAAACTTCTTGAGCAATTCTTTTGTGTATTTGGCTTGATTGATGAAAATTCCTTCTTTGCTTTGCTTGATTTGAAGTCCTAGGAAGAAGTTGAGTTCTCCCATCATGCTCATTTCAAACTCACCCTGCATCAACTTAGCAAATTCTTGACATAACAAATTGTTAGTAGCACCGAATACAATATCATCAACATATATTTGTACTACTAATAAATCCTTGTCTTTTCTTTTCAAAAATAGTGTTTTATCAACATTTCCTCTTATAAAATCATTTTCAATTAGAAATTTACTTAATCTTTCATACCAAGCTCTAGGTGCTTGTTTTAAACCATATAGTGCTTTGTGTAATTTAAAAACATGATTTGAAAATTCATGATCTTCAAAACCAGGTGGTTGTTCAACAAAAACTTCCTCATTTATAAATCCATTTAAAAATGCACTTTTAACATCCATTTGAAATAAATTGATATGCAAATGACATGCAAATGCAAGTAATAATCTAATTGCTTCTAGTCTAGCTACAGGTGCAAAAGTTTCATCAAAATCAATTCCTTCTTCTTGATTATATCCTTTTGCAACTAATCTAGCTTTGTTTCTAATTACTATGCCATTTTCGTCTAATTATTTCTAAATACCCATTTTGATCCTATAACAGAGTGATCTTTAGGTCTATCTACAAGAGTCCAAACATTATTTCTAGCAAATTGATTTAATTCTTCTTGCATAGCTAACATCCAATTATTATCTTTTTCTGCTTCTTCAATAGTTTTGGTTCAATTTGAGATACAAATGCAAGATGATTATTGATGTTTCTCATTGATGATCTAGTTCTTACTCCTTGAGATGGATCACCTATAATTAATTCTTTTGGATGACCATAGGCATATCTCCAATCTCTAGGAAGATCTACATCATATGATTTGCATCAACAACATCAACACTAGGAGAATCATTATCTTTAGCTTCTTGTTCATGATCTGAAGATACATCTATATTCAATTTTTCAATATCTCTTTCTAGAATGTTTGTATCTTCCTCATCATCAATCTTTTCAGAACTCGATGCTAAAGATTCATCAAAAATTACATGAATAGATTCTTCTACAATTAAGTTTCTCTTGTTAAACACTCTATAGGCTTTACTAGATGTTGAATATCCTAAGAAAATGCCTTCATCAGATTTTGCATCAAATTTTCCTAGATTATCTTTACCATTATTATGAATGAAACATTTACAACCAAATGCATGAAAGTAACTTATGTTTGGTTTTCTATTATTCCATAGTTCATAAGGAGTTTTCTTAATGATTGGCCTAATTAAAGCTCTATTAAGAATGTAACATGCCGTGTTTATAGCTTCCGCCAAAAGTACTTTGGTAAGTTGCTTTCACATAGCATGGTACGGGCCATGTCTTCTAAGGTTCTATTTTTTCTTTCAACTACTCCATTTTGTTGGGTGTTCTAGGTGCTGAAAAATTATGATGAATGCCATTTTCTATGCAAAAGTTTTCAAATAAATGATTTTCAAATTCAGTGCCATGATCACTTCTTAGAGACACTATGGTGTTGTTTTTCTCATTTGTGACCTTCTTGAAGAATTTCAAAAAAATGGAAAGGTCTCATCTTTATGTGCTAAAAATACCCAAGTGTATCTAGAGTAATCATCTACAATCACAAGACCATATTTCTTTCCTCCTAGACTTGTGGTTCTAGTAGGTCCAAAAAGATCCATGTGAAGTAGTTCAAGTGGCCTAGAAGTGGAAACATATTTTTAGTTTTGAAAGAATTTCTAGTTTGTTTTNTGGCCCCGGTGCCTCCAGTCCCGCCGAGTCGGCCAGGGCCACCCCGGCCGACCCGACTCGGCCCCGCGCCCCAGTCCCGCCGAGTCGGCCAAGGCCATCCCAGGCAGGCCCGACTCGGCCCCGGCGACCCCAGTCCCACCGAGTCGGCCAAGGCCATCCCCGGCAGGCCCGACTCGGCCCCGGCGTCTCCAGTCCCGCCGAGTCGGCCAAGGCCATCCCAGACAGGCCCGACTCGGCCCCGGCGTCTCCAGTCCCGCCGAGTCGGCCAAGGCCATCCCAGGCAGGCCCGACTCGGCCCCGGCGACCCCAGTCCCGCCGAGTCGGCCAAGGCCATCCCAGGCAGGCCCGACTCGGCCCCGGCGACCCCAGTCCCGCCGAGTCGGCCAAGGCCATCCCCGGCCGGCCCGACTCGGCCCCGGCGTCTCCTGTCCCGCCGATTCGGCCAAGGCCGTCCCCGACTCGGCCCCGGCCCAGTCCCGCCGAGTCGGCCAAGACCATCCCAGGCAAGCCCGACTCGGCCCCCGGCGACTCCTTTCCCGCCGAGTCGGCCAAGGCCGTCCTCGGCCGGCCCGACTCGGCCCCGTCGTCTCCAGTCCCGCCGATTCGGCCCCACCCCGGCACTATCTTGCCAGCGGGATAGGCCCCAGCCATCTCAGGTCGACCCAGCTCGGCCCCGACTAGACGGTACCCCGGTTCCCGCCAGATCAGCCCCAGTGATTCAAAAATCCGTTCCTCTGACGCGCGCGCCCGACAGCGCCCGACGCGCGCCGTCCGACAGCGCCAACATGCGCCGCCTGATAGCGCCAGATCCGACAATCCAACGGCCCCGCCGGCTGATGGGACGCAGACCCACGTGATCGCGCCAGCGTCACCCCTTGTAAAAGGATAAACTACGTCGGGAATCGGGTAAGGCATTATAACGCACATTTTACACACTCGATGTCCTAACTCTAAAAGGAACTACCTGATCCTTTTGAGACCTCTCCCTCCTCAAGAGCTCTCTCGAGCTCCTTCTCTGCTGTGACCTCCGTCACTAACTTGGGCGTCGGAGGGTCCCACTGGAGAACCCTCTCGGTCTTGGGACTTCTTTGCAGGCGATCCGGTGAAGAAGAAGAACCTCCATTCCCGACGTCCAGGAGGGGTGATCGAGCGTCATCAATGGTTAGTATTCTTGATTCTTAGTTAATAAATATTGCACAAGATTATTATTATTTATGAATACCGATATTCACAAAGATTGAAAATGAAAGACAGAAAGATAAGATTAGTTATTATTTACCAATTTAGCATCACACAGTCTCTATGATATGACAAAGAAGCTCGAAACTTACATTGATCACAGCGCAACCACAAATAGTTTGCGCAAGAAAAACAGGAAATAAAATAAAAATGCGGAAAGGAGGACGAGCACTCCCAACTGTTTGGCAAGCCCAGTCACATCTCATCTATTTTCCACTCGGTCTCTCCCAAACTCTATTTTCCTTTCCGGTAAACGCATCAGGTACATGATTCTACTTTGGAACCTGTGATAGCTGCTGGAACCTGATGGCTATAAGCATTTGTACGTGTTTATCTGAACCAATGGACTCAATGCATTAGAAATTTTTAAGAATGACCTATGAGCAATATAAGATCTTTAATAAATTTTATATATATAAAATAAAATTAATATATTTATTTGATATGAAATTTATTATAATAGTATTATCTGATGCGGATGCGGAGTTCATCATGATAATATGTAGACTTGAGGCTTGAATCTGTTAGATTTTGATAACCTCTTTAGGTTTGATAGCCCCTTCTACAAAATAACTAGTTTATCTCCCTTAACCTCATTCCTTATGTAGCAGACAACGATGGATTCTTGCTAACTTTATTAGGCAGAGAGAGGATTAATTATTTATATATATAACATTCAATTGGTATTTTCATCAAACACCTATTAATGACTTTAATACGGCTTAATGTTAATGGCTTAAACTCTCGGACCATTAACAGTCGATTGGTAGCCCTTCGTGTCTTCTGCATACACAGAAGAAACAATGGGTAGCCCTTCACCTTTTGCATACTAGGCTAGCTCTGGTCCTTCACCTTTCACATACCAGGCTAGATTTGGCCCTTGTCGCATATAAGTTAGATCGAGAAAGAGCGACTCTTCGCCTTTGTAACAATCTTGCATTCAAGGGCTAATCTAACATTCTTCCACTTGGGCCGAAAGTTATGACATTGCGCAAAATTAAATTTCATAATGTCATTCTTGCATCATGATTGACTTTAACATAATAAATTACATAATAAGAGTTATGACGGTCATACACATCCAATTTGCATACTCCCTTCCATATACTACTGTATTAGTAACTTATCATGTTAGGTCACATAATTTATATATAAATAACTTAATGTCCACTTAATTGTCTGAAAGACAGTAAATTTCTTGTTCAAAATAGTAAGTGTATACAAGCATAATGAACAAGAAATAATAAAAAAACCAGAAACATATCATATTAATGAGCTCAAGAGTGGCACAACATCATCATAATATCATCATAAGCAATCTTTAATATATAACATCATCATAATCAATCTTCAATACAACCAAGACCCATTCTATGTATATGTTCCTTAAATATTTTTGGTTGTAAACCTTTAGTCAAAGGATCTGCAATCATAAGATCTGTTCTAATATGTTCAATGCACACTATTTGTTTCTGGACCTCCTCCTTGACAGTAAAGTGCTTTAATTCCATATGTTTAGCACCTCTGGAATATCTGTTATTCTTGGAGAAGAAAATTGCTGTGGAATTATCACAATAAATTTGCAGCGGCTTGGTAATGGTATCGACAACCCCAAGTCCTGAAATAAAGTTTCATAGCCATAATGCATGAATTGTAGCTTCATAACATGCTACAAACTCTACTTCCATAGTGGATGAAGCAATGATTGATTGTTTGGCACTTTTTCATGAAATTGCTCCTTCTCCCAACAGGAACACATAGCCAAAAGTTGACTTTCTACTGTCAACACAACAAGTAAAATCTGAATCTGAATATCCAATCACTTCCAACTGATCAGATCTTTTAAATGTGAGCATATAATCCTTAGTTCCTTGAAGATATCTCATCACATTCTTTGCAGCTTTCCAATAATCAATACCAGGGTTACTCTGATAGCGGCCCAACATCCCAACCATGAAGTTGATATCTGGTCTTGTGCAGGTTTGCAAATACATTAAGCTACCCACAACAGAAGTATATAGAATATATTCCATTTTCTTACGTTCCACATCATTCTTTGGACATTGCATAAGACTAAATTTATCCCCTTCACCTTTAATGCAAGATTGTTACAAAGGCGAAGAGTCACTCTTTCTCGATCTAGCTTAGTATGCGAAAAATGAAGGGCCAAATCTAGCCTGGTATGCGACAGGTGAAGGGCCAGATCTAGCCTAGTATGCAAAAGGTGAAGGGCCACCCATTGTTTCTTCTGTGCGTACAGAAGACAAAGGTCTACTAATCGGCTATTAATGGTCTGAGAGTTTAAGCCATTAACATTAAGCCGTATTAAAGTCATTAATTGGTGTTTGATGGAAATACCAATTGAATGTTATATATATATATATAATTAGTCTTCTCTCTGCCTAATGAAGTTAGCAAGAATCCATCGTTATATGTTACAGAGGGAATGAGGTTAAGGGAGAGAAACTAATTATTTTGTAGAATGAGCTATCAAACCTGAAGAGGTTATCAAAATCTAACAGATTCAAGCCTCAAGTCTACATATTATCGTGATGAACTCTGCATCCGCATCAGGTAAATACTATTATAATGAATCTGCATCAGGTAAGTATGTTATTTTTATTTTATATATAATAAATTATTTATTGAAGATGCTATATTGCTCACAAGTGGTATCAGAGCCTGGTTCTAAAATAAATAATTTGTTCATATATTATGATTGATTAATTTTTCATCAGAATGAATTGATGATGAATATTTAATCTTTTAAAGTTATGATTGACATATTATTGGATATTAATCTATTCCATAAAAAGGTTCATCGCTAGGAGAATCCGGCTGATCCTGTTACGAATTAATGGCATGCATAGATAAGATCATTGTGTTATACTAGTATGTATGGCAAAACTGATATTTATAGATTGAATCAGATTGATAATCTATGAAGGTTGATGTCGGCTAATGCATGCAGCAATGCTACTATATTCATCATTATCAAAATTAAATGTTAGATTTTTAATAATACTAGTATTATTGTTTAGTTTTATGACATTAAGATAAATTAGTTAGTTAGTCACCAAAGTGGCCAAACTAGTTTATATTCAGTCATATAATTTATGAGATTTTTTATAATATTAGTATTATTGCTTAGTTATATGACATTAAGATAAATTAGTTAATTAGTCACTAAAGTGGCCAAACTAATTTATATTTAGTCATATAATTTATAAAAATTTAGGTATATAACATTAAGATAAATTAGTTAGTTAGTCACCAAAGTGGCCAAAATAATTTATATTCGGTCATATAATTTATGAGAATTTTGATATTAGAATTATTATAGTTATATGACATAAAGATTAAATTAGTTAGTTAGTCACCAAAGTGGCCAAACTAATTTATATTCAGTCATGCAATTTATGAAATTTTATAGAATATTGTTAATGATTTGTTGGTTGTTAGAAATTAAGAATTCGCCCAAAGGTGGATTAATATTCTATAACTAACAAACCTAAAGGAGAAAATCTAATATTCTCTTATCAAATTTATATGGATATCCAAAGATACTATATATATATTTTGATAAGATTTATTAATTTCTTTAAAAGTTTAAATAGCATTCTAATTATGATGTATATTGTTGTATTTACCCAAAGGAAATCTATAATATATTTTATGTTTAATTATCTAAATTTGAGCATTTATGTTTTTGCAGCTATTTCTCTTCATTCACATGCTTCTGCTGTTACTATGTTTAATAGCCTAAACTTCTCTGAATGGCGTGAGCAAGTCAATTTTCATTTAGGTGTCTTAGATCTTGACTTGGCACTATTAGAAGAAAAGCCTACTGACATTACGGATATGAGCAGTGAGGCAGAGAAGTCAAAACATAAAGCATGGGACAGATCTAATAGGTTATGTCTAGTTTCATGCAAATGACAATTGCCAACAACATTAAATCAACTCTTCCAGAAAGTGTAGTAGCTAAGGAATATCTTATGCTTGTGGAAGAGCGCTTTCGTTCCGCTGATAAGTCACTTGTAGGGACACTGATGGCTGAACTCACGATCATGAAATATGATGGGTCGCGAAGTATGCAGCAACATGTCCTAGATATGACTAATATTGCAGCAAGACTTAAGACCCTAGGAATGGTTGTGGATGACTCCTTTTTAGTATAATTCATTATGAACTCATTACCTCAAGAGTATGGGCCTTTTCAAATTAACTATAACACTATTAAAGATAAATGGGATGTTAATGAATTGGCCAGTAAGCTTACTCAAGAGGAAATGAGATTGAAAGCACAAGGGGATCATTCAATAAACCTAGTGGGTCAAGGAGCTGGTAAAGTTATCAAACCAAAATCAAAGAAATTTAAGAAAAAAGCACCCACTAAAGTATCACAGGTTGCTGATAATGATAAGAAGGAAAGAAAGAAAGATAAATGTCACTTTTGTAAGAAAGAAGGACATTATCAGAAAGATTGTTTGAAACGAAAAGCTTGGTCCGAAAAGAAAGGTATCTTTCATTATGCTTCTCCAATTTATGAATCAAACTTATCTGAAGTTCCTTCTAACACTTGGTGGTTGGATTCTTGTGCCACTACTTATGCTTCTAATGTAATAAGTAGTGATTCCTTACAATCCAGAGCATAAACCCAAATGAGAACTTCTTGTTCATGGGGAACCGAGAGAAGGCCACAATTGAAGGCATTTGGACTTATCGTCTTACTTTAGATACTGGGCATCACCTGAATCTACTACAAACTCTCTATGCTCCTTCACTTTCTAGAAATTTAGTTTTTGTTTCGAAACTTGATGTTAATGGGTTTAGTTTTAAGATTGGAAAAGGATGTTTCAGTTTATTTAATAAAGAAGGTACCTTTATTGGTTCTGGAATTCTTATGGATGAATTATATAAATTGAAACTTGATGATAAATTTTTTGCATCCCTGATGTGTGTCCATCAAAATATTGGAATTAAGTGTAGTATGGCAAATGACAACTCTGCTTTCTTGTGGCATAAATGTTTAGGTCATATATCCAAAGAACGAGTACAAAGATTAGTAAAGAATGAGATTTTACCAAATCTAGATTTTACTGATCTCGGTTTATGTGTGGATTGCATTAAGGGAAAGCAAACCAAACATAACAAGAAAGGAGCTACAAGAAGTACTCAGCTTCTTGAAATTACACACACTGATGCATGTGGACCTTTTGACACTCCATCCTTTGGTGGAGAAAAGTTCTTTATCACCTTTATAGATGATTTTTCTCGTTATAGATGTCTATTTTCTTAAAGAGAAATCTCAAGCTATAAATGCTCTTGAGGTATTTACTAAAGAGATTGAAAGACAACTAGATAGAAAAGTGAAAATAGTAAGATCTAATAGAGGTGGTGAGTATTATGGAAAGTACAATGAATCAGGGCAAAATCCAGGTCCATTTGCAAAATTTCTTGAAAGACATGGCATATGTGCACAGTATACTATGCTAGGCACACCTTAACAAAATGGTGTGGCAGAAAGGCGAAATAGAACATTAATGGATATGGCAGAAAGGCGAAATCCAGGGTGACTTGCAGGAAGTGGATGACTGCCTAGAAGAGGAGGTTACAATGCCACCTGATGTGGCTGATCACTTCCCTGGGTGGTAGCATAACACCCTGCACAATTCTCAAAGCCAGATGATAATTTGACAGCTCAGTTCTAGCGTCGGCCTTTGTTGGCTTCAGCCTTGGCCTCGGCCCCCAGCCTCGGCCTCGCCTCGGCCCCCGACTGCGGCCTCGGCCACAGTCCCTGGCCTCGGCCCCCAGCCTCAGCCCTAGCCTCGGTCCCTGGCCTCGGCCCCCAGCCTCGGCCTCGGCCTTGCTCGGCCTCCGGCTTCGGCCTCGGCCTCAGTCCCTAGCCTCGGTCCCCAGCCTAGGCCTTGGCCTCGCCTCGGCCCCCGGCTTTGGCCTCAGGCCTCGGTCCCTGGCCTTGGCCCCCAGCCTCAGCCAGCCTCGCCTCGGCCCCCAACCTCAGCCTCGGTACTTTGTATTGCATGTTCTCAACCTAGTGTCGCGGAGCCAACTTCGGATACCAACTTAGTGATTTGAAACACTAACAATTGCCACATAGCTTGCTCGTCTGTTTTACCAAAATCACGGGCAGTTACCAACGTATTATGCAGTTGTTGATATTTACGATGCACGCTTAGCAACTGCGCACCCACCTGCCACTTACAGAGCTGATCCTAACGGAAGATGGGATTCGATAGTTAATCCACAAAGGGTAAGAGGGACTCCTGAACATGTATATATGGACTCTGAATCATAACGAGGGAGGGGGACTCAATCTCTACTCTCTCATTCAAATCTCTGTTCTCAAATCGCTGACTTGAGAGTCGAGGGTCCCCATCGGAACCACCGGTCTGAGACTTTTCTTGCAGGTTTCCCACTGAAGGAGGCGGTCCCTGTCATTCCTTTGAAGGCCTACGAAGCATTTCTATTGCCTGACGCTTCTCAAAAGTGATTTGGCAGCAACAGATTGGTGCGCCAAGTAGGGGGGCACGTCAGACAAATGTTTACCCTCACGCATCTGTGATCCCACGACCTCTGCAAGGAAGAAGATGGTGGTTACGCGAGCACAGGAAGCTTCCATCAGCCAGGCCGTAGGATGCCTCCCGCAAGCTGAATAGTCAGAGGCCAACCTCCCTATTTCGCCTCCCCCGTAACTACTGGCTAGTCAGGCCGATCGGCTCGAGGCCCTGACTCATCATGTGCAAAATCTGATGGCGGTGGTGTGGGGACTGCAGGAGCAGGGCTTCGCCACCACGCCTATGCCACCTCAATCCCCTCCGCCTCATATGGAGGGCCATGGAGCTAGCCGACCTCACCGTGGCAGGACCCCTCCGGAGGCCTCCCACCACTCGTCCCCGAAGCCTCGACCTCGACGTGGCAGGACCCCTCCGAAGGCCTCCCGCCACTCGTCCCCGAAGCCTCACCGCCGGGAGACCTCTAAGCGGTGGCGGTCTCCTTCCCACCATTCTGATCGCTCTCACCGGCGGCATGGCGAGAAGGAACCAAGGCACGTGCATCCCCTGCACCGACGGCCTTCCCCATCTTCATCTTTCAAATCCTCAAAAGAAGATACTAACAGGAAGACCGCTCGCCGGGCCGAGCAGCGACTGGACGAGTACCATCAATGATTGGAAAAGCTTAGCCGCAGGATCACTAACCCAAACATGATGGACTACGACCATCGCCCCCTGCTCTCTCGCCGCATTATGGAGGAGCCGGTCCTGCTTCGGTTCTGTCTTCCCCAGCTGGATCCCTATGATGGCACTACAGACCATGGACCACTTGAAAAGCTATAAGGTCTTTATGCAAGTCCAGGGGGTGATGGACTCTCTTCTCTATGTTGCCTTCCCGGCTATGCTTCGAAAGGCAGCACATGTGTGGTATTCCTGTTTACCACCACACAATATCAACTCTTTCAAGCAACTCGAGCGATCTTTCCTGGCCCACTTTGATGCATGCCGAAAGATCCCCCAGGTGGCTGATAGCCTATTCGTCGTCTAGCAGAGGAGCGGTGAAACCCTAAAGGACTTTGTAGCTCAGTTCAAGGAAGCTGCATTGGAGGTATACAATCTTGAGGACTCTGTGGCCACGCTGGCTCTAAAGAGGGGACTCCGTCCCTCCAGGTTTGCTTATTCCTTGGACAAAAAGCCTCCCCACTCCTATGCCAAACTGTTGCCCTACCTTCGGCGTCCCCCTCCCATGAGGCCTGGAGTCCTCCGCAACAAGGAACTCTACTGCCGATATCACAGAGACTACAACTACGACACTGAAGATTGTCGTCTATTGAAGAAGGCTATCGAAGATCTCGTTCAGCAAGGCCATCTGGGCAAGTTCGTCCGGAGAGGGAACCCAGCGGTCCCGGGCCCGTCGGCACCTCCAGCGCCCTAGATTGGCATGGACAACGCCCTGATGGAGAAGACGGTAGCCATGATATCCTGGGGGGCAAGCAGCTGTCCTAAAAGACAGCGAGAGGAGGGAGAAGACTCTGTAATTCCCTTCTCAAAAAGGGATCTAGAAGGGGTAGTCAACAAACATGATGATAGTGTTGTCGTGTCTATGACGATTGCGAAGCACCCTGTAAAACTAATTTTGGTTGACAGTGGAAGTCAGTAGATGTTTTAAGTTACGACGCTTTTATTAGAATGAATTTACCTAAAAGTTCTCTTCGATCCGTCACCACTCCCTTGATGGATTTCACTGGAGACTCCGTCAGGGTTGAGGGGGAAGTTACCCTTCCTGTTACCGCTGGGACTTTGCCGCGTCAGAGCACGGTTCTCATGAACTTCCTAGTGGTTCGGGTCCCATTGGCTTACAACGCTATTTTGGGGAGACCCGGTTTGAACCTTCTGGATGTTGTTATCTCCACCAAAAGGTTACTTGTAAAGTTCCCCACCAACGAAGGAGTTGGGGAGATGAGGGGAGAACAGAACCCATTACCGCTCTACTACTACTTAGCCCCTAGTCCACAAGGGATGGTGTTGCAACAGCGTCTGAACCGCTCGACCCCCGAGACTTGGAGAGGAGGGGGGAGCCAGCCAAGTACTTGCTGACCTTCCCCTTAGGGGAGGACCCGATGAGAACCATCCAGGTCAGAGCACTACTTCCGGAGGAGGCACGCGATCAGCTCCTTATTTTCCTGCGTGCCAACTCCAACATCTTTGCATGGTCATCATCTGATATGCCAGGCATCCCAGAGGAGATAATCACTCATCGGCTCAACATTAAGCTGGAATGCCGGTCTGTCCGACAGAAGAAGAGAAGCTTCACCTCAGATAGGCAAAAGGCCATTGACGAAGAAATCCGCAAGCTGAAGGCTGCAGGCCACATTCGGGAAGTTCACTACCCCGACTGGTTGGCTAACGTCATGATGGTCCGCAAGGCCAACGAGAGTTGGAGGATGTGCGTAGATTTAAATAACCTCAACAAAGCATGTCCCAAGGATAGCTTTCCCTTACCTCGGATTGACCAGCTGGTGGACGCTACGTCCAGTCACGAGACCCTTAGCTTCATGGACGTCTTCTCTGGGTACAACCAGATCAAGATGAACCCGGAAGACAAGGAAGCTATTTCGTTCATAACCAAGAAGGGGATATACTGCTACAAGGTGATTCCGTTCGGACTGAAGAACGCGGGGGCCACTTACCAAAGGCTAATGAATAAAGTCTTCGAGGACCAGATCGGACGCAACATGGAGGTATACGTGGACGACATGCTGACCAAAAGTATCCATGCCACCAACCACATTGCCGACCTAACGGAGCAGCAACCTTCACCGGTACCAGATGAGGCTGAACCCTCGCAAGTGCGCCTTTGGGGTGGCAGCCGGCAAATTCTTGGGTTTCATGGTGACACAACGAGGAATCGAGACAAATCCCGATAAGGTCCGAGCCATCTTGGACATGAGATCTCCCACCAACAAGAAGGAAGTGCAGCGCTTGGCCGGAAGGGTAGCGGCCCTAAGCCGTTTTCTATCCAAGTCCGTGGAGAGATGTCTGCCTTTCTTCAAGGCTCTGCTCAAAGTCAATGGCTTTGAATGGACGAGAGAGTGCAAGGAGGCCTTCGATGGGTTAAAAGAGTTCCTGTCCACCTCGCCACTGTTGTCTAAACCAAGGGGTGAGGAAGAACTCCTTCTGTATCTCGCAGTCTCTCCTGAAGCTATCAGCTCCGTGCTTGTTCGCATGAACACCGACGGGACACAAAAGCCAGTGTATTATACCAGCAAGGTGCTCCATGACACTGAGACTAGATATTCAAGAGTCGAGAAGATCATTTTTGCATTGATCATCTCTGCCCAACGCCTCAGGCCCTATTTTCAAGCTCACTCGATCATGGTGGTCATATACCAACCGCTCAAGGCGATCCTTTCTCGTCCTGATACCTCTGGCCGGCTGGCAAAGTGGGTGCTCAAGCTGGGAGAGTTCGACCTGTCATTTTGACCCAGGTCAGCTATGAAGTCTCAAGTCTTAGCAGACTTCTTGGTCGAGTGCACTTGGGCAGAAGAGCAACCAGAAGAATCCCATGCAAACCCCTTGGGCGTTGAAGCCTAGGAGAGGGAATGACTACCTCCTTCATGTAGATGGAGCATCAAACTCTCAAGGAAGCGAAGCGGGCCTTATTCTGGCTAGCTTAGATGGAGTGGTGACCGAGTATGCCCTCCGTTTCCTTTTTTCAGCTACCAACAACCAAGCCGAGTATGAAGCCATACTGTCAGGAATAAGACTAGCTCGCGAGATCGAGGTGAAACGCCTTAGTGTTTTCACTGACTCCCAGCTAGTCTCTGGCCAGATTAAGGGGGAATACGAGGCATGGGATCCCACTATGTCCCGTTACCTAAGTATGGTGTAGTCACAAGTCTCTCCCTTGTCTCACTTCAGCGTCAGCTACATCCCCCGGGGAGAGAACGCCAGAGCTGATGCTTTGTCCCGACTAGACATCTCGATCGATGGAACTTTGGGAAGAACCTACGTAGAGCATTTGGAAGCCCCAAGCATCAACGTAGTTGAAGAATCCATGCCAGTCCAATAAGAGCCCTCCTGGATGGATGTTTACATCCAATACTTCACTGCTGGCACCCTCCTAGTCGATCCCGCCGAAGCCAAGCTCTTCAAGTGGCGAGTACATAAGTTCCTATTGCTCGATGGGCAACTGTACCGAAAATCTTTCTCTCATCCCCTCCTCAGATGTGTTGGTCCCGCAGATGCCGACTACGTCCTCCGCGAGATCCATGAAGATATTTGCAGAAACCACTTGAGGGGCAGAGCGCTGTCACACAAGGCCTTACGCCAAGGCTATTATTGGCCCACCATGCGAGAAGACACAACCGAGCTGGTTCGGAAGTGTGATAGCTGTCAGCGACATGCTAATATCCAGCAGCTGCCAACCTCTCAACTAAGCCCCCTGTCGGCTCCATGGCTGTTCGCCCAATGGGGAATGGATATTCTAGGGCCATTCCCTCCAACTTCTGGTCAGTGAAAGTTTTTGCTCATCGCTATCGACCACTTCATCAAGTGGGTGGAGTCCGAAGCGCTGGCCAAGATTACCGAAGTCAAGGTGAGGAACTTCTTTTGGAAGTCTGTTATTTATCGGTTCGGACTACCCCACATACTTGTTACCGACAACGGGCGCCAGTTCGACAATGCTCCCTTCAAAGAGTTCTGCGCCGAACTAGGAATATGTCAAAGGTTCACCTCTGTCGGTCATCTCTAGACAAACGGAGTGGCATAAGTGACAAATCGGACAACCTTCAAGGGCTTAGGATACGTCTGGATGACTTCAAAGGAAGGTGGGTAGAGAAACTCCAGAACGTGCTGTGGGCATACCATACGATGCCCCGAACCCCCACTGAAGAAACTCCTTTCAGTCTCGTGTTTGGATCGGAAGCAGTCATTCCAGTGAAGATCGGCATCCCTAGTCCCCGGACGCAATCGTATGATGAGGAGAACAACCCCAATCAGTTGAGAGCCAACCTCGACCTTGTTGACAAACTCTGTGATCAAGCACGATTCAGGATGGCCTCCTACCAACAAAGAGTCACAAAATATTACAATGCTCGAGTTCGTCCCAGAACGTTCCTCCCTGGCGACCTAGTCCTCAGACGAGCCGAAGTCTCGAAACCTACAGAAGGGGAAAAACTATCTCCCAACTGGGAAGGGCCCTACCGAGTCACTGATGTATCATGGAACATACTGGATCGAAGGGCTAGACGGAAAGCCTCTCCCTCGCATTTGGAATGCAGACAACCTACGTTGGTACTATCAATAGTTTGCTAATGAATTTAGTTTCAGCATGTCTGCTAGAATACAATTCATTTTCTTACTAACAGAAATGTCTGAGCAATTTGCTTCACCTGAAGCCCGACTCCGCGTCGATGCCTGAAGCCCGACTCCACGTTGACGCCTGAAGCCTGACTCCGCGTTGGTGCCTAAAGCCTAACTCCGCATCGGCACCTGAAGCCCGACTCCGCGTCGATACCTGAAGCTCCACTCTGCGTCAGTACCTGAAGCCCAACTCCACATTGGCACGGTTTGATTCCGTGTCAGCACATTGGCCCGGCCCCGCATCCACGCTTCGCTTGGTTTCATTTCGGCATTCTCAGCAGACTCCGTACCGGTTCTCAAGCTAAGCTGTGGGTACTCTATAACCCAGTGCCTTCCCTAAATCGACTTCGCATCGGTGCGTTACTCCCTTGGCACTCCCAGCCTTTGTATCGGCCTAGGGCCAAGGTCGGGTCCTCTACTCTAGTTGTTTTAACAGTCATCCAAAACCTAACTACACTCACCTCACGGCTTCGTCTTCAGCGGCAGGTTCTGAAGCCGGTGGTATGTAAGGGACTGAAGTCCTCACCTCTTCCGCAGCCCTGGGGGGCTCCTCATCTATCACCTCTACCCTGGGAGGCTCTGTTGCCACTTCTGCTTCGGCGGCCTCGAGGATGGGGTCGGGGGTTGGTTCGACGGCCCCCGCATCCGGCACGGTCGGTTGTGGCGATGGCACATCCACCCTTTGTTCCTCGGGGGGTGTTTCAATCGTGATATCGACATCCACTTCCCTCTCCGTCCAAGGCCGATGGGAGAGTGGTGTTGGAGATTGAGTCTGTGCCGATGACGGTGATCGAGGCCTTTTCCTTTGCTCGTCGGCCCCTGCAATTTTCTCTTTGGCCTTTTCAACCCTGGTCTTTTTCCTAGTTGCTTTGGCTATAGCCTTCTTCTCATAAGGGGCCCCATTCACCCCAGCTCTCCTCACTTCAGCCGCTGCCTTCCACACCTCCTCAAGCGAAGGCAACATACCTACACAGCAACTAGACATTGTAAAAAAATAAAAAAAAGAGAGAAGGAAAGATGAAAAGGTAAAAAGGATGAGGTGAGTGAATTGGCTACTCACCACCATATGGAATAAGGCTGGCAAGTTGGAGGTTCTCTTTGGCTAAAAGCTGGTTGCAACGAGGGATGTCGGCAGTCAGAAGCTATCCAAATGCCATTTGATCCCTCGGGAGTATGGAAGAATCCCTATTTGCATTAGTATTGGGTGTTCCCAAGATTCCACTCACCCCCTCGACGTCGGCAAAAAAGAACCTATCCTTCCACCCCTTGATGGATATGGGAAGGTATAGTTTAAGAGCCTTAGTGGGTCTAGGGTTCGACCACCACCCCGCTTGCTTGTGGAGGGTGTAGAAGCTACGAAACAAGGAGATCCTAGCCTTTATTCCCTGAAAATGACAAAGTACTAGGAAGCCGACGATGGTCCGAATGGAATTTGGGACTAACTGCGCGGGCGCCAAGGAGTACCTGTCCAAGAGGTTGAGGAAGAAGGGATGAAGGGGTAACCGAAGCCCCGCCTTAAAGAAAGCTCCGTACAAGGCAACCCCCCAGGATGGGAAGAAGTCACCCTGTCATCAGGAGCGGGACGAGACAGACGCATGTCGGTGGGAAAACTATACTTGGCCCTAAGATTTACAATGTCTTGGGTCGTCATGGTGGAGGTAGTCCATTCGGGGGATTCCTTAGCGGTTGAGGACGGACCAGCGACGGCCGGACGGTGCCGGATTGGGGCCCGTCCAGCTGCTCGTTGCTGTTCCAAAGGAACGTGGTCGGAGGATGAAGAAGACCAGCTAGGTGTTGGGGAAGAGGAAGGTTGTGAAGGGACGGGAGTATATCCCCCGGAATCGAAAAGAGAGTAAGAAAGTGAAGAAGCCATGAGGACTGACCTGAAGAACTTGAACCGAGATTGAAGAGGATAGAGCTCGAGAGAAAAAAAATGGAGATGGGAGATGAACAGGCGCTTGCGGAATCAAGGTGAGGGAGCAGAACGCAGAAAAGGTAAAAAATAGAGGACAGGGACGACTTCCCCCTTTATACCCTCATTTCAAATCATCCGCCTGTCTTCAATTTGACCGTGTGTTCGCCACCATTGAAAATCGCTTCGGCAACCACCCGACGCGTGAAACACGAAAGACACCGCCAATGAGGGGACAGCGGTGACCTCACCGCAATGATAGTGCCTACCTTTTCGTAGCTCCTCGCCCAAGGAAAATCCTGCCCAATCCCAACGGCCCGAACGGGTGAAATGATGGCACAGAGATCAGCCATCCGGTAGATACTAACACCCCTTTCGCTGGCAACTATACGCCTGCCCATCTCAGGGGTGGGGGGGCATCTGATGTGGCTGATCACTTCCCTGGGCGGTAGCATAACACCATGCACAATTCTTGGAGCTAGATGATAATTTGACAGCTCGGTTCCAGCGTCGGCCTTTGTTGGCTTCAGCCTCGGCCTCGGCCCCCAGCCTCGGCCTCGGTCCCTGGCCTCGGCCCCCGCCTTGGCCCCCGGCTTCGGCCTTGCCCCTAGCCTCGGCCTCGCTTCGGCCCCGGCCTCGGCCTCGGTCCCTGGCCTTGGCGTCGGTACTTTATATTGCATGTTCTCAACCTAGTGTCGCGGAGCCAACTTCGGATACCGAACTCAGTGATTTGAAACATAACAACTGCGCATAGCTTGCTCGTCTGTTTTACCAAAATCACGGGCGGTTACCAACTTATTATGCAGTTGTCGATATTTACGGCGCACGCTTAGCAACTCCGCACCCACCTGCCGCTTACGGAGCCGATCTTAATGGAAGATGAGATTCGATAGTTAATCCACAAAGGATAAGAGGAACTCCCGAACAGTATATATGGACCCTGACTCACAATGAGGGGGGGACTCAATCTCTACTCTCTCATTCAAATCTCTGTTCTCCAAATCGCTAACTTGAGCGTCGGAGGGTCCCCGCCGGAACCACTGGTCCGAGACTTTCTTGTAGGTTTCCGGCTGAAGGAGGCAGTCCCTGTCATTCCTCTGAAGCCCTACGAAGCATTTCTATCAGCAACACCACCTGTTAAAACTTGTAAAAGTGAAAAGTCCTGCTTATTTAGTGAAACTAAAGAACAAAAAAATTGATATTATGACATACCAAATTCATTAATTACATTCTATTGTAGATTGATGCTATTGTGGAGAGGGAGGATATTATGTCTCTCGAGCAACGGTGAGTTCTTTGGTTCAGAGTGTAGCTCCATTATCAAAGATATTTTAACTAGGTCTGCTTTTCCTCACGTTTTGTTTTATGGTTTTTGGGTTTTTATCATAAAATAGAATAGGGAATACAGAGAGAAGGTGAATATGGTAAAGCAGAAGCTCTTGGAATTTAAGGCTGCACGTCTTGCTAGAGGGCAGCAACGTCCTGCATTTATGAGCAAAGAGTCAAGTGATGAGTCCTCTAGTGATGATGATGATGCTGATGATGATGAGAATTTTGCTGTGGATTGGAGAGCACAACATCTGTAACATAACTGTTTGCCATATCTTTTTATATTTTCACCAAGAGAAACGTTCAAGTTTATTCAGGAGCTGGGTGTGAAGCAGTTATACAGGAATTCATGTGAATCATCTTTTGAACAACTGCTCATGAACTGTATGGATGCCCTTGCCTAACTGCTGAGAGAAGTTGCTCAGGATTTTGACTACAACTCGTCCTTGATCTTCTTGTCTGTTTTGAAGAAAAGTACCATTTTTCTATTTGGGTTTTCAGGTTGCTTTTGAGTGATGGGGGTTGTGCAGCTTGGTTATAGCCTCAGCAAATCTTTATTCGGTACTGAAATTAGTCTCCCTCAAAATTACTAACGTTTGGATGCATTGTATCATACCTGCATTTCCTCACCTGTTTGGTTGATGGGGCTACAGAGGCTCCATCTGAATGACGTGAAACGGAGTGATTTCCTTGAGGTGCTCTCCGTATAAAATGCTGTTCAGGGGTCTGACCGAATTGGACTGGCCCGTTGTGGAGTTTGTTTAAGAGATCCTATCGTTGCTTAATAAAGATAGTCCCATCGCCAAGAAAATGGTTGTTGCAGCAAAAGCAGCTAGCTTATTCGACTCCATCCTTTAGCAGCAAGACGTTATGAAGTTTACAAGAATTTCTAAAATATTTCAAAAAATATTCTGCTACTTATGATATGTTGCAAGCTTACAGCGAAAGCAGCCATGGTTAACGCGACCAAATAATGTGACAATCTGCATGTAAGGATGTTCTTGTTTGATAAAACACACTTCACATCAAATATAATTTGGTAATTGCTTATGCTCACTATTTACTTGATGCTCTTGTGCTTTGTAGGTACGTAATCAGCAGCTCAAAACCTTATATTTAAATATGGAAGTCTTAAGATCTTCAAATCATGTAACTTAGATCGAATTCATAAGCACCAGAACTCGACTATGAGAGACATGCAATTAGGCAGTCATGATCCAAATATTTTCTTGATAAGATGATGGTAACCGTAGTGTCTTTTACAGATTCCGCACATGGTAGCTACGAACATGCAATGAATCCAAAGAATAAACTTCTTCAATGCTCCATTCAGTCATTGCACTGGTTTATTTTATAAACCAAATTGAGAGTTAACCAAGTTTAATCACAGCGGGTTCCTAAAATTATCCCATTCAAGTTCGATGACAGACTTTTGCTGGACAGCTCCTAGAATTTGGAAAAGCTGACAAAACTTAAGCAACTTATGTTACTGGCTGGGTGTCCATCAACAGTTGAGAACTGCAGCAAGAAAATAATTTATTGATGTCATTGCCATAATTTTACACATAGGCACCCAACTAATTTTGGTTCATAAAGAATAAACAATATACAATCATGAAGAAAATTTTCAGTGGCTTAAAGAGCATGATGAGCTGCCCTACCCGAAATTGATTTGCAAATTTGCAACACTGGACTCCAGAAAAGAACCTATCAAGTTCCAAAAAGAAATTTTTGATCCCAAAAACTGTACTTGAGCCGATCTCCAAGATCCTTCTCTGGCATACCCCAACTCTCTAGAGATTACATCTTGAACATAATCAATTTCTTCAAGAAAAGGCAACAACGCAATAGAGCCTTTGGACTCCAGGTTTTTAATCCACCCATGTAACAAAAAAGTTACAACCTGTTTGCCACAAAAGAATTAGTCTTCCATTTTCTTTCAGATGTTTTAGATACTTGACTATAAGTATCAAAAAACCATCGAAGCACATGGAAGCTGCTTTATCTCACAAAAGAAAATACCAAAGCAGATAATCATTTTCAGCTCATTGGGCAAGACCTGGCATATAAGTTAAAAGGAAGAGCAAATATTCTAGCACTTATTGGATGCAAATAAAATAGAAGGTAGTAATTTGCTCATCTATCTTTAGACAATAACAAAGATTTCATCATGAGAATTGTAACGCGGCAACCATTATATCTACTGAGTATGCATATGTGCAGCATAAGAGCCTCATTAAATAATATCCTCCTACCTAGCAGATTTGATCTACATTCATTTTCATGGACCTATATGATCGCAAAGCTAGAGTACAGCAGTTAGTTAATCAGTAGGCAATGATTGTAATTTTTTTTCAATAAAAACTCTCATGCTATAAATATATTTTTTAATTTGTTAGATATGGCCAAACTGTACCAAACCAAAGTTCAGGGCAAACTATACCGAAACATTCCAGAACTAATATGGTTCAATGATTTAATACATAAGCCAAACCACCTCGAATCGATCCCGACTGCTTTGTATCATATTGGACCATTTGGTTCAGCTTGATATGGTACGGTTTATAGGTTGGGGCCTCTCGGTTTACGTGACTGGTATAGTACATTTCATGCTGAATTATACTGATTCGATACTAAAATAGTATCAGCTTCTAGTATAGCAAACCTTGAAGGTGGTTGTTTTGTTGTATAAGCCATGATAATAGAGGTACTAAGTAAGATTACATCTCCATGATGTGTTTAGAAAGTTGAATCTCAAATTACGACATTGATACTCTTTCTACCTACCAGTAGGGCTAAATGAAAAAAGGTTATGGAAATTAGCTACCACGAATTGTTAAGTTGTGAACTGGGAATAATATGTCAAACAATTGACGGATCAAGTGGTTTCTCTGTTGCCAACTCAATATTTTGGGAGGACCATTCATTTTTTTATCAAAGTATATGACACATGACTTGAGAATTGATATTCACTTTCCTCATTATAACAGAATAAAAATAAGATCAATGATGTAAAGGCCCATAAAATGTGAAAAAATAAGTAGGATTCAAAGAAATCAGGCATACCATAAATATTCAATTAATTCTAAAATTAATTATTGGATCAATCTTGTTGGGATCCTCTTCTGACAGACTAGATAACCTATAAAAATCGAGTAGAGTTCTACTAGTTTTTATGTTGTGCACCATAAATCACTAGTGAATCACATCCAATTGCCATAGATCACTTACTCAAACATTCATCCTGATAAAACTTTTTAACCTGTTCATTTGATTCATACATTTCTCAATTTAATAACTCAACTTAATTTATCCTATTTAGATAGAATAGTATTTTGATATCCTATTTAGCAAAATCTTTAAACAACATCCATATTATTTTTACACATAGCTTTGAAGATCACATTCATAATTGATTTCACTATTAAAACCATTTCATACACTCAGATCAAGTCTGTAGTACATCACTAGGTTACAACTATGTACATCCATACATACATGTTCTCCCCATCCTCATATACACACGCCTCTAGATACATTTTATATCCAATTTACATTTCTTTAAACTAACAAATATCACAACATATAACTAAGGATCTACGTCCCAGATCAAAGCTAAGGCCAACCTTCTAATCCTGCCAACGAGCTCACTGATCTGTAATGAAAAATACCAAAATAATGGGATGAGACCAAAGTCTCAGTGACTGGATAACTATCTAACCATGAAAAAATTAAGAACAAAATTACCATTTCAAAATATACTAACACTGTATAGTATGAATAAATTAAAGTATACTTTTGAACATGATATCAGAAAACATAAAATATAGCATATGCTTCAAATAATATACCAATACTGAATTACTATATCAATCATTTTTCTACTGAAAAATAAACTATTTGTATAAAAACCATATATGTTGTATTGTTTTATAAAACATGTAAATACTTTTCTGTAGCCTAGCTTGTCTGTTCTTTTCACTTTGATCCCAACTGGGATATGTTTTGCCCACTGGCAATTTCTTTTTTAAACTCTCCCCCACCAGGGGTCTGTTTGGCCCACCAGACTATGTTTAAAATACAATGCGTATTTTTTAAATCTGCCCATCGGCATTTCTTTTTGAAACTTTCCCCACTGGAATGTACTTGGCCCCAGGCTTTTTTTAAAAAAAATTATATGCAAGCTTTTCAAAATCTCATGATGCTGGGCTATGTGTACTGCCTCTGAGGTATCATCCTACAGTCGCCTCCTACAGGTGTACTCTCATCGGGTGCGTGTCTGTTCAACGGATTTCTGCACTTTAGTAGCACCCTTCACTACTCATGTGGTTCATCGGATAAGTGCCTATATCTTTTTCTGGGCTTTTACCATGCCCTTTCGTGTCCCCTCGGGCCATATAGTAACCAAGCTCATTACCGAGCTATGATTCTTTGCCCCCATGGGCTGCTTGCAACCTTTCCTATTGGGCTTGGTCTAGCTTGTACTCACTTCTGGCCTCGAGATCATCGTACGATTGAATTACAAGGAGGTGCCACTGGTTCAATAGTGTGCAATGCTCATACTATGGCACAGATATAGGGTGATCAGTCCCATAGCTGCTTGATGCTTTGTATGATACATGCATCAAAACATGTTCTTTTTAAAACTTTACCATGTATATATGCCCATGCATGCCTTTGAAACTCATACTTTTCTTTGAAACTAATGCGCTTTTTCTTAAACTCATGCTTTAAATTGAAATATGTTTTGAATTCATGCTTTGCTGTAAAATATATTTTAAACCCATGCTTTGAAATGCATTATAAACTTAGTTCTTATTTCCCATATTTGAAACCCTTTGAAACACTATACTAGGCAATCATATTTTGGGTTTATATCAAAATAATTAAAAAAGATATAACTATTTGTAATTTGAATGTTGACTTGATCCTGAATAGATCAGAGTGGAGGAAGCAGATTTATGTAACCAACCCCATGTAGTTAGAAAAAGGCTTAGATGAGTTGAGGATATCAAAATATCCACATGATATCTCAAAAATAATATACACAACTAGATGAGAAACCCACTCACCTTTACTATTAGCTCTCTTTCAGCTACTCTCTCTCTTATTTTGACTCCTAAAATAATTTTTTGGACTTAAGTCACCACATAGGTTTGGTCAGGGGTACATATAACTAGGTTCTCAGGTTTATATGACATAACCATAATCATGGGAATGGCACGCATGTGGACAAAAGAGACTTCCCGTCTCCAAGCTTTTGGCGTGGAATCATAAGGAGAAGCTCCTAAAGCGCACAATTGTCAATCAAAAATAATAAAGCAACAAAGGCACTTTATGTTGGCAATAGAGTTCGCTAAGCAAGCTTCGATCAGAGCTAAAAATTTCTCCAAAGTGGCTAACAATGGAAGTGTGATTTAAGTTTCCTCATATGACCAAAATTTCAAAACTAGGAAGAAAAATATTGCCAAATTATAATTATGATGGGTTTATATCTTTCTAATTTCTTTTTAGAAAAAGATAGTTTGAACTCTATATATAATTGATCGGTGTCAAATAATAATGTTCTTGAATCATATTTAAACCTTTTCACTTCTAGATAGTTTTTTATTTTTTTAATTTTTGGAAAAAAGAGAGATGAACCTCATTCTAGTACAATTATGGATTGAACCCAAGAAGTGCCATTTAGGGAGATAGACCACATATTATCAAGTTAATAAAAACAAATTTTTATTGTACAAAATAAATCACTTTCCATCATTTTTATGAACATCAATTACTGCTTAACAAATATATGCTTTAAATAAAAAGTATATATTTATAGAAATAGGACATGTACTTAATATCTAATTGTGTGAAATTCTAATAAGAAAATGCTTTGATCCACCATCAACGAGCATATATTTTGGACAGTATTAATTATAATCAAGGGTAAAAATTTTAAAACTTTTTTTGATGAGGATATTTGAATGAAAAAAGATTAAAGATTTTTTTGGATTTTAATAAATTTTTATTGTTTGGAGCTATGTCGAGAGAGGAGAGGAGGGCATGAGCACTGAAGTCATTCAAAAATGTTAATTTTGAAAACTCATGTATATGGTGGGTTTTGATGAAATTTAAATAGAAATTCTTTACTAAAATTATTTTATTTCAAAACTATCCTCTAACATAATTAAAAATCTAGTAACCTAGATTGTATGGTCCCAGAATCTCTTGTCTTCTCTCCTCCTTCATCACATCCTATCAAGAAAAACCAATCGCACAATCTAAACCCTAAGCCTAACAACAAACTTCTCAATCTATATAGTTTCTTATTTGCTTAAATTTCCCTCACTTTCCTCCAAAAATCCTAAAATATGGCGTTTGAAGAGGCCGATACCATTGTGAAAAAGCAAAATCGGCAGCAATCAGTTGAATGGTTCAAGTATTCCAATAGAGAGGTGATGAAATCTATTTTGGGTTGGAGCGATGGGAGGATCAAATCCTACAATGTGACATCCTCAGAGGTTCTGGTGACGGATCTTGTGTCACTGATCTCTAAATTTGAATAAATTATTCTTACCTCTTATATTCCTTTCTAATACATCTTTGATTTTTATCATGAATGATTCTGGAATAGTTATAATTTAAAATTTACTTGTATTGACTTTATTTTTACTCTTGTAGATGGTAGTATACACCTCTATATATCATGATGCACAGATTACTTCTACTAGACCTTCCATTTATTTGAAGTTGTGATGGAACAGCGACAAGTATGTTGTGATGCTTAAAGTGGAGAAAATTCTACATGTTGGGATGGTCAATTAACCTCAAGGAATATCTGTCAATGAAGACAAAGTTAGCTTTAGAGTTTATTCATCTTTGTGCTCGAACGACTACGGTAAATCGAATAATTGACACCATGTTCTTAATTAGTCATCATTATAGGACTTTTACCATTTACATTTTGCATGTCAAAAGGTTTGATGTGGATACATCTTAATTTGTTTGTCTGGTTATTGCTCAAAGTTTTCTTGGTTGATTGTTTGGTTGAACTGAATAATTATTTTGGGTCAGCTAAATCATTGTTATCTTTAAACCCCTCCTTATATTGACATGGGGTACTATAAGCCGTGCTGATTTATCATGTGTTTAATTAATAGAGGCATCCTGATGACTTACCATGAAATATTGCAACATACTGGTAAGATATCGATACAAGGTCCTGTGCTAAGATTTAAGAGATTGATTGAAAGAACCCATGGTTAGTTGACCTTTGTTTGTTTATACGAAGAAAAAGATCATATATTATAGTGCTTCGTTAAGGTTGTTACGTTGAAAGTCAAAAAAAAAAACTTTTTATCCCCAACGATTACATAATAGCTCCAAAATAATATGCATAGTTAAGAAAATTATTGCATGTGATTAATATGTACAAGAAAATTTAAGAACATGAAGGTAAGATAGAGAGGTTTAACTGAATATTATGAACAAATGAATTTTGTGTGATATTATACTATCAAATAATTCATGAAGGATGAGTTTTTCAGCAATTCTATTGGCAGTTTAACGTGACATTTCTCCCATACATGCTAACACACTTAATTGAAATTTTTTTAAGGAAAAGCGAGTTCATATATATATCCATGGATGAAGAGTGGCATGCACTCACCATCAAAAGGGTTAAAACTGCCCCCCAATCCTTCGGTGGGGCTAAAACCCTTTCCTTTTTTTAAGGTTTGGATCAGACGCAGCGGAAGGATGGCAATTAGCAATGATCATATTAATCATTGTAATAATATAAATTGATGAACGATAATGATGTAAAAATGTATTTTTAAACAACGTTTATGATTGAATTTGAAAATATATAATTATACCTAAATGAACTGTGGAGAATACGCATGGTGTTTTTATTTTTGAGGAAATAATGCGTAGCCGATTCGGTTAGTCGTGCTATCGATCGTTTTAAAATATTTATTCAAAGTAATAATGGCCAGGTAACGGTGTCATAAATGTCGAGAGTGAAATATCGGGTAATAATAATTCGTATAACCACCGTCCCAGTTAAGCCTAGCCTACGTATCCTACATAGCCTACCAGCCCATGGCCACTTACGGTTTTCTCGTTTCCCTCCGTCCGTAGGCAGATCCCATCCCGCAAAACCCATGAATCTCAAATCCTGTCCACTCATCCCGTACGCTAAACTAATGCCCTGGCCGCGACTTCGTGAAAGAACGGCTCGGATAATTTAGCTGGGCCAATCGGACCGACTCAGCATAAAGGGTAATGTTATGCGCGCGTGCGAAAGCCAGCTGGCTCACACACAACCATGGAGGATTCACCGCCGCTCTTTATAAATTCCCCCGCTCGGCTCTCGCCCTCCTGTACTCGCTTTTAGCCCTGTGAGCGTGGGGGAGGGGAGGACGAGGAAGAGTGCGGGTGGGTCAGATGAAGGAAAGAGAAAGAAGGCCGTGGTTGAGGCCCGAGAGGTCGACGAAAAGCACGCCCGGTGGAAGGGGGTGATTCTGGTTCACCAGCCACAACTTTGGATGGTCTTCACAGTGCTTCCGGTGCTCCTCTCACCCGTTCTTCCTCTCTCTCTTTTTTTTTTTTTTGTATCTCTCTATTTTTTGCTTAGGGTTTTGATCGTATGCCGGGGAGTTAGGGTTTTGCTTCTTGTTGCGATTCCCGTATTCAGTGAAATCATCGTTTCTTGCTGATCGATGTTTGCAGCTTTTATCTTATACGCTTTTCTATTTCTTTATTCTTGTTCTAGCCTTCCATGCCAAAAGAAAAGAAAAGAAAAGAAACGATAGATTGTCTTGATGAGTTGTTTTTATCTTTTTTAAGAGGAGATGTGAGGGGATTTATGGCGAAAACAATACAGTGTTTGCAGTAAAAAGATGATCTTTAATTCTTGATGTAAGTAACTTAGATCAAGTTTTGTTTCTTATTTCTTATTTTGTAACATGCTCAGGGTAAACTAAGCTTTTCGTCCTAATCTCTGGTCCAATTGGGGCAAAATGATGTGGTGTTGGTGGTACTTTAAAGCTAATTTGGTGGGAAATTTGTTAAGTTGTTAAGGAAAAGCTAGAGGGTGAAAAGTCTTGTGGATCTTGATTATGATGGAATACCGGGTGGGGATTTTAATGGAGCAGTTATGAGGGAGAAGGATTAGGGGAGGCTCAAGATTGTTGGAGGGAAAGAATGTGATATAGAAAGTAAAGATTTGGAAATGAATCCGAAAGATTATAGTTGTTTTATCATATTCTCTTGATAAATTCTGCAACTCCAGTACATTGTATTATAGTAAACTTTTCTCTCGGAACGTCATTTTAAAAATGATTGTTAAAATGATCTTGGCAATTCCCAAATATAAAATCCAACAATGGCAGCATATAGAAAAAGTGTAGCGAGAAAGATGATAAAATTAATTGGAGATTAACTTTTTACATTTAGAAATATGGAAGGAAAAGCTCAATAACAATTTGCTCTGTTGTAATAGTTTGACATCATTCTTTAAACTGACATTCTTTTTACTTTTAAGAAATAACTATGTCAACCATTTGGTGTAAATGAAATAAGTTCTTTCATTGCCTACCATCGAAACTCCATCGGCAGCATACAATCTGCCATCTAGACTGCCGTCATCTTCCCTCTTTTCTGTTTTGATACTGAAAATTAGAGTTAAGGCATGACATCGTACAAATGTGTAGAGGGAAAGTGTTAAAATATATAACTGAACTGGTTGGATTTTAGGCCCATTCAATCTGAAGCCATGACACTTGTGTTCTCTGTTTGTTTTAAGCACATGCTAGGCATGAGCAGCTGCTTAAGCATGTACCTCAAGCTGGCTGCCCAAGCTTACATGAGGCACTTGGAGGCCCACATGGCCTATGGCAGGTGCCCAGCTTGTCTTTACAATAATGGTTTATTTATGCAGAATTAAAAATGCAGTGAATGAGGCTGCATATGGGGTTGCATATGTGCATGTGATCCCCTAAACACGCTATAGTGCCCATTTCTAGGCTGAAAAACAGTCCACTTAGCACTATTCAATTTTATTTGTGGCCCAATTATCAGTGTGATTGCGTAAGTCAAGTGTCAACACTTTTTGCTAATTTCAATATAAGACTTCAAAATGGAGTGTCCAATTGTGTCATGCCATGTCATGCTATTTCCAAGAATTCAAAAGTGCTGGTACTTCTGAAAAATCTTAAAATGAATTCACCGGGTAACATGGATTGTTACCTTGAGTCATCCTCACTTCAGCAATCATTTTGTTATGATTTTTTTTGAAGTTTTTTGCATTCACATTTGTAACGTGTATATTATTTCTAAAGTTTTTAGTTAGATAATTATTTTTTGATGAATTAATTCCAACATCTAGCTATTTGTTCAATTGTTCATTGTTTATATGATATCATGCATGGATCTATTGCTATCGCATCATTAGATAGCTTGGTTATGCTGATTTTGCATGAGCTTAAAAGTTTAATTGAAAGAAAGCTACAGGTGTGAAGGCATGGGGTGATATAAGTTGCTTAAAAGAGAGGAAAACTATCTAGCATGACTTTGAGAAAAATATTAGCATGTGTTTGACTACTGTTCATGCTGGTAGATACTAGACCACTTAAAGTGGCAAATTATAGCTTTTATTATCATTGTTCATCATCAATCACTTGTGAGGCTGGACTTCCCTCATCCTCCTATTTATTCTGGAGAATCATTTGCCTTTGCACCTGTTTTTATATTGAGGAATATGAGGATGGTGAAGAATGATTTATGAAATTTAATATTCATTCACATTTTTTTCACATCCTGTAACTAGGAAGAGTGTCTGGTTCAATGGCCAACCAAATGTTTGATTGTGGATTGGAATGATTAATATGACTATTAGTTCCTTCTAGATATGAATTGTTTTTAATAAACTTTATTGTCTATTATTTTCCTTATATAACTAAGATGTATCTTTTGTACTTTATTTTTTTGTTATGCGAAGACATTTCCTTTGATCAAACTTGATCATCTTCAACTCTGCATAGACTGTTACCAATTCTAGGGGATTTTCAATGGATTGCTCCTTGATTGCATCAATTTAAATTGTATCAATTTTGTAGGTCTCTTATTTATCAGCTGACTTATTTATTTCATGGTAGTTCCCTCTGTTGCCAAAAACGTTGTTTTACCTGATATCCAAAGCCAAATTATAGGTTGGATGCTAGATTGATAGGCATAAAATTCTGCATGATCCTTCCATGGAGACTCCTCAACTTAGACTTATGCTGTATCACTGACCTTATTTTGATGGAAAGAAAACTTGTGTCTGATAAGTAAGCTTGATTTTATTTCATAACTTAAAAAATGCAATATCAGCGTAACTTTGCTGACTGGCTAAGTCATGGGCTTAAACCTTGTAATTGTAAGTGGGTGCATTAATCTACTTTATCAGGTAACAACGATTGATTTATATCTTCAAGATGACTGAGGATATAACTGACATGGTCCAATTAAGGTCTTTCTATTGGTTAATTGACTATCTTTTTTGAATAGGAGTTGGTTAATTGTCTATCAATGAGCAGGTTTTAGCAAGATATGATGAGATCTCATACCTTGGATACAGGGTTGCAAGAATTGACACTTTGCTGACAATATAATCAGTATTTTCATATACCTAAACGCAACAATAAAACATTACATTTATGGAGAGCAAGCTAAACCGTTTGATGATGCAGATCAAAATGTTAAGCTTCTTTGTTCTGTTCAATACTTTATTTTGGACTTCGCAGAAAAGAAACACTGTTTTGGAGCTAGTTAAGGTTTTCTTTTCCTGTGTGCAAGTATTATTTTGCTTTTTCTTTTTCCTGTGCTAGAGATGTCATAGCTGATGCAAACATACTTCAAGGAGCCATATTCCATGAGGGATGGTCTTGAAGATTTTGATTTGATTGATGCTGTTGAAAGTGACCAAGTGGATAGCCAAAAAAAGTTTGAAGAAAATTTTGTGAAGTCCAGACAAGTGAAATCAAAGCAATCAAAGAAAAATTCAAAGCCCACACTGTGTAAGAGTGACGATTTATATTTTTAGGATTACACATTAATTAATATTGCTTGATATAATGTTTTGAGTATTGCTTTAGTTATATGTTATTTGGTAAGAAGTTAGCTTTCTAGCATAATGGCCTTTGCTAAAATTATTCTCTAGGGTTTCTTGGCTTGTGCTAAAGGAATTCCAGCATTAGAACTGTGCAAGCTTGCACAAAAAAAGAATTGGAAACTTGTTCTTTGTGGACATTCACTTGTGGTGCAGTTAAGTGTAGAAAAACCAATTCGGATCAACTTTGGTCCCTAGTCTACTCTTAATGTATCATGTCTACACTGTTGCTTGTATTAACAGGTAGCGGCATTGGCTACCCTTGCAATTTTGAGAGTTCTTGCAACATCTCCTCTATCAAAAGAGCAAGATAAAGTTCAAGTGAAGTGTATCACTTTTTCCCAGCCACCTGTTGGAAATGCTTCTTTGAGAGAGTAGGCTCTTTGTTATAAACAAAGTACCATCTATTTATTATTTTCAAATTTCCAGAAAATATTTAATTAAACAATGTTTTGGTTAGAATGGAAAGATTTATAGTAACTTAATACTGTGTCAGTCTCTCATTTTTTTCTTTCTGTTTCCTGTTTTCTGTTTTTGTAATGGGCTTCCAGTTATGATCATCAGAAAGGATGGTGAGAACACTTCAGAACATATTGCATTCCTGAAGATTTGGTGCCACGTATCTTATCTCCTGCCTATTTTCATCACTATAGCACACAAACTGTGCAAACATCATTTGATGCAGGTTTTACTGGAAAATCATCAGTAAAACATGAAGAGGGGACCAAGAGGATGAGTTTAGAAAAGCCTGAAGAGATTGATGGGCAACAGCTTGTGCTGGGTCAAGGTCCTATCCAGACATCATTTTGGAGACTCTTCAATTGCAGACAGTGACACACATTTGAAGATTGATGAGACTGAAGAAGAACCACAGTCCCTTGAAATTCAGGAGGGTTCTGATATCTCTAAATCCTCTTCCAGATGCAGATAGAGTACCTTTCCAGATGCAGATAGAGTACCTGTAGAAGCAAATGGCTGCCAAATAGATGAAAAAAATAGCACTGGAGCTAGGGATTCTGGACGATGGTGTAGAGTTCCTTATTTACCTTCTTTTGTACCATTTGGACAGGTAGCAATCTTTTTCTTTTGGCTTCAGTGGTGTTCTAGTTGTAGCTTCATCATACATTCATTTGTTAAGGATGATTGACATTTGAAACCAAGGTTTGCAGTACCAGAAACTGGTATTGTTTTGGTATTGGATCAGTATGGTGCGATACGAGGTGTAGCATACTGGATCAGCAACATACCGGTTAGATGGATTGGGAGGCCCCAACCAAATAATCGCTCTATACTGAGCTCAATCGGGTGGTATGGGATGGTTTGGCCCCTGTTTCAACCATACTAGTAGACTGGTTCAGTACGGTTCACCCCAAACCATCTGGTTCTGTCATCTTTGTTTGAAACTACCCAAACCATCCGGTTCGGCCATCTTTGTTACTTTAATATTAGTGAATTTGTGTATATATATATGTTGGGAGTAGTGAATGTGTTAAGTTTAACTAGGTATAAATACAATTCCCTGTATCAGACCTTGACCCCATGTGTTGTTCTTCATTTAGACAACTTTCAGGTATTCATATTCTGGAACTTCAAAATTTCTCCTTTCCATCGTCTTATATTGCTTAATCATGATGGTGGGCCATTCCTGCAAATTAGCTTGTTATGCATTGTGGCAAACCCCTCCTTCCAAACATTGTGGGGCTAGGAACTTAGGAATCAGTTCATGGGGTTCCCATCTTTTTCCTCAGAAGCTCAAAGCCATACCTCATGCGAGTTGTTAATCTTGGCATTCTGGTTCTATATTTTTATTTAGATATTTGTTGCTGATATCTCTGTTGATGTTGAAATGCAAAAATCAGCTAAGAACTCAACCAGTGTTCATATCTTTGATCATAGTCTGCAAGAGCTTCTCTAACATATTAGCTTGGTCCCGTAGTTAATAAGATTTATAAGTGCAATAATAAACTAATTCCTTCATGAAAACTCATAGCACTAAATTATTGGACCATAAATGCAGTCTCTGTGGTTGCTGATCGGTATTTGATGCCCCATCAAAAATTTTAGTTATATCGGGTGCTTGATAAATTTCATTCAATCGTCATGCTTCTCATGCAATACCTTATGCATGGTACACTGCCATCAACTAAGATCTTTAACAATTGCAGCTACTGGGAACCAATTTTTGGGCCTCTCTAAGTACTGAAGCTCATCTCATTCAGTTATACTTGGATGAAAACTGAGCTTGATTTGTGTGTCATTAACTTATTTGTAGTTGAGGAGCATAGCTGATTGGTTATGTTTCTATATAGGTATCTCCTAGGTTTATTAATCAAGGTTTTAAGTCTCGGGGCCATTCCAGTCTTTTTATGGAAGGGGACATGCCACTGTCCTATCCTATCCCTACGCTTGGGATGAGGGGTATCGCAGAATTCATTGGTTGGGATACTCGGATGATGACGGGATGGTTCCATCCTGATGCTTGAGACAGTACTCCTATCATGGCATCCCTTGGGACATCCCACTAGGATTTGAAACCATGTCTTTCTTGAGGTTTAATGGAAAGCATTGTCAAATCCTTCTTATTTTGGCATATAGAGACAAATCCTATCGCAGGATTCTACTAGAGAAGGAACCATCACTTTTTAATTTAACATAGTTCTAGGAGGAGATGCTTATTTGCAGGAGGTAGTTGCTTTGGTGGAGTGTAGAAGCTAGCTTTTGTAACTACAGGAGCATATTTGACCTCTAGATTGGCTTTTTATCAGATTAACTGACAGTGTTCAGCTAAACAATATCAGTCTAATAGCAGGTTCTATATGTCCCTTTCAATTTGGGATATGAAGTTGAAACCTGTTATGTCTGTGAGGTTTATCACTCTGTCTACTTTTCTTCTCTTTCTAATAGCAGGTTCTATATGTCCCTTTCAATTTGGGATATGAAGTTGAAACCTGTTATGTCTGTGAGGTTTATCACTCTGTCTACTTTTCTTCACTTTCTAATTTGTTAGCTTTTATGTTGACATGATTGGTGTTCTGTCATTTGTATGTCACTCTTGGGTTTCTGTATTTAATAGGTCAAATGATTCTGTTGATTTTTTTTTGCTTATATTTAAAGTATTAAATTTGCATGGAATTTTTGAATTTCCATTAATTCGTTTGAGAAAACTTCTGTATCAGTGATTTTCATCAGCTCTATCTTTTGGGAAATTCATCAGTGGAGTCACTTTCTGATGCAGAGTATTCAAAATTGACATCGGTGCGAGCAACCATCTTTATTCATGCACTAGTACACTATCATATTTATATTTGTAGTACTTGTGTATATGTCAATCATGCATATGTTGTTATCGTTGTTCATCAAGCTGTAACAATTAGGAGATTCTAGCTACTCATCATGGTCGCTTTGCCTTGGCAAAGGCATTTGCAGGTGAGGTCTGTTATAGCAGAATTGAAGGAGTGCTTTCAATCGCATTCAATGAAGTCATATAGGTCCCGTTTTCAGAAGTAAGAATTTGTTTATTTCTTTATTTTGCATGTTTTTTTTATTGGCTGTTCTTCTGCAAGTTAGTCTAAACATGTGATTCAGCTGATTACTTGTTTTATGGCTGAAAATTTTTCTCATCACCTGCTTTATGTTTATAGGACTTTTCTTTTTTATGGAGCAGTTAGTGGAAAACATGATAGCATAGAACTTCATAACCCAAATTTTTGGCCTGGTAGCAAAAATGGATGGGTGACCCCTTGGGAAGTCCTCGTGTTGCACCCATTTTTATTTGCCGACCCCATGTAGTTGGGAAAAGGCTTAGATGAGTTGAGCATAGCAAACATAATAAGTTTTTTGTGGTGATTTGAAGGAATGCTTGTGAATGAGGATCTATAAAGCCATCCTCAAATAGTTTAGATCAAGTTGAATGGTTATGATTATGGTTTATTTGAAAGAATTCTTAGGAAAGTTTTGGGATGAGATTTATAGAACGCTTACAACTTTGTTGATCCCAAACATAATGAGTTGTTTTTTGGTGATTTGAAGGAATGCTTGGTGGATGAGGATCTATAAAGCTAGCCCCAAATTGTTTAGATGAGGTTATATGGTTATGGTTAAGAAAGTTTTGGGGTGAGATTTATAGGATGCATACAACTCTATTGATCCCAATTTCCCAATCACATTGTACTAGGTTCGAGATAATCAAGATTTGGTATGAAGAGCATGTCCTTGGGTGACTAGTTGGGAGATGTAGATGTTGATGGGGGGAGATGTGGATGTTGATGGGGAACCTTTTATTTTCTAGTTGCACAAAGTTTTTCCCATAGAATTACAGCCAAATAGGGTGGGGCAGGAGTCGAACGACCCATGGGCAGGGTTGAGCCTGACCCTGAACCAAAAAATTCAGAGCTCTGGCGCTGTTTGCCTGCATACTTCATCTTTGAATGAGAAGATTTTGATGCATAATTTCCAACAGCACATCTAATATGTATTGTTATGAACATCTTTGAATGAGAAGTTACTGCCAGATATTGATTACTCAAGTACCCGGAGCAGACCAGCGAGTTAGGCTGGAAAACCAGCAAACCCGGACCCTAGGTCTAGTTTTCTAATAAGGCTGGAAAAACATTTAAATTAGTCAAAAGCCATCGAACTTCCTGGTTTTGGAGAAAAATAGTGCCTTGGGTGGGTGTAATCCTGATGAATCTAGATTTACAAAGCTTAAAATATAATGCTGAAACGTGGATTGAAACCACTAACGTCTAATATAGCAAACTACCTCTTAGCCAGTGTACTGTCTCCTATTTTGTTGTTTCAATTAAGATATTTTATCATTCTTTTTTATGCTCTTAGACGAACCTATCTTCTAATTTTTGTATATTTTTTAAACTTATAACGTGGATTATCTTTTTCTTAGGTAGAAAATGAAATACATACAAAGTTATTCTAATTTTTGTATATTTTTTAAACTTTACTTTTATAATTTTCCAGTTATTGATAATTCCATGTATTTTCCCAAAATATGTTTTCTCACAATTTAAAAAATTAAAAAAATTATGATTATTTTTTCTTTGTTTTATGATTATAAGGTCCTTTTTTTTAGTTAAATAAAATCCTTCCTAGACCAAGCAGTGATGCAGCCCTTGTTCACTGGGCCACCCTTTTTTTTGTTTAGAATTAAAGAGTAGCATAGAATGTTGATCTATGTGATTTAAAAAGTAGTATACAAATTTTAATTTTTTTAAATGAATCTTTAAATGTAAATGTGGTCTGATTGATTGACCTGGTGATTGCACCATTAACTCGGTGATTCAGACCCTTGGCTGGGTCAGTCTTTGGGTTTAATAATTACGGTTATGAATAAATATGGAGTTGGTTATTGAACAGTGCTGATCTTTCTCTATCCTTCCTCTACAGATTTATTCATTGGCTGATTCAGGCTTAGCTGGCTCTTACGGGTGCAGTTTATAGTGATATACGGAAGTCAGCTAGTTTCTGAAGATTTGGATATCGATTGACAAATCATGAGATAGTTATTGACAAATCATGTGATAGTAATATATGTTATGCTTACGTGCTTAACCATTCATTATTTCCTTCTTTCTTTGTTTTCTACCGAATGTTATCATTATAATACATTACCACTTGTATCTATATTATATTCCATGTCTGCATCATTCCATATTATGTTGGACTCAATATAACATGATACTTCTTTCTGCATGACTCACCATCAGTTTGTGTTGCATTAACCACCTCCTGGCTCTCTTGTTAAATGAGAAGTGCCACTTTGAAAGATCAAATATATGAGGAACATATTTTAGTCTCCAGCATGGATTTATATTCTGAATTAGCACTTATCTTAGAACCATGCGATTGGTCTGAATCTAGCTAAACTAGACTCTTGTAATATTTCCTTCTTTTGGATGATTGCAGGAAGGTGGTAAACATTCTTGCAGAAGTAGCAAATTCTGGAAGGGACCAGAAGATCCCATATGTGGATTCCTGTTTGACACATCTATTGCAGGAGAGTCTTGGAGGCAATGCAAAAGTTACTTTTATTTGTACCATATCCCCAGATGACAGGTACTTCATAGGAATATATTCATGAAAATTATATATTAATTTGCACAAATAATTTTCTATCATGGTAATTACAGATGTAAGGCTGGTATTATTCCTATGAAGGAAATATTACAAGAATATTTGTAATATTCTTGACATCATCTTCTGTTATTTCATTTATCACTGCCTTGTTCTGCATATGTTTCGTTTGTCAGTTGAAAGTAAGCATATTATAGAAGAGTTAAAAACCTCTTGTGCTATGTTATTTGCTAAATGAAAATAGCGTTTGTTTATATCCTTTGGTTGCAGCAAGAGCTTATAAGAGCAAAATCATATGAAGGCAATGCTATTGCAAATGCTGGTGGATATTTTAGAGGACATAATGCTCGTGAGAGCTTGAATCTTTTAAGGGTGAGTCTAAATCATTCTCTGATTCTACCTTCGCATTGATATTGATTCAGAAGAAGAAATGGATGTTGATGAAGAAGATGTAAAAGAATTGTGCCAACAACTGAACAATCTGTGTTCGTCACCTGAAGATAACTCGGAGTATGTCTTAGAAAACAAGAAGTCCATGAATGCTAAACCCTCCAAAGAAGGTCCAGATACAGAAGTTGATAATAGTATAGATTCACCTATGAGTGGCACTGGCAATCATGAATTTAGTGGTAGCTTTTGTCCGGTGCAAAGTAGAATCGATGAAGTGCATTCTGAAATATGCGAGCCTCAAATGCCCAGTAATGGCAGAGATGTATCTACTGAAGTTGGTCATGATGTTTCCAGTAGTGCAGGAAATGAACAGCCCCAACATTCATCTAGAAAGTCCAGTAGAATTGATGAAGTGCATTCTGAAATATGCAATCCTCAAATGCCTGGTAATGGCAGAGCTGTATCTACTGAAGTTTGCCATGATGTTTCCAGTAGTGCAGGAAATGAACAGCTTCTACATTCATCTATAAAGTCCACTCTTTCAGTCATTCCCTGCCAACAATTGCCTGTACTCCAGGACCCCACCTTATGTGCATCTCCTAAGATCAATAATAATTGGAAGAAAAGCATCATATCATCAGGAATTTCAGCTGAAAAGAGCAATGCATCTGAGACCATAAAGAAAAGTGACCTTATCAGATCTTCCTTGCAGTTGAGCAAAGTCAGCCCAACCGAATCATTGGCTGCCAGCCACCACAGAGTGTTGTAGATTATAGACTATCATCGGCAGAATTCAGCTGCAAAAAGTTCATTTGTTGGATTTTCGTTTGAACACTGGACATTGATTTCATCTCAGCCAGTGGACAAGGTTGACACTGGCATGCAAACGTTGCCTGGGAATGGAGGCACAGCTCAACCTTTCCTGTGTGTTCAGCATGTAAGAAAGCTGTAGATATCAATGTTATCAAATCAGTGCATGATAACTCAGAGCAGATTGTACAGGTCAATAGAGCAGGCTCTGCTGAGGTATGGTAGAAACCTGAGCTTAAGGAATGTCAAGAAATCCTATTTATTGTTTGCTCACTATTTTAGCCTGTCTTGTGGCTAAATCAGGATGACGATAAAATATCTGCAAGTACTATCGGAGAGAGATGGAACTTGAAGCTCTCTGTACGGAGCAGGCAGCTACAATCAAGCATCTGAATGCCCTGGTAATTTCTTTATAAAGGAATATCATTATTGATCCTCTCTGAAAATACTTATTATAGTCGACTTAGATACAATTATTGCTGAAAAATTGTGCAGGTTGATGAGCATAAACAAAAACAGGAGCAAAGCTCAAATAGGGAACAGAATCAGGATGCTGTAAACTTAATTGATGATGTTATGGCAATTAAGGGGAACAAAATTGAAGAATGCATGGTAGATCCATCTAGCTTGTCTTTTGCTGTCTTTGATTTTTATTTTGTTACTCATAACTATTGACTTCTTGCAGCTTTTGAACCACAACTCTAGGGATTCTATTGACATGAGTGAGAAAGAAGAACTTCTTATGAAAATTCAAAGCTTAAGAAGCCAGCTTAAGTTCTATATGGATGCTTCTGCCAATGATTCTCTTCTCGAGAAAATTAGAAATGGTGGCACCCCTCCTTTCAAATAAAGGAGGGGATGAGCTTGAGAAGGAAAATAAAGATGGACAGAGTCAGAGAGCAGGTGAATGAAGAGTTGAGACTTGATCTTGAATCCAATCGTAGGCTTGCAGAGAAGAAAGAGATCGAGCTTGGTCTTGAAAAGAAATGCACGGTGGAGTTGGATGATGCGCTGCAGCGAGTCGTACTTGGGCATGCTAGATCATCAAACACTATGTAGAGCTGCAGGAGAAATACAATTATCTCCTTAAGAGGCACAGAAAAGCAGGACGCAAAGGCTCAGGCACTGCTTTTGTTGCAGCTCTTGCTGAGAATTGATAGAGGAAAAGAGGATGAATCTAAAGGAACAAAAAGGAAATTAAGAATTCAGCTCCGGGACATCGTAGAAGCTGTCTATGCTGCTGGAGAACTACTTGTGCGACTGAGGGAAGCAGCAGAAGTAGTTGCAGTAACAGAGGTTGGTTGGTTACTAAAAAGAATTTGAATGCGTCTAACAGTCCACTTTTTAAATGATACAAGCACTTTGAATGTGTGCTTTCATCATCTCTCATTGGAGTATATATGAAGTCAGAAGGCCTCTAAGATAGTTTGTGCATTGGAAGGTAAAAGAAGTCATGATAAGAGTAATATATACTTTAAGACTAACAACAACGTTTAATATCTTCGATGCAAGATGCAGGAGAAGTATGGGAGAGCCTAGTAGGTGGAGAAGCTGAAGAAGCAAATGGAGAAGATGAAGAGAAATCATGCAATGGAGATGGTCACTGATGTGGCTGACCAAACCTTGTTAAGGTTAACAGAGAAGGCAACTAGCCTTTGAGGCTCCTCGGCCTCTAGGGTCCTTCGACCTTCGAAGTCCCCTTGCTTCAGACCTGGAGTCCCTTTGGCTTCGGACTTGGAGTCCCCTCGGCCTCGTATATGTAGTCTCTTCGGCTTCGGATATGGAGTTCCTTCGGCCTCGGACCTCATGTCCCTTCGACCTCGGACATGGAGTCCCCTTGGTCTCGGACCGCATGTCCCCGGCCTCGAACCTTATGTCCTCTTGGCCTTAACCTCAGGTGTCCTTAATCTCGAGCCACTCGATGCAATCACGTGGTCCACCAACTATTTGTAGTTGCCACGTGGCCCATCAACCATCTGCAACTGCGCGTGGCCCTTCTTCGTAGCGATGCACACCTCACATGACTAGGCCCATTTGCCATCTGTGATGTCGTGCTTAATAGATGGTTGATGGGGCAAGACACTTTTGACATGCTTAGTGTCGGTTGTAATCTATCACTGTTAGTGTGGCCGTTTCACTATCGGACAACGACATCTTGAAATTAGCTACTTTTATAAGCAAAAAAAGGAGCCTTGAAACTCAAGCTCTCTAGCTATCTTTCTGTTAGTTCTTTTCTTTAATGTTTCCAAGTCGTTTACTTGAGCCGTTGGAGGGTCTCTACCGATGCAATTGATTTTTGAGGACTTTCTTACATGAGCTCTTCGAGGAAAAGGACTTTCGTTTCTCGGGCGTTGGAGGAATGTGACTTGGCAGCAACAGATTGGTGTGCGAGAGGGGGGAATAGAGAAGAAAGCTCGAACTAGTCGCCAGGTAGGGGGGAATAGAGAAGAAAGCTCGAACTAGTCAGCTACAGATTCTTTCCCATGAGTATTCGAGAAGATGGTAGTGACACGCACACAGGAGGTTTCAATCAGCCATGCTGAGAGCATTGCTTAGGAGTTGACCTACCGAGGGCAGGCCCTCTTGCTCCCTAGGGCGGCATCCCTGCATCGCCATCACTACCACTGCTATAGTAGCAAGATGATCGGATTGTCGCTCTCACCATGCAAGTTCAATTGCTGGTGGTGGCGGTCCAGGTTTTGCAGCAGTCACCCTCATCGGTTCCGGGGGTTCCGGGGGTGGTCCAATCTAGTCAGCATTCTTTCTGGGAAAAAATTCTTCTTCGGAAGGTTTGTCACCACCGTGCTTTGCTCGACATCATCGCCGGGATACCTCAAAGAGGTTTTGGTCCTCTTTTTGCCATGTCAGCGCTTTCCCTAAGCGGCGACGCGGGGGAGGCGGAGTGCATCCACCTGCATCAGGCAGCTTGCGTCAGAGCTCTCCACCGTGAGAATTGATAGAGGAAAAGAGGGTGAATCTAAAGGAACAAAACAGGAAATTAAGAATTCAGCTCTGGGACATCGTAGAAGTTGTCTATGCTGCTGGAGAACTACTTGTGCGACTGAGGGAAGAAGCAGAAGTAGTTGCAATACAGAGGTTGGTTGGTTAGTAAAAAGAATTTGAATGCGTTTAACAGTCCACTTTTTAAATGATACAAGCACTTTGAATGTGTGCTTTCATCATCTCTCATTGGAGTAGTATATATGAAGTCAGAAGGCCTCTAAGATAGTTTGTGCATTGGAAGGTAAAAGAAGTCATAATAAGAGTAATATATACTTTAAGACTAACAACAACGTTTAATATCTTCGATGCAAGATGCAGGAGAAGTATGGGAGAGCCTAGTAGGTGGAGAAGCTGAAGAAGCAAATGGAGAAGATGAAGAGAAATCATGCAATGGAGATGGTCACTGATGTGGTTGATCAAACCTTGTTAAGGTTAACAGAGAAGGCAACTGGTAGAACCCTCGCCTCAGCCTTTGAGGCTCCCTCAGCCTCTGAGGTCCTTCGGCCTTCGGAGTCCCCTTGGCTTCAGACCTGGAGTCCCTTTGGCTTCGGACTTGGAGTTCCCTCGGCTTCGGATATGGAGTCTTTTTGGCCTCGGACCTCATGTCCCTTCGACCTCGGACATGGAGTCCCCTTGGTCTCGGACCTTATGTCCCCTCGGCCTCGAATCTTATGTCCTCTTGGCCTTAACCTCAGGTGTCCTTAATCTCGAGCCGCTCGACGCAATCACGTGGTCCACCAACTATTTGTAGTTGCCACGTGGCCCATCAACCATCTGCAACTGCGCGTGGCCCTTCTCCATAGCGACGCACACCTCACATGACTAGGCCCATTTGCCATCTGTGACGCCGTGCTTGATAGGTGGTTGATGGGGCAAGACACCTTTGATATGCTCAGTGTCGGTTGCAATCTATCATTGTTAGTGTGGCCGTCTCCACTATCGAACAACGGCATCTTGAAATCAGCTACTTTCTATAAGCAAAAAAAGGAGCCTTCGAACAGGTATAAAAACCCATACTCACCACAACGGAGGGATCGAAACTCAAGCTCTCTAGCTATCTTTTTGTTAGTTCTTTTCTTTAATGTTTCCAAGTCGCTTACTTGAGCCGTCGGAGGGTCTCTACCGGTGCAACTAATTTTTGGGGACTTTCTTACATGAGCTCTTCGAGGAAAAGGACTTTTATTTCCCGGCGTTGGAGGAACGTGACTTGGCGGCAACAGACTGGTGTGCCAGAGAGGGGGAATAGAGAAGAAAGCTCGAACTAGTCAGCTATAGATTCTTTCCCCTGAGTATTCGAGAAGATGGTGGTGACATGCACACAGGAGGTTTCAATCAGCCATGCTGAGAGCATTGCTTAGGAGTTGACCTACCGAGGGCAGGCCCTCTTGCTCCCTAGGCCGGCATCCCTGCATTGCCATCACTACCACTGCTATAGTAGCAAGATATCGGATCGTCGCTCTCACCATGCAAGTTCAATTGCTGGTGGTGGCGGTTCAGGTTTTGCAGCAGTCACCCTCATCGGTTCCAGGGGTGGTTCAATCCAGTCAGCATTCTTTCTGGGAAAAAATTCTTCTTCGAAGGTTCGTCACCATCGTGCTTTGCTCAACATCATCGCCGGGATACCTCTAAGAGGTTTTGGTCCCCTTTTTGCCACGTCAGCGCTTTCCCTAAGCGGCGACGTGGGGAGGTGGAGCGCATCCACATGCATCGTCGCTACCCTTCCCCGTCCTCTAAGTCTTAAAGGGAGGGATCCTTTGATGGTCGGATAGCTCGTCGAGCCGAGGGGATTACAATAGCCGTCCATCACTATCCCGCTGCATTATGGATGAGCCAATTTTGATTCACTTCTGTCTCCCTCAACTGGATGATCATCGATGCCCTGGACCATCTGGAAAGCTATAAGATCCTCATGCAAGTCCAGAGGGCGACTGACTCTTTGCTTTGCATCGTCTTCCACGTCACGTTGAGGAAGGATGCTCGCTTGGTACTCCTGCTTGCCGCTGCTGAGGAGAATCAACTCCTTCCAGCAGGTGGAGAGGTTTGGCTCACTTCGATGCTTATCGGAAGATCGGGGAGTGGCGAACAGTCTATTCTTCGTCCAGCAGAAGAGCGGTGAGTCCCTGCGGAACTTTGTCGCCCGATTCAAAGAAGTTGACATCGAGGTCTACAACCTCGAGGACTATGTGGCCACTCTGGCCTTGAAGCGAGGGCTTCGCCCCTCTCGTTTTGCCTATTGCCTCGATAAAAAGCTGTCCAGCTCCTACGCCGAACTGCTGAGACGGGCACAAAAGTACATTTGCGCCAATAAGGCTGACTCCTTTCGGTACGAGGTAATGAGAGTTCCGCTAAGAAGCAAGCCCGTCAGGCTCATTTCAAGAGGCCCAAGCCTCCCCGCCGATCAGACAATCGTCCGCGAGCACTTGCTCCCAGGGAGGACCGTTCACTTCTCTGCTCGCTCCGATATCTCACATCTTGATGGAGATTGAGGGTGAACCATACCTCGAACACCCTTCATTGAATCCAAAGATTCCCCACAATAAAAATTTGTACTGCCGCTTCCATTGGGACCATGGCCACGACAGTAAAAATTGTTGCCAGTTGAAGAAGGCGATTAAAGACCTTATCCAGCGTGGCCATCTAAAGAAGTTCGTTTAGAGGGGTAACTCGAGTGCATTCGGCCCATCGGCACCTTCGCCTCCCGAGGTCAACATCGACAACGCCCCAACCGACAAATGATGGCCATGATCTCTTGGAGGGCAGACAGCACCTCCAAAAGGCCGTGGGGGGATGAGGGGCTAGATTCTGTAATTTTCTTTTTCCAAAGGGACCTAGAGGGGGTAGTTAACAAGAATGATGATATCGTCGTCGTGTCTATGACAATCACAAAACACCCTATAAAAAGAATTTTAGTTTGCAGTGGGAGCTCAGTTGATGTTTGGAGTTACGATGCATTCGTTCGGATGAACCTATCTCCTGGCTCCTTTCGGCCTGTCATCACACCCTTGATGGGTTTTACTGAAATTCTGTAAGGATCGAAGGCGAGATCACCCTCCCTGTCATAGCCGGGACCCCGCGTGTTAGAGCATGGTTTTCATGAACTTTCTAATTGTTCAGGTTCCCCTGGCTTACAACGTCATCCTCAGAAGACCCGGTCTGAACATTCTAAACGCAGTCATCTCCACTAAAAGACTGCATGTGAGGTTTCCTACCAGCGAAGGAGTCGGAAAGATGCGGGGGAAGCAAAACCCATTGCCACTTTGCTACCATATGGCCCCCAGCCTGTAGAGGGTGGTGCCTGCACCGGCACCAGAATCACTCGACCCTCGAGACTTGGAGAAGAGGGGGAGCCAGCCGAGCGCTGCTGACCTTCCCGTTGGGGGAGGACCCGGCGAGGACGGTCTAGATTGGAGGAGGCACACAGCAACTTCTAGCCTTCTTGCATGCCAACTTCGACATCTTTGCATGGTCGGCGTCTGACATGACAGGTATACCCGAGGAGTAATCATCCATCGGCTTAACATCAAATCAGAATATCGGCCCATTCGGTAGAAGAAGAGTAGCTTCGTCCTTGACCGACAGAAAGCCATTGACGAGGAGGTTCGCAAGCTGGTGGTTGCCGGCCACATCAAGAGGTACACTATCCTGACTGGCTAGCCAACGTTATTATGGTCCATAAGGCTAGTGGAAGCTGGAGGATGTGTGTGGACTTCACTGATCTCAATAAGGTGTGCCTCAAGGACAGCTTTCCGCTGCCTTGGATCGATCAGCTGGTGGACGCCACGTCCGGTCACGAGACCTTTAGCTTTATAGACGCCTTCTCAGGATACAATCAGATCAAGATGGACCCGGTGGATGAGGAGGCTACTTCATTTGTGACCGAGAAGGGCATATACTGTTACAAGGTAATGTCGTTCGTACTAAAGAACGCTAGGGCCACCTATCAGACAAAGGATAATGAATAAGGTCTTCGAGGACCAAATCGGGCGCGACATGCTAATCAAGAGTATCCGTACCGTTGATCATGTTGCCAACTTTGCGGAGACCTTCAACAATCTCTCTATCGGTACCAGATAAGGCTAAACCCCCGCAAATGCGCCTTCGGGGTTACAGTAGGCAAATTCTTGGGCTTCATGGTGATGCAATGGGGATCGAGACGAACTCCGACAAGATCTGAGCTATCCATGACATGAGGCCCTCGACTTGCAAAGAGAAGATGCAGTGCTTGACTGGGAGGATGGCAGTCTTGAGCCGGTTCTTGCCCAAATCGGCAGAAAGATGTCTACCTTTCTTGCAAGGTCAATGGCTTTGAGTGGACGAAGGAGTGCTAGAAAGCCTTTGAGGAGTTAAAGGAATATCTATCCACTTCACCATTGCTGTCCAAACCGAGAAGCGAGGAGGAGCTCTTTCTATACCTTGTAGCCTCCTCCGAGGCCGTCAACTCCGTGCTTGTTCGCATGAATGCTGACAAGACGCAGAAGCCGGTCTACTACACCAACAAGGTGCTTCATGACGCGGAGATAAGGTATTCCAGAACTGAGAAGATCATCTTTGCCCTGATCGTCTTCGCTAAGCGCTTCAGGCCTTACTTCCAAGCCCATCCGATTGTGGTGCTCACGAACCAGCCCCTTCGACGATCTTATCCCGTCTTGATACCTCTGGCCGACTGGCGAAGTGGGCCATCAAGCTGGAAGAATTCGACCTGTTCATTCGGCTGAGGTCTGTACTAAAGTCCCAAGTGTTAGCCGATTTTCTAGTCGAGTATACCTGAGCCGAGGAGCAATCGAAGGAGCCACGCTCGGAGTCCCCCATGGCGGTGGAGGTGGGAGAAGATCGGATCCTTCATGTAGACGGCGCATCTAACTCCCAGGGGAGTGGAGCTGGGCTCATCCTCGCAAGCTCTGAGGGAGAGGCGGTGGAGTACGCTCTTCGTTTTCTTTTTCCGCCACCAACAACCAAGCAGAATATGAAGCCTTGCTAGCGGGAATAAAGTTGGCCGAGGAGCTTGAGGCACAACGTCTTAGGGTTTTCATTGATTCTCAGCTTGTCTCTGGGTAAATAGCTAGGGAGTACGAGGCCCGAGATCCCACCATGTCTCGCTATTTAAGTAAGGTCCAATCCCAGGCCTTCCATTTTGATTACTTTCGTGTCAGTTACAGGGCTGATGCATTGTTTTGTTTAGCCATCTCGGCCGATAGGACTTTGGGAAGAACGTATGTGGAACATCTGGAGGTTCCAAGCATCGAGGCTATAGAAAAGGCCCTACCGGTCGTGCAGGAATCCTCTTGGATGGACGCTTACGTCTAGTATCTTACCGATGGCGCTCTCCCCAAAGACCCTGCTGAGGCTAGACTGCTTAAGCGATGAGCTCCTAGATTTTTGTTGATGGACGAGCGGCTCTATCGAAGGTCCTTCTTATACCCGGTCCTCAAGTGTTTTGGTCTCATAGAAGCTGATTACATCGTGCGGGAGATTCATGAGGGCATTTGTAGAAATCATCTGGGGGACAGAGCACTGGCATATAAAGCCTTACGCCAAGGATACTATTGGCTGACGATGAAGGGGATGCTACCGAGCTAGTTTGAAAGTGTGATAGCTGTCAGCGACACGCCAACATCCAGTGGCAGCTGACCTCTCAGCTGAGTCCCCTGGTAGCCCTCTGGCCTTTTGCTTAGTAGGGGATGGACAGACTGGGACCGTTTCCCTCGGCCTCTGGCCAGCGCAAGTTTCTGCTGGTAGCCATCGATCACTTCACCAAATGGATCGAGGCCGAGGCACTGGCTAAGATCACCGAGGACAAAGTGAGATTCTTTTTCTGGAATTCTATAATCTGCCGGTTCGAACTACCGCATACCTTCGTCACCGACAACGGTCGGCAGTTCAACAATGCACCCTTCAGAGAATTCTACACCGGGCTAGGCATTCATCAACGGTTCACCTCTATCGATCATCCTTAGACCAATGGCGCGGTCGAGGTAATAAACCGCATCATCCTTCAAGGACTTAGGGCGCACCTGGACGACTTCAAGGGGAGATGGGTGGAGGAGCTCTCCAACGTGATGTGGGCTTACCACAGACGCCGCGGGCTCCTACAGAGGAGACTTTCTTCAGTTGAGATTCTTTTTCTGGAAGTCTATAATCTGTCGATTCGAACTACCACATACCTTCGTCACCGACAACGGTCGGCAATTCAACAATGCACCCTTCAGAGAATTTTACACCGGATTAGGCATTCATCAACGGTTCACCTCTGTCGGTCACCCTTAGACCAATGGCGTGGCTGAGGTAACAAACTGCATCATTCTTCAAGGACTTAGGGCGCACCTGGACGACTTAAAGGGGAGATGGGTGGAGGAGCTCTCCAACGTGCTGTGGGCTTACCACAAACGCCGTGGGCTCCTACATAGGAGACTTCCTTCAGCCTCATCTTCAGGTTCGAGGCTATCATCCCAGTGGAGATCGGCGTCCCGAGCCCTCGGATGAAGTCTTACGACGAGGACAACTCAAACCAGCTGCGAGCCAACCTCAACCTTGTGGAGGAGGTGCGTGACCAAGCACGACTCCGGATGGCCGCCTACCGACAGCGGACCGCCAGGTATTACAATGCTCGTGTTCATCCTAAAATATTCTTGTCAAGAGACCTAGTCCTCAAACGGGCCGAAGTCTCGAAGCCGACGGAAGGAGGCAAGCTGTCGCCAAATTGGGAAGGACCCGAGTCACCGAAGTCCTCCACCATGGAGCGTACCGAATCGAATGATTGGATAGGAAGTCACTCCCTCGGACCTGGAATTCGGACAACCTCCGTCGGTACTACTAGTAACGTACCCCTTTTATATCTTGGGCGAATTATTCATATTCTTTTGGACTCACTTGTTTTATATTTTATACTAATAAAAATATGTTCGAGCAACCCATCTTTTCAGTCAAAAGCTCGAGGCTAGCTCGGCACTTTAAGCCCGATGTACCATTGGCACTCAAAAGCCTGAGGCCAGCTCGGCACTTCAAGCCCGATGCACCATCGGTACTCATAAGCCCGACTCTAGCTCAGTCCTTCAAACCCGATGCACCATTGGCACCGCAGGCCCGAGGCCCGCTCGGGGGTTCCGACGGCAGCTCGGCTCTATAGGCTCCCCACGAGGCTTGCACCTATGTGTCGACCTTGGGTTTACTAAGGGGAGCTCCGAGTCTAACCCAGCCCTTCCATTAGGGTTCGGCCCTACATAGCAGCTAAGTCATGGATCTGTTCGTAGTGAGCAGGAAGGCGCTATCCCCCAGTGTCGACGCAGCCCCTAAGGGCCCTACGACGGCAAGCTGAAAGGGAGGCTACTACAATAAGAGAATGAAAAGCAAATTTCAAAAAGAATATTTTCATTACTCTTGGAAGTGCTTACAAAATGTCGACTAAGTCGGACTTTAGTACAGAAGGAAAGAAAAGATACAAGGGGTCAGGGGTCGGCTACGATAGGCTCACCCTCGGGCGGAGCCCTTCGGACACCTCGTTCGACTCTATCTCCATGGCGTCGGGGAGACTTAGGACCCTAGCCACCTTCTCCTGATAGTCTTTGAACCCTTGGAGATAGATGTCCGCGAAGGCTTCGGTTAGCTCGTCCGCGAAGCTGGTGGACTTGCGAAAGTTGTTCACAGCTTCTGCAATCCTCTTCTCGGCCTAGGCTGCCCTCTCCTTGGCAACAACCGCCCTTTTCTCGGCGGTAGCTGCGGCGGCTTCTGCCTCGTGGACCTTGGCCTCCCCCTCCGCGACACGAGAGTCTGACCGCCTCGCTACCTCTTCAGCATTTTCTATCCTCTCCTCGGTCGCCTTTACTTCAATGGTGAGGGCATGGATACGGTAGTCCCTGGCGGTGATGGCCTCCATAGTCTCCCCCAGTTGGTCCAGGGCCGCCCGAGCATGCTCAGCCCCGGCTATTGCCCGACGTTCGGCCGCCTCCCTAGCCTCTTTCGCCCTCTCGGCCCAGGCTCGGGCCTCGGCAACCTCCTGTTGAGCCTCACAGAGGATGGTCTGCCCTTTAGTTGATGACCTCTCTTGTGATCATCAAGGAGTTCGCCGACTGCATCAAAAAGTAAGTTAGTACAAAAGCTAATTGGATACAAAAAAAAAAAAAAGTCGAGCAGGATACTTACCCCAACGAGCGCGACAAAGGCTTCCCTAAAGGGATGAGCCACTCCGCTTGGCGGCCATGATTCATTATTGAGGGCCTTGATGGGATCGCCCTGGCCTCACCTCCCTCGGAGGCCTCGGCTGGCTTGGGTGCTACGAGTGCAGGACCGGCAGCCATTGGTGCTTCCTCAACCGGCGGCCCTGCTGCGGCCGAGGGCCCCTCGCCCAGGCTCAGCTCCACCTCTATTTGCGCTGATCCGGCGATCGGGGCAGTGAGCTCCGCCGTCGCCGTGGCCCCCTCGGCTCTTACTCCTGGTGGAGTGTCTGTCGTCAGGTCAATGGCAGGACCAGGTGCTGGCTTTTCATGGCTTTTCATGCTCTAGGGGTGAAGGTGACTGTGTCGAGGGCTGGCCCGGAGCCTGGGTCCGCTGCCTCCCACTCGGCCCCTCGGTGCTCTCGAGGGCTCTCTTTCTCTTAGTCACGGCCTTCCTAATAGCATGGATAGGGATCTTCATCATTGCACAAGTCATCAGTCAGAGTTAGTAAAAAAAAGAAGAAAAAAGAAAAGGGGAGAAAGCAGAAAAACAGACAAAAGGTCGGGGATTTGTAGTCGCTCACCGCTACTAGAGAAGACGCCCGCGAGCCAGAGGTTGTCCTCCGACAAGAGCTGGTTGCATCGGGGGATCTCGGTCGTCAGGAGTTGGCCGAGTGCCTCCCTATCCCCGGAGCTACTGACGAATCTTTATTGGGCCTCAGGTCTGGATCCTCCCACCTCGGTTTCACTCCCTTGAGGTCAGCAAAAAAGAAGTGGGATTTTCATCCCTTGATGGAGGAAGGAAGGCAAAATTTGAGGGCTCGGCCGGGCCGAGGCTGGAACAACCACCAGCTCGACTATTGCCGGAGGGTGTAGAAGCAACGAAAGAGGAATATCCTCGGCTCGATGCCGAGGAAGTGGCAGAGTACTATGAAGCCACAGATGGTCCGAATGAAGTTCGGAACCAACTGGGCAGGGGTCAAGGAATAGCGGTCAAGGAGGTTGAGGAAGAACGGATGGTAGGGTAGGCGGAGACCTATCTTGAGGGAGACCTCGTAGATGGCAATCCTATCGGTCAAAAGGAAACTACTCTATCATCAGAGGTCGGTAGGAACAGCCCAATGTCCCTGGGGATCTGGTAACGGGCTCGGATGTTAGCCAGATCTTGGCCTGTTACTGTGGAGGCGGTTCCCATCGGGGATTCTATCCCCACCCTCGAAGAGGCGCCGGCGGCTGTCGAGCAACTCCTGGTTGGAGCCCGGCCGGCGACTTGCCGTTGGAAAAGAGGCACGTGGTCCTCGGAAGGGGTGAAGGAGGACCACGAGGGAGCAGGAGATGGAGAGGTATGAAGCCTTGAGGAAGAAATTGGTTCTTGGGAGCGACAGAGGAGGACCATGAGAAAACAAAAAAATGAAGCTGGAAACGATCAAAGGACTAACCAGATCAAAACAAAGAATCAAGAACGAGTTCTCGGGAGGAAGACGAAGGTGGGAGAGCTGGAGGAGGAGGAAGATCTCAAAGGGAGCCTTCCTCCCAATTTATCAGTTTCAAATCGTCCTGCTCTACCTAATCGGCCATGCGGATCCCCGCTATAGGCGGGTGTCTCCTCGATAGGTGCCCAACGCCGGGGGACATTTCGCCATTGGCCAATCGTGGAGCATCGTTGACGTTAGCATCATGATAGCAATGATGGCAATGGCTTTTTCATGGGTTCTGAAAGGACACTCATTTTGAGGTAGATCACCGTAGATCTGACGGTTAGCAGAGGCGGTGACGCTTCGACACCTAAGTCACCCGCGCAAAGGGCATCGCTGCACCTAGGGACATGTGCCCTTCTACAATTGGTAGTACATCGGGATCAGCCACTAGGGAACTTATACTCCTTTCACCTCGCAGGGGTGGGCTCGCATCGTCTAAGGGGCGAGGGAGCATTTAATGTAGCTGATCAAACATCGTTAAGGTTAACGGAGAAGGCAACTGGTGGAACCCCTCCCTCAGCCTCCGAGGCTCCCTTGGCCTCTGGGGCCCCTTCGGCCTCCGAGGCTCCCTCGGCCTTCGGGGTCCCCTCGGCCCTAGACTTGGAGCCCCCTTGGCCTCGAACTCATGTCCTCTCGGCCTCGGATCTCATGTTCCCTCGGCCTCGGTCCTTATGTCCTCTTGGCCTTAACCTCAGGTGTCCTTAACCTCGAGCCACCCAATGCAACCACATGGTCCACCAACATCTGCAGCTGCCACGTGGTCCACCAACCATTTGCAACTGTGCATGGTCCTTGCCCGTAGCGGCGCACGTCTGATACGACTAGGCCCACCTACCACCTATGGCACCGCGCTTGGCAGGTGGCTGGCATGGCAAGACACCTCTGACATGCTCAGTATCGATTGCGATATGTCACTATCAGCGTGGCTGCCTGTTGGCACCTTAAAATCAGTCACCTTCTGGAAGCGAAAAAGGGATCATCGAATAGGTATAAAAATCCACACTTACCACGAGAAAGGGATTAGAACTCAAGCTTTCTAGCTATCTTTATGCTAGTTCTTTTCTTTACTGTTTCTAAGTCGCTTACTTGAGCATCGAATGGTCCCCACCGGTGCAATCAGTCTTCGGGACTTTCTTGACTTTCTTGCAGAAGCTCTTCGAGAGAAGGATATTCGTTTTTTCAGCGTTGAAGGAACGTGACTTAGTAGCAATAGTCACCATGAAGCATTACCTTACATAGAGCCGACTGTTAGAGTCTGCTTTGGAGCCCTTCTACTGCCAAGAAGAGACTGCAATCGAAGAACACCAACGAGCTCCACAGCCAAATGATGATGAAGCATGAAGAAATGCATTCACACCTTCGTATCTGTAGAGCTGACGACTGCAAGTTCAGAGAACTTTGGAATTCGATATGTGTGAATTTAAAAGGGATGAACCGATGTCAACCGGTTGTGGTTGATTAGGGATCGGCTCGGGTCCCAGAGTTGGAGTTTGGCATAGTTCGAACGATATGCAGTTAAGTTTTATGTTTTCACTTGCTTCTGGTGTTTGCATTCATTATAGAGAGGCCTATGTGCCTAGAGCTTTTACAATTGCAATACAACTCAGATCTCCTTGAGATTGTAAGATATGACTTGCCTTTGAGATTTGAATATGGATTTGATTTGGATGATTAAGTATATTAGTCAAAATGTGAAACAAATCTTAAATTATCATTTAGCATATTTCAAAATTTTCTTACATTGTTATATTAACTCATTTTAATAATAAATTCAAATGTGGTTAATCTTCTATTTATACTATTGCTTAAAGGTACGTTTTCATTCAAATTCATGTGTTTATTAGTATGTGTTTGGACTATTTTTCATCAATGCAACTTGGAAACCCCAACAGATCACGTAAACAAATTATAAATTTGATTTCCTTGGACCTAAACATGATTTAACCTTTTTCTTAATTTTAAAAAATTGAGGATAGATTAAAAGAAATTAAGAAAAAAAGGAAATTTTAAGGGCAGATTAAAAATTTGAGGAGAGACTAAAAGAAACTAAGAAAAAAGGGAAAATTTAAAAGAGAATAAAAATTAGAAGGAAGAAAATAAAAGAGTGAAAAAAGAAAGAGATTTGATGCCAATTTTTAATATTTCTAAATTTTTATTTTTTCATGCAATTTTAAATTTTGACCAATTTTATTATTTTATTATTTTTTTTATTTTTTATTTTTTTTCTCAAGAGATGATCTAACCCAAATTTTATTTTTAAAAAATTGAGATGAGACTAAAAGAAACTAAGAAAAAGGAGAAAATTTTTGAAAGAACATAAAAAAATTATAAGGAAGAAAATAAAATAGTCAAAAATAAAATATTTTTTAAATTATTTTATATTGATGCCAATTTTGTAAAAAAATTAAATATTCATTTTTTCACCTTTTTTAAACCAATATTTATCATTTTCAATTTTTAATATGTTTTCAATTTTTTCCCAAGAGATGATTTAACTATTTTTATTTTTTTTTTAAATCTAGAAGAAATTAAAAGAAAAAAGAAAAGAAGAAAAATTTGAAATAAAATAAAAAAATAATTTGGAAAAAAAATAAAAGGGTGAAAGAAATTAAAGGTTTTTTTAAAATTTTTAAAAATTTGGTACCAATTCTTTTAAATTTTTATAAATTTTTATTTTTTTCATCAATTTTAATCATTTTCTTCTTTTTTCAAGAGATTATTTAATCCTTTTCTTATTTTTTAAAAAAATAGAAAAGAGATTAAAGAAATTAAGAAAAAGAAGAAAAAAATTGAAGTAATAAACAAATTTAAAACAAAGACATTAAAATTTTAGAAAAAATAGAAGTCGAAAAAGACTTTAAACTTTTTGAAACTTCAACTTGGTAAAAATACGAAAAGGTTTCCTCTCACTGGAATAAATCTATGCAAGCTATTTTTTATAATTAGGATTAATTATTCTTAGCCTCTCTAACTACATTGTATTTGCGCTTCTCATAAATTAAAAAAAAAAGTTAGTAATTGACCTCTTAATTGCAATTTAATTTGCAATTTATCACTATCATTTAAATAGATATTAAAGTTAATGAAAAAAATGATCACATGTGGTCACATGACTCTTGTATCACCACTAAAGAGTAAATCAATAGATGCCAAAAAATAATCATAAAATAATATATAAACCTAATTAAAGTTGATTAAAGATCGATCATGCAATTATATCACATAAAGTATAAATTAAATCTATATTTATTCATGAATATTTTATTAGTAACAATAAATTTATTTATTGAAATATATGACTTTATTATAAAATATTCATAAAATATTTATTATTATAAAATAAAATATATTTAAATTCATAAATTATAAATTAGCTTTATTTTAATTATGTAAATATTTAATTTAGTAATATTATATTAGCAGTATACATTATTAATAATATTTAATAAACAAATCATTAATAATATTTATTTAATAAATATAATATTTTTATTAATAAATAAATGATATTTATGTAAATATTAATATTTTAAATAAAAATAGATATTAATGTAATAAATATTTAATAAATATATAAAATAAAGATAAAAAATAACATTATTTTAAATAAATATTTATGTAAATATGTTGGTATGTAAGCAAAATTAAATGTTTTGATTAATTTCAAGTGGATTTTAAGAGGGAATCTGTAAATGACATATCTAGAGGTAGAGTTTATAAATAATCACTTTTGGGGATTTGTAAATTTCAAGAAATTTTAGAAATTTTGCTTGAAAATAGCAAAAAAAAGAATTTTGATTTTAAATTTTAAAATCCATATTTTCAATAAATTTCTTCTAAAATTCTTCATCCAAACGTGCCCTTAAGTAATTTTGAAATTATGACTTGGATTTATAACATGTTGCTAGGGCCATAGGGTTAGGTTGCCTTGCTTTTTTTTTTTTGAGAAAAACGGGCGATCACATCAGTCTAGCGTGAGTCAGCCCAGATATATCAGAAAATAAAAGCTGTTTAAGTACAATGTCCCCCTGTTTCCATATCCAAAAACCAGAAGAAAGGGCCGCAACACCAGCAATCCAATCAGCTACCATGTTGGCCTCGCGATAGACATGCCGAATCTGATAGAAGGTGACCCCCCTCAAAAGAGATGAGATATCCAGAAGAAGAGGATTAGTCGGAGGGAGATCACTACCTTCCTGTCGAAGCCAACGAATTAAGAGAGTCCCCCTCAATAAAGAGACTCTGAGCATGAAGGGATCGAACCGCAAAAGAAATCCCGGCCCACGCCGCATACAACTCGGCCATAGGTTGCCTTGCTTTGGTCAAGCTATACATCTTTTGTGTTCCTTCACAAGAATCTGGTCCAATAAACAAGTTAGCTTATGAAGGTTATGTTAATATTGATAATCACAAACTCCTAAAAGTGATGTTATTTAAACGTCAATTATTTCATTTATAACAAACATTCATCTTTTGTGATGAGTATGGGGCAATTAGCTCCAAGAAATTCTTTACCAAACTCGCTGAAACCTTCATATCAAAGACTCAAAGGTTCCGAGCCATACCTTCTTCTGTAGAGTCGGGCCGTGAATCTTCGCCGCCAGCGACCCTAGGGCCGCGAATCTCCGCCGCCAATGACCCCACGACTGTCTCGAGACGCTGCAAAACTTTTTTTCATCAGTGGCCTCCGGTATCCTAATCGGAGGCTTCGAATATCATTTATAAATATATATTTTTTTAAAACATTATCATTTATAAATACAACTCAACTCAACTCATGCCTTATCTCAACATCATTTATAAATATAATTTTTTAAAATCAAATATATAATAATATATAATTTTTTAATAAATTTAATTTAAAAATATTTTAAAAATTTAATGTATACAACTAATACATTATCTATATATACCAAATATAATAATCAACATTACTGATAATCTCTCAATTGATAATCTATTTGAATCATGCTACTTAGTATTATTGTGTACGTGTAACAAATACGCCTAGATGTCCCGGGTCTCATGTTATCATTCTCCAAGTTCAGTCCGAGTAAGCAGAATTCTGCATCATTTTAATTGTCTTTTCTAACCTAGTAGAATTTCGGGGAAAGCGTGAAAAAGAGAAATAATCGGTGATTATTGCAGGAGAATTTAGAATTCCCTATGGGTATCATTTAACGAATTTTCTTTAAGTAATGCAGCAGACGTAGATGATATTTGGGAGATGCTTGTGGTGTCTCATCCTTGATAGGATAATTGACATACAGAGGATTCATAAAAATTCAGGACAAGGAATGTTCACCAGAGTTTGCTGTGCTTGTTCAATCTTCCATCGTACATCAAGGCTGTATCAGGACGGTGGGTTGCTAGACAATCAAGCATGCATGGAGAATGGTGTGTCTGCTAATAGGTCTGCTGGCACGTTGGTATAGATGTGATAACAGCCTAAAAGGAGGGAACAAGAATTGCATTCATTATTCATGATTTAATATCACTTTTTAGGAATAAAATTGAGCTGTCTTAAAAAGCATTACATGGTTGTTCGAGCAAAGTAGTATCAGATTGGATACATCTAGCCTTGATTTCTGCAATTTCTGAATAACTTGGATATCCTGAATCCAAAAGCCCACAAGGTTGGACAAAATTATATACCGTCGAATGAAAGCCTCATTTTTAAACTCTTTGAAAAGTAGATTAACATCTTCGCTGCAACACAAGGTAATATGACCATCTAAGCACGCTTGGGAGGCACATACTGCACGTTGTTATCAGCGCAAACAGTCTGCATTTGTAGAGATATGTCAGACTTCAGTTGTAGCAGCTAAGAGCATTCGTGCTTCAATAAAGAGCAACAAAATAGCAGAACATGGCAACTGTAACATCACAGACACATGGATGTGAAATACCTGGTATTCCTCTGGAAGCTCCTCTGAGACTGCCAGAGTGTAACACCCAGGGATAAACCTTCCTGCAAAAGGTATTATAGATTTCTTTATCAAATTATCCAGGACGTGACAAATCAAAACTTTAGAAAACTAAAAACACTAAGAACAAAGCTTTTTTCCTTCCTCTTCCTCTTTTTTATTGTTAAAGAATTTGGTTGTTATGATTTTATCTAAAAAATGGTTTAGCATCATGCCTTGCATATAATTAGCAAAACCAAATAAAATCATGTTCTTTAAAATCTTTTTTTTGTTTTTCCAAGCCTTGTAATCAAACAGGCCCTAAATATTTGTTATTGGATAGACATGTCATCCAAAAATTTCAGAGGAGATCATGAAATGGATTGCAATTAGGACCACGGTTGAATTAAGATCAAACATGTAATTGATTTGGGAGTCAATTTAGTTCTCAAAGAGAATGGAAAGTTAAACTTGGAGTAGAACTCAAAGTTGTGGCCAAGTTTACAACAGATTTTTTTTTTTTGAGTAAAGAGGAAGTTATATTACTGTTTAAAAGTCAGCGATAGTTGCGAACAATGACACAAAAAAAAGCTGATTCCCTTAAAAAAATATATATTTTCTATATGTTACCCAGATATTTCTGTTTCTTATGATAAAGATTTAATAAAATTAACTCAGCAAGATCAGTGTTGGATTCAATTCTCAGAAAAATGATACTAATTATTGGCTAGAGACAATAAAAATATAAAGTTATCACAGTAAAAATTACAGTTAAGGATGTTTAATATTAAGGTTTCAACAACTAAGGCTCATGTAAACCCAGAAATGCATATTTACAGTACAAAAGAAAGTACCATTTTCAACTAGCATAAGAATCTTTAGATAGTCATAAATGTATATAATAAACATATATACACAAAATAACTACTTGGTAGGGATATATTGAACTGTTCTCTTGGTCTGGGTTGTAGAGTTCACACTACAATTAATGAAGTTTGTCTAAGTTGGATCAGTGCAAAATAGAATAAGACAATGTTCAATAATAATAATAATAATAAACAGTGACATCATTACAAGATGTTTCAAACTTTCAATATGTTGAAAATCTGATATGCCAGATGAAAATCGCAGAGTTGTCATGTTCTAAAACCCAGACCCCACATTAGAGGTAATTTAGGAACGTAAACAAAATGCTAGATGTACTAATGCAACCACTAAAAGCTACATCAGCAAGTGTCCCGGCAACAATCAAAGTATTTAAAACTCTGGATGTAATTTTTCAATGTTACATATGCTTAACAAAAAAGGCAAGTGTCCGCCTCTGCCTCTTAAGCATCAACTTACAAAACAAGCTAGGGGCATCGGGAATGCATTATCAAATCTTAAGTTCGGGTAATGTACAGAACACCAAGGATTTGTGAATTCAAACTCATAGACATGAACATCAACATGAAGATTGCATGAGAATTACAGTAGGGGTGAGGTTATGAGCATGTAACCACGTGTGCAACTGAAAAGTGTATCCAATATAAAGTGTTCATATACCACATACAAAGTCCCTTGAACTCTAGTAGTTAAACTTACCAATTCTCAACCAGCGAGCAGCCCAGCTTCTATTTGGATCCATGACCGAAATTATCCTGCAGCACATGAAACCAAGAATCACTTAATTTTGCATTACTTCCCATTGCCTCTGCAAGTTTTTGTTTCACGATAGAAGTACTCTGTTCAAATTTAATACTGGAGGGAGTCCAAAAGCCTCTGATTTGATGAAGTAGGTCTCTAAACCATGTTAAGCATTTCTCTGCATATTCGTAGTATCATATTCCTCAAGATAGGTAAATAATTTTGATGGGATCTAATTGAGTGAGAACATTAAGTACTGTGGGCATATAGTACGTATATTATAAAAAATACCTGGGATGGATTGTTGGATTGGATTTCGCTAATCAAAAAACTTTCTAGAGCAACTTCTGGCTATAAGCAAAAAAAGATGAAAGATAAAATATAACATAAGGATACACACATATCAATGGACTGAAAATATTTAATAAACTACATGACTAAACTATCATAAATATTGCCTTTGACATTATCAATGGTCTCTCTCACTCATATGACATGGCATATTGGTAACTTATCAACTGCATTCCATTTGCAAGTTTAATTAGGGGGTTTGGTTGTTGAATTGAATCACCTCCTTCTTTTGACTTTTAAAAGGAATGCAAGGCTGTAGACAATGAAAATTTCAATATGCAAAACTACTAAAAGATATTCTTTACACACTATATTATTTCCTTAGCCTTGCTCACTAACTAATTTTAAATTGTTGAAGTTGACCATGGAAGCATCATGGCATCTACGTATTAGGCTGTGTGGTCCTATACATGCTTTAATTTTTCTCTCTTAAAGGTGCCCTACCTTTAATATACATACTCGGCGGCCGGAGCCATCCTCATCGGTCCGAGGGTGGTCCAACCCAGCCAGCACTCTTCTCAGGAAGGTCTCCCTTCGGGAGGTCCACCACCTCCATGCTTCACCCAGATACCATCGCTGGAAAGCCTCTAAGAGGTCCCGGTCCCCTTCTCGCCACGCCAACGCTTCTCCTAAGCGGCGACGTGGGAGGGAGGCGGAGCGCACCCATCTGCATCGTCGCCACCCCTCTCCGTCCTCTGAGTCTTCAAGGGAGGGGTCCTTTGATGGCCGGATAGCTCGCCGAACCGAGCGTCGGCTTGATGAATATAACCAGCGACTGGAGGAGCTCAGCCGCAGGATCACCAACCCATCGAAGACGGATTACGACAGCCATCCACCGCTGTCCTGCCGCATCATGGAGGAGCCGATTTTGACCCAGTTCCGTCTCCCTCAACTGGACCCGTACTATGGGACCACCGATCCCCTGGACCATCTGAAAAGCTACAAGGTCCTTATGCAGGTCCAGGGGTCAACTGACTTCCTACTTTGCATCGCCTTACCCACCACCATGAGGAAGGCTGCCCGAGCTTGGTACTCCCGTTTGCCATCGCGCAGTATTAATTCCTTTCAACAGCTGGAGAGGGCCTGCCTGGCTCATTTTGACGCATGTCGAAAGATCCCGCGAGTGGCAGACAGTCTATTCTTCGTCCAGCAGAAAAGCGACGAGTTACTAAGGGACTTCGTCGCTCGTTTCAAGGAAACTACCCTCGAGGTCTACAACCTCGAGGACTCTGTGGCCACTCTGGCCTTGAAGCGAAGGCTCCGCCCCTCCCATTTTGCCTACTCCCTTGACAAGAAGCCGCCCAGCTCCTATGCTGAACTGGTGAGCCGGGCACAGAAGTACATCCGCGTCGATGAGGCCGACTCCTCTCGGTGTGAGACGGATGAAAGCTCTAGCAAGAAGCAGACTCGTCCTAAGCATGCTAAGGCGCCCTAGAAGGCCCGAACCTTCCCATCGACCAGACAACCGCCCACGGGCACTTGCTCCTAAGGAGGGTCCATTCACTCCCCGGCTCGCCCCGATATCTCACATCCTAATGGAGATCGAGGGCGAGCCATATCTCCAGTGCCCTCCTTCATTGAACCCAAGGATTCTTCGCAACAAAAATCTGTACTGCCGCTTCCACCGAGACCATGGCCACGATACTGAAGACTGTCGCCAGCTAAAGAAGGTGATTGAGGACCTTATCCAGCGTAGCCACCTAAGAAAGTTCATTCAGAAAGGTAACCCGAGTATACCCGGCCCATCAGCACCTCCGCCTCCCAAGGTCAACATTAACAATGCCCCAACCAAGAAGATGGTGGCCATGATCTCCTGGGTTATAAGGTAATGCCCTTTGACTTGAAAAACACAGGGGTTATCTACCAAAGATTGATGAATAAGGTATTCAAAGACCAAATCGGGCAGAACATAGAGGTGTACGTCCTTCAAATAATTAAACAAAGTGATATAAATTTATTTGAGAAAAATAGAAGTGGAGATAGACTAAAGTATCCTTGGTAGCATATATATACAAGTCAAGATTTTGGTTCAATTTTGTTTGTACTTGTAACATTTTTTTAGTTTGAAATATTTTACTTTATATTGCATCCTTATTTGTATGGTTTATGTCGTTTAATTTTGCAATTTATTAAAAAATTCAGATTTTGAAGGAAATGTTGGTGTGGCTAGTATGAACGCGATGCTAGGACCCTCAACACACCAAGTTGATCTAAGCAATTCACATTCAAATGCATTTTTACAGTTTCCTTCACTTGAGGTTGGTGGGATAGATGGAAGATCTTTTATCACTTTTTCATTTATTTATGTAATTTTTTAAATTTTTTTGGGCAAATGATATAGAGCTCAATCCTTATGCAAAAGAACCTAATTCACAATTAATGAAAATATTTTCAACCTTTAGGTGGCATAAACTTTGAAGTGCCAACAAAAGCAGAAATTTAATATTTAATTAGTGGGTATTCTTCAATCCATCCACATGACGATCTAATATGTTACTACTTTTTTTTCAGAGGTTGCTTGGGAAAGTTCATGGAATGATATCATCCAATCCAATAATCCATCCTTGGTATCACCATCATTTTCTTTCAATTATTTATCTTCTTAATACAATTAATATGGCTTTGTTCCAATGAAATATTTTGCTCCACAATTGGTATGCATGGGGAGGGAAACAATAAAGTTAAAATAAATATAAATATTTAATCATTTTTAATTGTGGCTTGCAATAATAATGTATGTATACTCAATAATCATATCATACTAAAAAAAGGGGAATTGAAAAAAAAAATGATGGGCCTAGATAGGCTGAAAACACTAATACTTTATCAATCTTTCCTAATATATATGCTGATGTTTTAAAAAATATGAAAGTTGACACGAACAATAATCTCTAAATGCTTTGGTAAGTATTACATTGAATAGCTGAAAAGAAGGGAAGTAAAATAATGCACGATTGAAGGAATAAAAGAAAAATAAAGGAAAGAAAATGAAAAAAAAGAAGAAGAGATGAAGGAAAACTATGCACCTGGCTTTCCGTTTGCCCCTCTCTTTTTTTTTTTTTTTGCTAAAACTCAATAATGTTCATGAAAGAAAATAGGATGAATAAAATAATATATTTCTTGAAATGTGGGTGATGGGTGAATAACCAACTGTACTGGTCTTTGATCTAAAAAGAATACTTGGATGACTGTGATTAATGATCTAATATTATATATATATATATATATATATATATATATATGTGTGTGTGTATGTGTGTAAGAAAATAAAAAAGAAAGTAAAGTAGGAAAAGAGAACAACTTAAAATTATGAAGGCTAAAAACTAATATTTAAGGATATATTTTATTTAAAAATATGAAATTTTAGATCATTAATATTGCTTTCTCCTTTTAGCCTTCATAATTTTAAAAAGGAGGAAAGGTAGGGCACCTTTAAGAGAGAGAGAAAAATTAAAGCATGTATAGGACCACACATAGCCTAATACGTAGATGCCATGATGCTTCCATGGAAACTTCAACAATTTAAAATTAGTTAGTAAGGCTAAGGAAATAATATAGTGTGTAAAGAATATCTTTTAGTAGTTTTGCATATTGAAATTTTCATTGTCTACAGCCTTGCATTCCTTTTAAAAGTCAAAAGAAGGAGGTGATTCAATTCAACAACCAAACCCCCCTAATTAAACTTGCAAATGAAATGTAGTTGATAAGTTACCAATATGCCATGTCATATAAGTGAGAGAGACCATCGATTATGTCAAAGGCAATATTTATGATAGTTTAGTCATGTAGTTTATTAAATATTTTCAGTCCATTGATATGTGTGTATCCTTATGTTATATTTTATCTTTCATCTTTTTTTGCTTATAGCCAGAAGTTGCTCAAGAAAGTTTTTTGACTAGCGAAATCCAATCCAACAATCCATCCCAGGTATTTTTTATATAGAAACATTAAGTACGATTGTCTCTGGTTGCAAATCTGCCAAGATTTGCGTGTAAAACCCGAGCAAAACCAGTTTTTCCTACAATGTCCCCACAAGAGAGATATGCAATGCTAATGCTACCCAGCCCCAGAAATTCATGCAAAACATAATTAATCCTACCAAATTAATTCACAGCTAGAATATTTTTGAGCATACAAAGTTCATCCAAACACCAAATAAGTCATGATTTTAAAAAGAACTGACTATTATATACCTCCAGTGAATACAAATTCTCCAAAAAAAAAACAAAGTAATCTTACAAACCAAAACAAAGGAAAGATAAAAACAGAAGATTAATTAATAATAACCCACCCGGTAAAATTGGGAGTAGTGCAATTTACGACATTGTCATGCTCCTTATCCATCTCCAGAAAGGGGCAGTTTTCACAGCCTGATTCTCTGAACTGAACAAGTCAATGAACAGCAGTAATCAACTTTCCATTGATGAATGAATTTTTGGGGACTAAGAACAGAAACTCTGCATCAGGAAAATACTCACTACTCTTTTTTTTTGAAAGCACCACCTAACCTACCCCTTGAATCAGTAAGAAAATCCAGAAAATAACCAAACAAAATCACCAAAAGGGGAAAGACTTTACAGGTGATAAGGAATCAATTAGCTAATGGTTGCATGAACCAGAAGCAACTCCCAACCGTCAAAAAAACCACTCCGTAATTCATCACAAAAGAGGGAAAATAACATAATTGGTACAAGAAATTAACCTCGAAACCAGAGAATGTTGAAGATGGCAATCAAGGGAAGACGCAAAAACCCTAACCCAAGAGCGGAAATCGACAGTAGACGGAAGAAGGAGAAGGAGCACCGAATCGACGCAGGAGAGGGAGATAAGAAAACCCTAAGTACCTGATCGTAGGTCTTGACGAGGCGGCAACGAAGGCAAGCCCGGAGCTCGTGTCCGAAACTTGTCGGAATCTGAGCGAAGCTCGGTATCTCCTCCGGCGAGTAATCGCTTCTCTTCCCGCTCGCCATCGTTCCCTTCTCCCTCTCGCTCCCTCTGAGGAAAAGATTTTATTGGAGTAGAACCCAAAAGGCGAGGCGCGGACGCTGAAGGTGGGAGACGGGCGCGGGTTTGATAGTTTAGACCCGGTTCCGAACCGAGCTGTTCGGTTGGCGGGCGGTGGACCGGGCAAGCAAACCCCTTCACGGTAGCTTCAGGTTCTACGTTGGTATTAGAATTAAAATCGGAATGAAATTCTATTAAAATTAAAATTAAAATCATCCACGCCCTCCATCTGTTTGATTTAAAATATAATCGAATTAATTTTTTTTTTTTTTTTGTACAGATGTCAATAACTTCAATATTTATTTTATAAATAAATAGACCTAAAATTTAATAAATAAAAAAAATCATGATATACCATAATGTAATAATATCTCTATAATCTCAGCTTTCAAGTGTTAAAGAAAAAAGAAAAAAATCCATCATGCATTGGCCGTATTATAGAGGAATAAAAAGAGTTTATGATTAATAACGGCAAGAAAGATTGGAGGATGAAAGGAAAAAAAAAATATTGAGGTGAAAAGAGAATGAAGCGGAACCATAATATTGACGTATATGTGTCACAATTTTATTAATTTGTATTTCTAATTATTTTAAAATATAATTATTATATTTTAATTCTAAAGGGAATTGAAATCGAATTGCCACGTTATTCAAACAAATAGTTTGGAATTGATTCTGTTTTCCATTCATCAGCCCCATCTGTTCAGTTCCTTGGTATTTTATAATTTATATCATTACAGCGGAGAAGTAGAGGTTTCGGAAGGCCAAGGATAAGTGGCAAATGGGCGTTACGCAAGTTGGGATCCATATGCCCAGCAATATTCATGTAGGAATGGTGGGATTATTGGCTCCTAGCGTAGAACAGCCTCTCATTTTAGTTCATCGTTCCCCTTGATTCCCCTTCCACCCTCTATATATATATATATTGTTGCTGTGGATTTCGGTTCTTTGGCTTGGAGGCGACGCATTTCTGAATTCGGATAGCTTTCTTTCGTCCTGATGGACTTAAAAAATATCCTCGCGATGTATCATGGAGGATGGTCCCTAAAGAAGACCCTTCGACATCCAAGTCAGCGGAAACCCCAAACAAGCAAATAAAAAGAGAATGTTGTTAAAAAAGGATACAAGAAAGCAAATAAGAAGAGAAGGTTGTTGAAGAAGGATACCCCAAAAAATATATTTGGAATGCAATAGCGTCTGCTAGGGTTAGGGCTTTTCAAAAGCATAAGCATACCTGAGAGGTCTTGGGGCTTAGTATTTGGGCATGACCGGGATGATAAGTCATTACCTAATTTTTGACGCGTTTTAGAGAATTGGCGGCCGATAAGGCCAAAATCCTATCAATCATGGAGGGGATGCTGTATCTAACCTCTATTTCCATATAGAGAGGATCGCTTCGAGATTTGGGCGATCGGTGCGAGGCATCCTCCGAAATACCCGGCATGATTCGGATGAGAATTATGTTGATCTTGAAGAGTTGGGATTCAATTACATGTTTGAAATATAGCCCGATCCTATCAAGGTACGAAGATAGCTCGATTCTGTCGAGATTCAAAGACAACCGATAACGCTACTTGTTTTTTTTGTGATGGGAAGTGAACTCCTTATGAACGCGATGATGAGTGAGTCAGAGCCTAAAAGTGGATATCGCTGCCTGTGATGCCTATCAATTGGCGCCATAACGATTTTATCCTGCAATATATATATATATATATATAGCCCATGATGTCCAGACAGAACGAAATTAAGAACAAAATATCTTGAGTAGCTTAAGATAATATCAATACGATAAGTGACAAAGCTCACCACCCACTTCAACATTCCCCTCTTGATGGTGGGTGGTCTACTGGCGTTAAGCCGACCAAGCTGTAGATTCATTGGGAGTCAAAACAAATCAGGCGGCAGATTCATTAATAATCATATGTCAAGCAGAAGCATTTAGTTCCCCGATCTTGGCAAGTACTGCATCGAATCGAACGGCTCACTTGGGTTTTAGCAGAAGCTTAGGATACCGTTTTGTGCACGTGGCAAGGGGGGATTCGTTATGACTCATCGTCAAAGTCCAACTCAAGATGGACTTTGTCCATACTTCTACACTATTAAATAATGCAAAACTTTGCGGATATACAATCATACGAAAGACGAAATGCAAGTAGGTACCATCAACAGGGCATGAAAATGTAAAGAAAATAGACCATGCTTTCGCCTGAACATCACACGTGCCCAGCATCATGTCATTGTAAGGTCCAGCGCTCCAGGACCCAAATTGGATGCCGTTGGATTGATTTTTGTTTGTTTGATCCACTTGCATGAGCTGAAGTCCTAAGCCGAAGCTTTTACCTCCAACAAAGTAGCAAACTCAAATAAACATAAGCTAAAGACCAGTGATGCTAAATGCTCTGAATTTGCTTGACCCGGAGAAATTGCTATTCCAACACGCTGTTAATTACTGTTTCCACCACGTCTACTGTCAACTTTTTTTCATGGTACACTCTAAAACTGATTATTCTTAGAGATCACGTGTAAGAAACAAACTGTTGAGCCCAATAAGATAAAAAGTTTGAGAACAACCAAGTTTCCTGGCAAATCTCACAAGTCATCTGTTACTGAAGCCGACGTGGATGGTATGCTAGCTATATAAAATACTGTATTCAGAGCCAATACAATGATCCTTGTTTAGGCCTCGTAGAGGTTTAATTAATTCCAGGAATCAGGATAGGAATTTCCAGATAAAGAATGACAAGAGAGGTGTCCAAGTGAACTAAGCACCCAAAGCTAACTGCTCCTAAAAGAACAGTCCCATGCTTTAGAGGACGAAAAGGTGTTCCTTCACAAGATATCCAGCGCACATCGATCCCACCGAAGCCAATATGAATGTTTCTAAAATTGGTAAATCAATTGTGTAAAAATACAACAAGGTAACAACAATATAGAGTATTAATGACAGCAGTCTACCATTTCATTACAGTCATAAAAATTGTATGTCTTTGGTTCTTGATGAGTCCCATGAAACACGTTATGGAGGACACAATATGCTTCGTTTATTCCATGGCTCAATGCACTAGCTGGTTTGCACAAAATAGCACAACAAACAATAATACCAGCACATGCTAGCGTCGCACAACCATCAGCTAACTACATGATGGTACACCCTAACTATCTTTGGAATATTCAAATATATGTACAATATTTAAGGACTCTTAACTTACCACTAAATATTAGCCTACATGGTTTTGGGCAGTCTACAAGCAAATGGTAGCTCCAGCGGAGAAAAATGTACCTGGAGTGCAAATTTCTTATTGTTGATCACTATTCGGCAAGTTCAAACTGCTGCAACTAACAAATTGTTTTTGCAAAACAAATAAATCGGGCATCACAGCCTGGTTGCTGACAGGAACACAGCTCTGTTCATGCTGTAACAGGCAAGAGTTGGTAAGTGAAGACCAACCTTCAAAGAGTCAAACTTACAATGACGCAAAACTCAAATAATTAGGCATCATCAACACATCCTGCAGACGGGTCTGAAGGCTTGTGGAAAAGTAGATGAGCTATAGATCGATCTATAGGATTTGTTTCAGTTTCACAATTTGTTTCTGCACATCTGTTTAAACACAAGCATCAAATTAACAATTGATGGCAGATAACAACGAAATACTAATTAACAGCATTTTTCTCTCAGTAATAACTTCTTATCGCAGGCAAATCCAAATAATTTGCGGTGACTCAAGACAAATAATGCAAATAGAGTAATAATATAACAGTCAATGCTTACTTCATCCATGCTCATGGGTGCATGCAAAATAAATAACCATTAATTTCATTTAGTTTCTATATATAGCTCAATTTATTTGCCTCACATGCTTCATTGAGATATTTGTACTACTACTAGGAGTACTGAAAAAGGAAGATTTCAGCACTAGTCACAGCAAAAGATATAGGATTTTATTTAGAAATTTTTGATGTAATTGAAAATAGGAATGCATTGGTACTATTCAAACAGGTTTGTAGTTTTTTTCAAAATTATTTTAGGTTCAAAGGTTGACAATCACTCGTGCATGCAAAAGTGGAACCACTTGGTTGACCATCCATGGGTAAACCATGCAAGCTCCAGCAGATTCAAGTGGATTGTGAGCATTGTGCATATGTGGAAGCCACACCTTGAACTGTTGTACATGCAGCCCCAGTTGGCAAGATCCTTGCACACAATACCCCATGGCCAGTATACGCTGCTGCAGTCTGTGGGATCAAGGTCCAAAACCTTGACAATGTCAAAGGGACCTACTTGTTTGGGTTGGTGTCCAGCCCTATAAGACTTGATATATCAAGTGCTACTAATTGTCATATTATTTTTATAAAAGCAAGCAGCAAAGTTCATATCATAAAAACTAATGAACTTGTAGCTATCACAAAGCTCAGGTTGACATAAAAATATTATTATTGAGCCTAGACAGCTGCCTACGAAAGAAAATTACTGAAAGTTCATGAAATAAAAGCTAATGAATTGACACAGATCCCAGGCGACCGATGGTGAGCTTAGACAACCACCTTAATTATCATACTGTGAAATTCTCCTTTATTCAAATATGATACCTTGTTCTAAAAGAAAAAGGAATGCTTTGTGCTATATTTAGAGCCAACTTAGATGTGTGGACATAGAGGGCAGGCCTTGGCGAATGGCTTAGATGATGTTTGAAACATGAAAATGGTATCTTTGCACAAAACGGCAAGGCTGCACAAATATTCCCTCCTTAGATCCTGTAGCGGTGAGAGCCTTGTGATGAAGACACCCTTTTTTTGTGGAGATGTGGACATCTTATCTAGCCCAAAGTCACCTAAAAGCAGGAAAATAAGGAATATAATTTAAGAAAAAGTTTAGATGATGTTTGGAATGTGTTGGATCCCTAATCTTGAACATATATGTTGATAAGAACATCAGAAAGGAGATTTATAGTGTTCCAATAATTTCAAGATTATGGATTCCACTGCCCCCTCACCCTCTATGGTGGTCAAACAAACAAGCCATTTGCTAGCGAGCTTGTATGGGGCACAAAATTGAATTTGACATTAGCTCACTTGATTAGTGAGCAAGCCAAGATTGTCTGAATACTTGTTGATCAACTACTGGTTTGCATGCCTTGCTTGGCACTTCACCTATATCATCGAAAACTAAGAAGCATCATACTATTTCTAGATCTATAGAACCTGAATATCATGCCATTGTTTCCACTAGTTATGACATTACAGGGTTGCTTTCAAGGTTTGCCATTTGGTACCAAACCTGTACCGATGTCACATTGGTACAGTGTCGGTACACTTGGTATATGGGTCATTTTAGCATATTAACTCAGTACACACTAATAGCAAGATTCAGTTCAGTACCAAACGGTGCTGTACACACTGATATGGCATACCACGGTTGCTTTATCTCTCCTCCATGACTTTTAAGTGCTGTTCACCAACAATCACCATTCTTTTCTATGATGATCAAGCAACCTTGTACAATACTGCAAATCTCGCTTTTCAAGAGTAAACAAAATATATAGAAATCAACAACCATTTCTCTATAGCTTTTAAAAGAAAAGAAAGGACTGCCATTTCAAACACATTTCAAGACATGATGGTAGGTTTTGGCTTCAAGTCTAGTCTATTAAGTTGAGCCATACTCTATCAGGTTGGGTGATGTTGAATTGAGTTGAATCATATATATATATATATAGTCAAGCTCGGTCATATAGCATACCAAGTCATTCAGATTTCAATATTTTCTCAACAAAGTAACACAATAGTCTAAATCGAACAATTTAACTCAAATGATTTCTTCTTTGGAAGTTTACATATGACACCATGCATTATTATTTTATATGTAGATAACTGTTTCTTTCCAAACCTGCAACCAGGACATGTGCATTACAATGTAACTCGACTCCACCTCTTCCCTTCTCAGAATGTGACCACCCATCTCAGGAACTCCATAACAAGTTGGCTTCTTCTAATTTCATTTGTCCTTATTGGCCACCTAACTGACATTTTTCCCCAACCTCCTCCATATGGTAAGACAATATGCATTATGCATCATCCAAATCAATGATCCATATAACTGATCACTTGCTATTGAGGTAGCAATGGTTTGTCCAAATCAGGTTTTGAACTAGTTGAGAGGTAGTTTTTAAAGAAAAATTGCCAACCTAAAAAATCAACCTGCCTATTAAACAGTTCAAAAACCTTATCATGAAACTGACTTGGTTAGTAAACATGTTACCAGACTTGAGCCACATCAACTGTTTATGAAAACAGATAAAATTGGATTGAGTCTGTAATTATCTGAGACAAATGCAGCATAAATAGGTTGTGAACAGGTCATCTTGACAATCTGATTACTAAGTGGGTTAAACTGATCAGAATTCTAAACTTGAACCCTACCCGTTTAATAAAGAGGTCCAATCAAGTTGACCTGTTTGTGACCCTGACCCATGTAGATGAAATGCAAACTTGCTTATCGTGGGTAGGTTCATGTCCACTTGGTGGGTTAGATCATCGGTTGTGACCCTAACTTTCTACACATATAATAAAATTCATTTTGATAGTTCCAAGGTTGCCTACACTGAAAACCAGTACCATTTTGATACAAGTCTGATGTGCAACATACTGTACTATTCCAGTACTATTTCAAAGTAGTACGTGTACCGTTTCGACTGGTAAACCTTTCCGGTTTCCCATCAGTTTGGTTTGGTACACTTTGAACTGGCCAACTTGGGATGATTCAGCATATCTTAAATAGTTCCTAACCATATATCAAAATAAATCTTTCATTGTGCTACTAAAAACTTATTTATCCAATGATTGCTTCATGCATAGGTAATGATTTTATAAATCATTTCAAAACTCATCCTACAAACACTTCAGAAATTTTAGATCATGTTAGTTCTACCCTACGAACATTTAAGCCATTCCAGATTTGAGAGTATAATAGCTTGTCACCACCCAACACCTTCAGCATTTAGCAATGGATTCTAAGTACCAACATCCTTTCCTTATAGTTGGATTCTAGCAGGAGATCAAAACATTTTATTGCCAGGTTGTAAGCTCATTGTCATCATTGCCATCATCAACAAATCCATTGCTGCCTGATTGTAATCATTCCATGCATATGCTGATTTTGGCCAAAGATAATCTTTTTCTAGTAAGAATGATTGTGATGGACATTAATGGTCCATATATCTACCTACCTTATTTGTCAATTGTTGATGGCACACCCATTTTTACTGAATATTAAAACGCTTTTATTGTCCTCAGACAAAACAATACACTTCACCTCGTTTTGGTTTAATTGATCACTTAATTTGACTGCGTATGGATTTTAACCTAGTATAGGAGAGTGCATTACTTCAAACATAATTGCCTATTCCACCCATCAATCTCATTCAAACCAATAAAGGAGGTGAATTTGGTCAACATGATATGAGTTGCAAGTTGCAACTATCAGGTATGGTCATAGCTACCATGGTAGAGCTTTTGAGGAATGAACATTGATATGGCGTTAAGATTGTTGGCAGCAACAATGATTTGGTTCAAGGATTATCATGAAGAGGAGGTGCGAGTTGAAGGTAAGTTTCATACAAGGCCATAGGTGGTGGCAGCTAAGGCCTAAGGTTAATGCCAAATGCCAATAGACTGTGAGACTAGGTGGAAAAGAAGAGAAGGTGATCTCTTTTGAAATCTTTATGGTGGCATGAGGATTGGGGAATTGGACAGATCCATCGATGGGTCTTACTAGGGCTAGTTGTGGGCATGAGAAAGACAAGGGGAAGGGGCCGGATTTAGAAACTTAGGGTGGGTCCAGGTTGGCAACAAAGTTGACCAGATGGAATGGTTCTAGCAGTTGCGCTGGTCTTGGGGTTGACTAGGAAGACATGACTGCTTATGTTGAGCCTCATGTTCTGGTTATCTATGGCCTAATGTAACTATACCTTGTATATTTAGTTACATAAACCAAAGCAAGCAACTATACCTTGTATATTTCAATTTTGAAACTAACAGGTTTTCTCGAATGTTTGTAAAGATTGTGCATGTCATGTCACAAAAACGAAGGCAAGTCTTAACTACACCAAAAATGACCTTGAAGTAGGGATGCAATTTTTTCCGTTTGGCCGTTTACCTTGCCGGTACCATTTTTAACGGGTCGAAGAATCCCCGGTCTAAATGGCTTAACGGATAATAGTGATTACTCGTTAACGGCTAAACGGGTAAACGGCCTAGAAACGGTATTCTCCACCCCATCCCCATCCTCGTTAGCTTTAATATAATATATTTAAATTTTAAATATATATATTAATATATTAAAATTTTAAAATTTAAAATAAATTAAAAATATATATTTATTGATTATGTATATTAGCTTATATGCTTAATGATAATTTATTGATTTTATAGGATAAGATGGAGACCAATTGAGAATAACCAAATGATGATATTAATACATCTAACACATTAGATGACTCCATTAAAGATTCTTCAACTCCAGTTGAAACGCAAAACATCTATTCCTCCAACAAAGTCTTTACGATCGGAAGTTTGAAACCATTTTGAATGCAAAATGATCAATGGGAGTTTGAAGGCAATTTGTAACTACTCTCAAAAGAAATTGGATGAAAAAGAGCTCCATCAGATTTTTCTATTAATACTTTTTTTAATTTTTTTAAAAATTATAAATTTAATAAAATAATTTTATTTTTTTTATGTAAACAGCCAAAGGGTACCCGTTTACCCAGCCGGGTATCCCCATCCCCGTCCCGTTAACTATAACGGCTTAACGAGGTGGGTAACGGGAACATTTTTTCTAACGCGGATGGGGACCGGTATAAGCCGCTCTGGGCCATTCCCGGGCCGCTGCCATCCTTACCTTGAAGGAGTTATAAGCAAATATCGTTTTCTTTTATGCATAAAAATATCTATCTGTGTTGTAGCATAAATTGGGCTTGGTATTTGTTACTTCAAATTAATGAATGGCATGGATCACTTTTTCTTCTAAGAACCGAAGTTTTTAAAACCCATGGTACAGCCATGTCCCACTTTTTACTAAGAAGAGGATGAGCTATGTCCTATCCTATCCCAATAACCGAGATAGTGGGGTATCTTATAATAAATTGAACAAAGAAATCCTTGTCCCCCCCCCCCCCCCCCCTTGATAAAAAAAAAAACCTCTACAAACTTATTAGCTCACAATTTTTATGAATCAAGGGCAAAATTGATATTTCTGCCCCTCATAAACCATTGATTGGTGTTAAAAAATTGAGTTATAGTTTTCCTCCTGTCCTTGTACCGCCACTTCTATTGCCGTCCTCTCTCTATATCTCTCCGTCCCCACCACCTCATGGAATGTTTAACTCCGGCAGTAATGTCTCCTCTCTCCTTGCTTTTGACACATACGGAGGATGTTGGATGCTAGACATAGTGCACTGCTAACTTTTGTCAACATCCTCCTCTCTCCTATTTTATCCCCTACTTCATGCTGAAGAAAGTCACCCTCATCTTATCTTAGAAGTTGTCAGTTGTGTTGAATTCAAGGATGTCAATCACCTGTATGAGGGAGGTGGTCAAGGGATATGAAGGGGATGATGGAGTTGCAATTACGGCCTTCCAGGGTGACAATAATCTCTTATGAGAGATCAGCAAAACAAAGGGCATTTATCTCACTCATAATCTTGGAATTTCTTGAGCAGGACATTCATAAGTCAAGCAGAAATTGCCCCCGACTTAGATCCAATTTCTCATAGGAACAGGTGGGGAAGTGCAAGATGCCTCCCATATTTATGGGTTTTAAAACATTGCTAAGAACAAAAATGAGAGCCTGCTTTCCCATGGTTTAAACTAGAGCAAATAAAAGAGGGGTGCCAATCAACAGGCCAAGGACAAATTGGGAGTCACCCAATTTATTAATGGACCATATTAAATGAAAAGCAAAAACCTTGTAGGTCTATCTTCTTTATTAACCTTTGAATAATTATATATGTCGTTTCATGAAAAGAGAATATACAACATCCCACTACATCACATGATGCTTTCATGAGTCTCATCATAAATTTTGACTTTAATCCAGATCAGTTTTCCTACCATAAAATCCTAGTGTAAAAAAATGATTTTGATGCTACTTATGGTCAAACTTTTAAAACATTGGTTGCCATTGATCTACAATACATTAAAGCAAAAGTGTAAGCTAAGCATTTAAAGAATAACAAGTTACAAAATATAATTTCACAACACAGAATATTATTGAAATCCATAAAACCTAAGCATAGTAAATGATTTTCAAGTCAAGACTGCAACAAGATTAGCCATACTTGTTTGATGTTTCTGTACTTTGACTTCCTCTGGCATCTTGACTCTCTTTGTTGCAACTGCTTGTGTTAGAGAAAATATGCCTTTGTCTAGAGCTCCTTGCCAAACGGTATAAACTGTCTCTTATGCACAGCTTTGTGCTGATATCCAACTGAAAAATAAAATGGTTGAAGTTACTGTCACTTCTGCAGATATTTTGTCCACATATTAGCACAGGGATTTATAATTTTAGGGTGAAAAAGAAGAACCTTTCACTTCCTTAGCAAATCCTGATTATTACTTAATATAAGAGCATTAAGGAGGGTGACATATAGTGCAAATGACAACCGATAGATATAACATGTGCACATGCAGCTGTTAGGTACGAGATACTTTGAAAGGAAAGTAATTCCAAACTACAGTAAGATACATTATAAGGTTAATTCCATAAAAGATCAAACAATTAATTACTTTAAGATGTACAACTTTAAAAAGAGGGAAAATATACCTTTGAAAAGGCTAAGTGCTCATTTGGTTAGGGGGAAAATAATGGCAGAAAAGTTACCACCCTTATTTTTTAATGTTTGGTTGGAAAGTGATAGAAATATGGATGGTGAGGCCCTCATATATTTTTTCTTTCTCCACCGAAAAACTTTTCCCATGGAAGACGTTGTATTTTAACTTTTCTATTCTTATAAGAAAATTTGCTAGTGCCAAAAGTTCAAAATTGCCCCTCTATTTTGTTTTATTTTCTTCTTTATTATATATATATTATATTACTATAACATATATATATCATATCATATTAAATTATATCACGTATTATAATATATAAACTAATATTATATTATATTATAATATTACCTACATAATATAATATAATTCAACATATTACATTATACTATATTATAATAGATAAATTATAATATAATATAATAATAATGTCATATAATATATCTTATATATATATTATAAATAAAATATTGCCAATATAATACAATTTAATATTATTATATTGATATTGTATTATAATATAATATGATATTATCATACAATATAATATAATATAATTATATATTAATTTCCATGTAATCTTTATTTTAAAGGTATTATAGTCAAATTGATATTTTTTTATTTAAAATTACCTCCAACCAAACAGAAGAAAATGTTTTCAAAGCTGTTTTTTCATATAAATTAGCTATCAACCAAATATGGTAAAATTTATTTCTTCTACAAAACTTTTTTCGGAAATATGGATCTATCAACCAAATAAGTGCTAAGATTAAGGTTGCAATATTTTTTCTAGTAGCAACAAGCAATTACCATCTTAACAGAAAGCAATTATGAAGGCAGACAACACAACTTGTAGCATTAATAGATAACAACAGCATATTCAAGAAATACTTGCACAGAGTTGGAGTCCCTGCACTGAATGTTGCAAATTTAAGTGTTTGGTTCAGAGAAGCAAGAAGCTAAGATAGGTAAAATGCCAAATGCTTAAGCAATGATTCAGCATAAATATATGCTGGAAGAATGTAATCGCAGAGCATGGTGAGATTACCACCAAAATGATACAAAACAATATCATACAGACATACGCTAAGATAGGCAAAATGCCAAATGCTTAAGCAATGATTCAACAGAAACATTAAACTGAAGAATGTGGTCATACCTGAAGAATGTAGTCATGGAGCATGGTGAGAATAACACCAAAACAATAAAAACAATATCATACACTACATATACACATTCTAACCTGAATTGTATTCTAAGGCCCAAGGTAAGTGGTTATACCTGATCTATAACATCCCAAAGCTGTTGAAAACTGGTTTCCTCAAGTGAGATGTCGTCAGAAGAAGCAGTTGTCATGAAAGAGTTCTGTGTTATAGAAGAATCCTTCCTGATGGCTGAAAGTCTTAAGCTTCTCTCTTCTTGTTCACTGCTGCATTCTGCCTCACATTGAGATTTTTGATGATTTTTCAGAACCATAGTTTTACTTGTGCAGGATGTTTGCTGATGCATGTTGTCAACAGGCACTGAACCACCTAACTTCAGTTTATATTTCTCCATTTTTTCCTCTGGTGTCATTATTGGAGGCAAAGACGATTCATTGGGCAACCTCTTCATGTTTTGGTAGGAATCTGTTACAACTTGATCTAAGACTCTATGAGAAGAGGACAGACCAGTATCATTTTCAAATGCATTACTCAATGTCCCCTGGCTGAACGGAACTTCATGTGTAGGAAGGCTGTATTGCAATTCTGAATGACAATTGAAAGTGTCCACGTGACTTGATGAAGCAGATTGCAAGAAATGCTTCCGCTCCACCATAAGTTTAGATGGGTGTGCTTCAGCAGCTGAAATAGCAGAAGAGGGATGCTTCTGATCTGCAAATTGATGTATTATCTTTTCTTCTGACAAATACTGGCTTCCAATCTGCATTATGTTCATATCTATCAATACGATCAAATTTTAAAAGTGAAGAATATAAGATGTATGGTGATTTCCGTTTGAACGGTTTTCCAAGATTGCAGATAAAAAACATAAGTTGTTTATACCAAAAAGCTTTAATTACGGATGCTAAAAATCATTACGAAGGTCAAGTTGAATCATATACAACTAAAAAAAGTTTGGCAGCTTGGTCAGTGGATCATTGAAGAAATTGCTTTCATTACTAAGTTGCAGAAAGGACAAAGAAAATGGATAAAGTAATTTCTTTTTAAGAGTGCTAGCTATGAATATCAAAGATTCATAAGCTGTAAACAATTTTTATTATAATAAGAACAAAAACATAAAAGGTTGAGCAAAATAAAATGGTTCCAAGCAAAAAAACAAGAGTCCCTCTGCAATGGTCTTGCAATCCATTTTAATACCAGAACATCAGGAGAGAACATATAGACATTAGGAAATTTGAAATCCCATAATTGAAAACGTATTTTTTGATTCTTCCATGGAGATATGGTAGCATTTTCCTGCACTACTCAAACCATATGGAATATAGCCATCATGTGGCTAAGTATTGATTAACACAGTGACCTACAAGTGCAAAAATATGCAAGTTTCAACCATGATATTCTATGTATGCAACTATGCATAAATTTCAAGTAGTCCTCAGTTCCAAAAAAATGAATTCAGATTGTTTTGTTAATTGGTTCAACTCATCAATCCAAGATTTAACAGGTTATATCCTCTTATGATATCAAGTTTGATGAGTCAAAGATGTCAATGGATCACATAAGATAATGCCCTCAGCCATCTTTTTCACATACTCTGTTCCCCAAAATCATTCAAAACCAATGGGATATTTGCAATGTAGCAAATAGAGGATCCACATGATATTTAAATGTCACACAATCTATATTCCTTATTACCTTCATTTATTTTCTAGTTGCACAAAAGCGTAGAAAAGATGAAAAAGATGTATTGCTTTAACAAGTCCTGTGAAGATGCCAAAGAGCTAGCTCAAGGATGAGAGAAAGGAGACTGAGTTCATCAGATTACACATATTTAACCAAAGGATGATAGCTCAAAATAAATATGCTTGGCGAGAACATGAAAGATTAGTTTGAGTTATCTTTGGTGCATGTTGAATGTGTTGAAGCTCAGCAAGTAAAATGTTATCGCCAAGTTATTTAGGTCAACAAAGTAGTCAGCAGTATTCAAAGGCAAATTTAACAGGGCTATGTCTACTGACTGAGAAACAGAGGTGGAGAATCATCTTTGGGATAGATACCAAAAGATCGCTATTCTTGAATATGGGCCACCAACCTAGTTCAAATTCAAAATGCTTGAAAAGTAATAGCAGCTCAAGAGAACAATAGGACAATAAAAAAATGGTTTTCCGTGAAAATATGCATGCTTGCAAGAATTTGCATCCAATGTACAAGACATTATTCATACTATGGTGCAAGTCCAGGAGTTCTTCACATCGATTGAATAATCTATCTACAGAAAAAAAAAAAAAGGTCAATATGGGAAACTACAGTAACTCTCATTGAGAACACAGGAAAAATTACACACTAGGGGTGATTGTACATAAGATATTCAATTTGTACACCCTCGATGTATCCCTCATATATTTAAAAGAATTTTATCATACAAAGAAGAGAATGTGATATGCATCTAAACCTGCTATATGCATTTGTTGCACTTATGCATCCATCTTGTCCCCTAGAGCTGCAAGTGTAAGGAGCATGTAAATGTGATGAATTAAATTAAGCAAATGAAAGGCGAAAATACGTTTTTAATAAGAGATATAATTAATGTGATGCCAAATCTATCTGGATGCATTTGAATTTGGCAGAAGATGGCCATCAGGCACTTGATCTATAATTAAGGTTAGTAAGTCTACTGATAAGTTTGGGACTTTGCACAATTTTTTTAGTTCAAGAGAAAGCTATATTAAACTGATAATGAAAGAAATATTCTATAATGAGTTATACACCAAGAAGGAAGTGGAGTTCTCGGAAGTCTTTTATGCCAAATTTGTCAGGCATTGTTCACAGCAAGTCAGCTCCATCGTTTCCATAAGAAATTGAGAATGATGGCATTAGATCATCACCAACTAATTCCATGAACATGGGATGAATGATGCTGGAGGTAATGATCAGATTTCACGATAGGATGATATACATAATATTTAATAAGAGATTCAAAGATCTGTCTGCCATGCCTTTGTTTTGTATATGAATTCAGTATAAGATAGTGATAGTTCATACTTAATCTATAATTAAGGTTATCAGGCATTTAATAAGTTTGGGGTCTTGCATACCCAATTCATTGAGGTGTTCAGAGAAAGCAATGTTTATCTGAGAATGAAAGAAGAGTTATACATCATACATCAAGGAGTTAGCGGAGCTCACTGAAGTCTTTGATGCCAAATTTCATTAGAAATTGTTGACACAGCACAAATCAGCCCTGCCCCCCATCATTTTCCATGAGAATGATGGAATCAACAAACAATCCTACAACATGCTATGAATGATGGTTGACGAAATAATGATCAAAACTTAGGATAGATGGAGATAGAGAATCAGATTATAAGCATGAGTGGTTGAATCAGCTTAGAAGTAGTCCACCTGCTATTCTATAAGGATTTCTTCCATCGGGTGGCTAAGAACAACACATTTGCCATCTGGTAGGTCAATTGCCAGTTATGCTTGACCACAAGATGAGAATGGATCATATCATCCCCACTTGCCTACAAGACTGATCTCCAAGTAGACAATGGGGATGTGATGAGCTCTCAACATTTGACATCTGGTAGGCCAGTGGCCAGCTAAGCTTGAGTACGAGATTAGAATGGATCATAGCATCCCTACTTGTCTACAAGACTAATCTCCATGTAGCCCATGGGATGCAATGAGCTTTCAATATGTCAATGGGATCTACAGCCTGGCATTCAATGAGAAGAGCCGATCACAACACACACCATTTTGGCAACATGTAGCCTAAGGAACCATCTATTCATTATATTCCACGCTCCCATTTCTTCAAGGTATTAAACCACATGCATCCTTTATTGCTTGATTACATATTGTTGCTAAAACATAATAAAAAAGATTATGAAAGAACAACTTCTTAAAAACTGGCAATGAGATCAGGGAAATTTTTTGAAACTTACATCAGTTATCATATCAACGTCCTCAGATCCTCTGCAGGTCTGGTTGAGAGCTGGTAGTTTTGTCCCGGCCCTCTTATCAGATAACTGGGACAGAGATGTCAAAGGGCTATCAGAAAAACACATTAAAAATATGGAATTATTTGATTCTACCTGTTATAAATTCAAGATTAATGCAAATGTCACAGGAATTTCCTACATACTTCTTTGGATGCAAATTCATCTTTAATTCCTACAACAATATATTAAAAGGAACCTCAAACATAAAATCACAATTCATCAAACTACCTGAAAGCTTTGTCAATGTCCTCAAAATTGCCAATATCAGGCCAGTCATAATCATGCAATGAAAATTGCCAATATCAGGCCAGTCCAAGATCTGTCTTCATGTCCATTTTCCAAAAGACAGGTATTTTTAACAGCTGGAGAGACATTATCAAGTGAGAAATGGCAGTCATTGCTCTCATCTGTTGAACCCTTTGCCCCAAGGATAGAATTTCCTGTGCAAAATATATTGCTAGCTGGGTTTGCATAGCAGTCCTTTATGCAACAATCAAAGACTTCAGCATCCTGGGACACCAACATATTGGCATTGGAGGGATCACAGCTTTCACAATTCATTGGAGAGACCAAATATGGTTTTTCTTTCCTCCAGAGTCTAGTTTTAGTTAATCCTCTGCTATCTGTGCTCTCTTCAGCATTGTTTTCTACATGTCTGTCAGCATCACTGACAGCCACTGATTCATCCACCTTTTCACCACCTTGATGAGGAATGATAAAAACATCAGTCCGACCAAATTCATCCCACAAATTATCTACAAGCTGCACAGATATTGAAAGAAATTAGCAGTTTTCTATGGCTTTTAACCATTTTAATTAACAGTTGCTTCAACAGAGATAGACAAGCTTATTTCTTTCTATGTTCTCAGTAGATTAATTAAACAACATTGAGCTCAAGTTGATCAATGGTTTTAAAGTTAGAGACAAAATAAGCTGAGGATGGGGAAATCAATAGCAGATTTTTTAACATACACGACTTTTAACATATTGTGTAATCCAGCCAAGATGCCTCAGTTTGATCCAACTTGACTTCAATTTAAATTTGAGCTGAAAGGCCACTATTTGACAAACCTGACTTCCAACCAAGCTAAAGGTGTGGCTGATTCTATTGGCTTGATAACATTGAATCAAGCTGAAATCAGCCAAGCTTATCTCGAGCTTGTATCTTATCAGCTGAAATCAACCAAGCTTATATATAAATCAATATTGAATGAAAGTTTGATTCAAACTTGAATTAAAGTTCAACCTGATTCAAACAAATTATATAATCCACTAATCAAACTCTGTCTATGTATGAGTTTTTTATACATATCCGGTCTCAAGTCCGGATAAAAGAAGAGGGTTGCAATAAGTTAACGGCCAGTGTAAAACTATAATCATACACTAAAGTACGGAGTTAAGTTACAAAGATTACAAGCTAAGTTATAAGAGACAAAGTTCTAAAGGCTAAGTTACAAGCTACTCCTAAAGTTCTTCTAAGTTGATATCTAAATCTGAATTTTTGATCTGATTGGAGATGTCCTTGCAAACGTCATTTTTCTCCATATTTATAATACTCTAGCCGTAACTACAAATGCAAAATGCTTGGAACTTCCAGCTTCTTATTCAATTTTGGGAATTGCAAAAAACTTCCTGGCAGTTCACCATAACTCCTACTGACTTTGCAGTTTCAATAACTGCATTTCGATCTTCATGCATGTCTCTTACTCTCCTTTCGATCAAGGCCGTTGTGCTACTAAACTTGATAAGCCACAAATGACAAGCCATAGATTTGACATTTCCCACAAAAAAAGTCATTCTTTTAATATAATATGTTGCAAAGCATTTAGTACCTTTAATACAGATGCATTCTATACGGCTGTAAATAGGTCGGATTGGGTCGAGTCATGCTTGATCATGATCTGATCTAGTTTCATATTTGGATCTTGATTCTATATCTTGACCCAATCCATTTGCTGAGCAAGTCGGATCGGTTGAGGTCTATGAAAGGAATTTTAGATCTAACGAGTCATTCGGATTTGTTCGGGTCCAATCCAAACTATTGCATTTGAGTTAAACATCTTTTTTTTATTGCTAAAATCTAGTAATTGATATCCAAACATAGATCCATCAAAAAATTTAAATGAAATTAAAAAGAATCAACTTAAACTTAATTTAATTCTAGATTATCCTTATATTTATACATTATGATATTTAAAGAATTTATTGATATACTTAAAAGACATTATAAATAAGAATCACCAAAATAAATGATAAAACATAAATATTTAGATATAATTAGAGAAAAAATATGGGAGGAGATTTAGTTATTAAGATGAAAAGTAAAATTAGTTTAATTAGAGTTTATTCAATGAATTTATAAAGCTAATTGGAGTAAAGGAGAATAAGATTTATATAATTAAAGTTTATGGATCAAGATAAATTGGGTTCAGATCAAGTCAAAAAATACAAGACTTGGACCCGATCCGGAATTTAGATTGGATCTAATTTTCAAATCCAACTCAATCGACGAGTCTCTAAATACGGATTGAATTAGATTTATCGGATCGAGACCGGATTGGGTCATGAGTTTGACTCCATCCATTTGTAGCCTTAAATATAAATGTATTATTTAATATAAATGCATTGTGATTGAAGCATTTAATGCATTAAAAGGAGCTTGATGGCCTTAGCTTCTTTCAATGCTAAATGTTTTTCGGTCTTCGCTTCGTGTCAAGATGACATTTAGATGCTTTTTTGGTCTTGGCTTCTTGCCATGCTTGCATCATCTTTCAATACTTTCAATCTAATCTATTGACCAAAAACTTCATGATATAAGATTAAAATATGGTGACAATAATTGCCCCAATATTCTTTGGATTTGTAAAATCAAAGAGATACGTTCTTTTCCTCTTTTTCGATCTTTTTCAAAAAATTTTGTTTAGTCTTGGAAATTGCCGAAATTTTCTTTAATAGCTATTTGAACTTCCATCACGCTTTGGCTTTTGCAACCATTCGGTTTATAGTTGTCACAACTTCTTTCAGTTAAAATAACTATGAAACTTTCAAACTTTCAATCACTACTATTAAGCACTATTTGCAGTGATCGAATAAGCATAAAAATACTTTTAATACTATCTGATACTATTTCTTGCCGCAACTTTCTCTCTTCTTGATAACCTCTCAAGGACAATCAAACATCACCTAAAGTCAAAAGTTGGAGCAAATAAATTTAATATATAAAAGAAATAATATCTTGAACCTTTGCTCCTTTTTTCAAGCAAGAGTGGGTAAACTTAAACAATTTAATATTGACAATATTCTTAGCTCCACTTACACATGTTCAGTCAAGAGAATGAAAAGGAGCAAAATATAATATAGTATTGACAACACTTTTAGCTCCATGTACACCCATTCAATAAAGAGAGAGGAGAAAATATAATATAATATAATATTGACAACACTTGGCTCTACTTACACTCATTCGATTAAGAGAAACTAAATTTAATATTGTATTTTAATTTTGCTCCATTTTTGGTCAAGAAAAAACAAAAAAAAATGTCATTTTGGCTTTTTCTCCACCTTCGATCAAGTGAAACCAAAAACTATAATATCTTATTTTGGCTTTCTTCACTTTTAGTCAGGAGATGAAGTTGGTCAAGTGGAACACTTCAAACCATAAAATATTGCCTTTTTTAGACTACTTTCAATCAAGAGGATGGAAATTGGTAAAGTGGAGTAATTTAAACCATAAAATATTGTCTTTTCTAAACTACTTTTAGTCCAAAGGGTGAAAATTAGTCAAGTGGAACACTTTAAACTATAAAACATTCCCTTCTTTAGACTACTTTGTCCACTTCCAGACCAATGCTTTTTAGTCACTAATTTTTTTGATCCTCTCCGATGCTTGACCAAAAAATGAATTTTGCAAATTGAAAAAATTCATAGTGCCACGGAGACTTCCATTACTGGGAATAATAATTATATTTTATTCAAAGAATTTTAATAACCATGTTTGGTCCTTAGAACTTAGAACAACTCATTGGAACAATATTTCAGCTTTGGATAAATTATTCGTATATGAAATAAGGCCCAAGATATGATATCAATAATAAATGAATATTTTCTCAGCCTTCTTTAAGCTTATAAATTTTATTTTTCAAAATTCGAATTTTCAAAAATTTTGAGAATTTGAGAGGGCTTATCCCTTAGTGCTAACAATCTGTGTCCCAATATTTGGCATAATATCCTAGGTGATTTTCATTCGGACCCCGAATATTATGATTTACTTCTTCTGTCATCCATATCTTCTTAATTTTAAATATTTTTCTTGTCATTTTCCTTTGGAGCTTGTTATCCTCTTTTATCCTTGTTTTCTAATATTTTGGTCTTGTTGGTCTCATACCAAGATCAAAAAGTTATTCCCTCCACTTTAAATGTAGAGGCTAATTTTTAATTACATGTGGATGTCTGTAAATTTGACTAAGGATGAGCTACAGGAGGCTGCCACTAATTATAAGGACTTCGATTTGCCTGAGCCCAAACTGTTTACCATGATCATTTTGGCTAGGTTTTTTCCAGCCTGGTCCCCATGGATAATTTATATTCCAATCAACCCTTGGAGCATATGAGCGTGCCAGGCTAGAATTGGTAGGCCAAATTTGGCATAATCTTGGAACCTCAAGGCATTCGATTCAGCCTCAACTGCCCTCTTCATAAATTCATTAACTGTTGAATATATCAAGCATATAAAAGTAATCTGATTGTCGAAGAGATAGCCGATCCTATGTTGGATGGCTTCCACCACAACTTGATTTGGCTGCATGGCTTGTTCAAAGGCAGCCCTGTTACATGGGAAAGGAAGGAAATGACCTCCCATTCTTGCAACATAAAGATATACCATAATTACCTTTGATGTCTCATTGGGCATGCCAAAAATTATACCCTTGCAAGGATAAATCGGTGAAATTAGGTAATTGGACTAACTCAATTCTTACTTCTGCTTATCAAAAAAGCAAGATACAGGAGGTGAAGTTGCAAAGGCTAAGTTATAAACAACTCCTAACTAAGTTACAGCCTGCTCCTAAGGTGCTTCTAAGTTGATATCTAAATTTGAATTTTTTATTTGATTGAAGATGCCCTTGCAGATGTCATCTTCCTCCGTACTTATAATGCTCCGAGCATAATCGCAGATGAAAACTACTTGAAACTTTCAGTAACTTTTGCTCAATTTTTGGAACGGCTGAAAACTTTCTGTCAATTCACAGTAACTTCCTATTGGCTTTATAATTTAAGTAATACATTTCAATCTTCACGCGTGCCTCCTACTTCTCCTTTCAATCTACTAATTTGAAGCCAAAAATAACAAGCCATAGATTTGACATTTCCCTTAGAAAAAAACATTCTTTTGATGTAATATGTTATAAAGCATTTAATGCCTTTAGCACAGATGCATTCCTTAATATAAATATATTCTTTAATATAAATGCATCATGGTTGAATGCATTAAATGCAGCATGATGGTCTTGGCTTCTTGCCACACTTAGATGCTTTTCGGTCTTGACTTCTTGCAAATGCTTTCGGTCATCTTTAAATACTTTCAGTTTAATCTATTGACCAAAAAATACATAATATAAGGCCAACAATACGGGATCAACAATATCATGAACTCTGGAGCAAAGTGAGAAGTGAGGAGGCTGCTAATACTACATGCTAAACTAAAAGTGAACTATTTTAAATTAATTATTTATTAAAAATTATATATTATGATCGAGCTATTCTGCTTTACTTTTGAAAAATATTACCAATTGGCGATTTCAATCAATTAGTTTGGATGATAAAATCTCTTTTAAGACTCATCCAGTACAAGGTTATGATTATTATTGATCATTCACTCGGTTGAAATTCTGCAGAGGAATTCATTTGTTTCTAAAATCATTTTGTTGAGATTTCTTATAAGTGCCCAAAACACACACACACGAAAAAAAACCTAGCGCAGGAAGAGAGACAAACACACAGATTCCAATAATTTACTGAAGCACGCCTACCTTGCTAGGGCTCCAATCTGGCATCCTCTTCATCGATCTATCCTCTGATAAAACTGCACAATTCCCTTGGATCTGATCTCGCATTCACTACCAAGAAGTCTCTCTGATCTTGTCCTACAATAGAAATGTTTTAAAAAATAATGATAATCATAATATCGCCAAAACAAACCCTAAACAAACTGAGCACAGGAGTCTCAAAAACCTTCTTCAATAACAAACCCAGTTCAAAACTCCAACAGATGAAGCTAAAGAAAACGAAATAAACTATTAAAATTTTCTGAAAATCAATCTAAAAAAAAAAAAAAGAGAAATCCCCAATTAAGATCTAACATCAGGCTCAGAAGAAACATCTTTAATCGCAGTACCAGCTCAAGAAACCTGAACAAAAGCTAGAGATCACCATTAAGCCCTGAAAAAGAAAGTAAACATCCGAGAAAAAATAAAAACAATCCAAGACAAGATCTGCCACCAGGCTCAGCAGCACATCAGACCACAAAACCGACTCAAGAACTCCCAAATCGAAGCTAAAGAGACCGAATCCTCCCGGGAAGAGAAAAGCCGTTCCGAAAACCCTAATCCTAACCCTTACCCTGGCTCGAGCTCGATCTTTCCAGAAACTTCTTTATCGCCTTGGCTCTCAGTTTCCCAGCTGAGCGCTTTTGCTTCTTTTTTTTTTTTCTCTCTCTTTGTTTAATGGTATATATTCTATTTTTCTAACTCGCGGTCGAGGGCTTCGAGTGACGCGTGCCGGCGGGCCCCATAAAGCCTCCAACTCGTGGACGAGCACGGGAGGGGATCCGATCAAATGACGAATTCCTATGGCTTAGCGCCGGCCCGAGGCCTTGTGTGGCTGACTCGTGTCGGCAGAGACCGCCCTGGCCTCAACGGCATCCCGTGCTCAGTCCCTGGTGCAAAATGCGGCCACGCATTAAATTTAGCCTGAGCTATCGTGACCGTTCGACCTAACCCCGAGAACGAAATTGTCCTCATCCAATTAAATTAAGATGTGACAAATTAATCTCCCTCTAATATGAATAGATCAAATTTAATAAAATTTCATGAAAAAAATCTTTTCCCAAATAAAACTTTCCCTTAAATTTGTATAAATTATATTTTTTTTGAAATTTAAAAATAATTTAATATTTTTCTTTCTTATCTTTTTTTGGGTTATACTTGTTTTTAACAAAAAAAATATTTCCTTTATTTTAATTATAATTTCAAGCCAATTAGTTTGAATAGGTCCTTTTTTTTCCGCATGAATAGAGTCATAAATGCTTTTATTCGCATGATATAGGCACAACATCCTCCAACGACGACACTGGTGCAAGAAACACGCCTCTCCTGCCAAATCAAGTAAAGGATTGACGGCTCCAATGGACCTGTTAGACCGCCTATATATTTTTAAAAAATAAAATAATAATCCAAATCGCAAGTGCACTATAATATAGATAATAAAAACATAATAAATAAACATAAATTTGACTATGTAAATATAAAT
>UESW01004331.1:817747-919953 GCA_900491605.1 Calamus simplicifolius
CACCAATCTGTGACAAATTCAAATCCAAAATCGCATAGACATCGTGTTTATTTTAACATATGCACATGAGCCAACCGAAATTTTACGATCTAAGGATAGCTCATGCTATTATTAAAATTATTTTTTTATATATCACTTTTTACATCTAACCAATAAGGTTATCATAGGATAACTATAATATATATTAAATTAAAAAAATATAAATAAAATAAATATGGCTCTACATTCAAAAAAAAAAATCATAGAAGCAATTCTTAGTTAATTATAATTTTTCATATTTTCTTTATATTGGCAATAAGTTTTTTTAAATATAGATATTATCAATGTCCCTCTATGATAGTTTGCCCAGCATGCAATTCTAGCATTGAAAAAAAAAAAAGAAATTGATAGTTAAAGTTTTTCTTTTTTCTTCTTTTCATTTTTTTCTTTGAGCATTATTTATCTTTTATTTCAATTCTTACCACGGTTGGACCTTAAAAAAAAAAAAAGCTTTTGTCTCAGCCACAACTATCCATTATGGTGTGAAGGTCGTAAAGCTTAATAATATTTATAATTTTTATGCTACTTCGAATGGATGATTCAAAGTTGGCTAAATTCAAGATCCATCAATTTGTAGGAAAAGAATCTCATTTTCTTACGTGCTAGTCTATATTGTCACGGAGTTAAAATATATATATAATTTTTTTTTTTGTAAGCAAGTTGGCTAAGTTGATCAAAACCAACATTCTTTCAACCTTATCAAAGTTTTCAAATTTTGTTTAAAGATCATAATCTACAAATTTATTTGATAGGGATGGACTGAAAATTTTTCTTTGAATAAAAACATGAGTGATGATAGATAGATAACAGTTGATAGCGAGAGCTTTAATGAAGGAAGAGGATGAAGCAAGGGCGGCATTTGGGGTAGCCAAATCCTTTTTTATATATAGAAGAGGTAAGTAGAGAGTTTAGCACACAAAAAATGGAATCAAAGTAGGTTTGAAGTAAGGATAAATAAAGAAAGTGTTAGCCCATAGTAAGTACCACATGTGGTGCTATATGTACGATGGTCTGTTCGTAATCTTTTGAGTATGCTCTTTCATTTTTATCTATTGAGAAAGATAATTATAATATTATATAATAAAAAATATCATCTTTGAACCATAACTTTTTTTTAGCGTTTTAATTATGGTTTTTTAGCATATTAGCATAGTTTCCTTTTCTATTGTATTATTAAAGAAAGGGATAAATATTTTTCTATCAAATGTTATGGCTGCGACTTTATGAATCATTCATAAATTTTTAAATATATATAGCTTTAGACTATACTTTTTTATAGATGAACAAATGGAATTTTGTCAACATATAAAGACTGATATTGTACCCATGCTATTAAATAATTATTCATAAAATTATAAATAATTATTTTTAAATTTTTTTTTTTAATAATATAAGTACAAAAGTTTATAACTATTTTATAAAATTATAAATTTTATAAAATAATAAGTTATTTATAAATTTGGTTTACAAAAATATTTTTAAATTTTAAAACTTTTTTTAAAAAAATAAAATAAATCAATATCCGTGCATCACATGCACAAATGCCTAGTTTATTATACATGCATCACTAAAAATGTTTGAATGACCATAACATATAAAATTAAATTAAACTTAGGATTCTTAAACTTGTAAGAATAATGAAGATTATATGGATATGCTCGATGTTAGCAACTATAAGTAAAATCAAATGAGAGTATGACACTGCCAAAATGGTCATCTAACATGAGCCTTTAAAAATCAATAACGTCCAAGTTATGTATTTTTCAAAAAAAATATAAGCTTTAAATTAATTTAAAAAACAAAAATTCCTTTCATGTCCTTATTAGATATGATTCTAGCTTTTTTTTTTTTTTTCATGATAACAGTCATCTCTTGTCAATGGAAGAGCTTCCATAATAATCCTGTGACTTCCACTTCCCCAACCTTAGCAATGACTTGAATCCTTTTGTTTTTGTTTTTTTTCATACAACCCAATTCATCTTGAATTTTGATCCTATAGTGTTAGTTATTAACTTAAATAGGTCGAGCAATAAATTGACTTGCCTGAGTTTTTTTAGTTTTAATTGAATCTTCTATATTGAAATGGTGATGCCATCCAAACAAATGCTCTTTAGATTTTTCAGATTTTTTTCTTTTATTCATTTGGATCTATTACTTGTAATTGTATTGAATAAATGATGAAATATTTTTTATATAATCGAGGCTTGGGATCTGAGGTGAACCATGTTTTTATTATTTATTTATTTTTTTCAAAAAATGTTCTAGCGAAATGTAAAATTCCTTTGCTCTTATTGAGTGCAAACCATCAACTAAAAACTTGAAAATAATTATATATATTTTTTCAAAGCATCATTTAATTATTTGTAGCTTTTATGAAATAGATAAATTGCATACTAAGTTATGCAAAATATGTCATGTGAAAAAGATGACGTAACATCAATTTTTGGACTTTGTGATTCATTAAATTTTTTAAAATAAGATTTTAAGAATATTATGACTTTTAAAGTAGCAATGCATGGCTATGATTTAATCACATAACGGAATCTAGATTCAGTGTTTTTTTTTTTCAACTGAAATTTTGCTTTGTTATTCGAATTTTTTTTTTTTTTTTTTTGGTACAGACGGGAATCACACCACTCTAGAATGGCTCAGACCCACACTATCAGAATACAATATTAATTTCAGACCCGGATGACACCATTCACCGGGCTTCCAGCACCAGAATCCAGAATGATCAGCAACTCTAGCGGCAATCCAGTCAGCCGCTGAGTTGGCTTCCCGGAAAATATGGCTAATCTGAATACTGTGAAACCCCTGAAGGAGAGAGCGAATATCAGAAATCAAAGGGTTGGTGGGCAACTGCGCACAATGATTCTGGCGAAGCCATCGAATCACCGTGAGAGCATCACCCTCAAGAATAAGACAACGGGCATGGAGACTGCGTATAGCAAAGGGGACTCCAGCCCATGCAGCATAAAGTTCAGCAAGCGGCACTGACGAATCAAGATGTCCAAATCCCCCAGCCGCAAGCATAGTACCGCCAGAATCCCGTATGACATAACCCGATCCGGCTGATCTGCCTCGGACACTCCCATCAAAATTGATTTTGATAAACCCTGGAGGGGGGGTTCCCAAGAAATAAAGACCGTTCTCCGGTGCGCTGTCGGGGCAGCATGGGAATCCCAGAGGCCAGGGCTATCAAAATCGCAACCAAGACGATGGGATGTATACTCAGAAGATAGGGACACAGCAGTCGGACAACCCTAAAAGACAGAGTAGGCTCCTGAGTGAAGACAATCCGAATTTCTTCGCACGTGCATATTTTACTCATTAAGATTGTCAGAACACCGAACCAGAGATTCTGGGTTCGATCCCCAGTGGAGTCGGTTTGCGCGTTAATAAAAGCACTTGCAATAATTTTTTCTATAAAGAATTATTTTATTTTAATATAAAGAGATATATATAATTTGTTATTTATTTTTATATCAATCTATAATCCTATGGTATATATACTTTTCAATTTATAATTATTAAATTTTTAAAACTTAATAATTTAAATGATAATTCTCTTCCACCAATGGTAAAAATTAATTTTTAAAAGAAAACTATTAACGAGTTCTTGATTGTTTAAATTATTGCATCTTGTTTCACACTTAATTTTATATACTTAAGTAATACTTATAAATATATTAAAAATTATAATTAAAAAAATAATCTAGAATTTATTTGGTATTACTTTTATTTTTAAAAAAAGTAGAAATATGAAATCCAATGTATATAAAAAAAAAATTTGTTTAGTTATACTACTCTTCTTTTATTTTTAAAACTAAGATTCGTTTTTGAAGAAAAATAGATGTAAATTTTTTCACATCTATTTTTTTAAAATAACTTTTTAAAAATGAAGATAACATTTTAGAATAGTAATAGTATATAATAATATAATAATATATTAAAATAATATAGTATCAATAATAATATATAATCCTAATACATATATAAATATTAAAAATAATATTATATTTATCGTAAAAATTGGTTAGAATGTAATTGTAAAAAATATAACATTACTTACCAAACATATTTTATCATCAAATATAAAAAATATAAAAGTATAATATTTATATTTATTTTTACTTTTTTAAAAAAGTAATAACAATGCACCAAAAAAAAAGTCTTAAATAACGTTAAAGCAACCTGAATGCATTATAATAAAATAATCAACTTTCTTTACAGATATATATATATATTAGATGCCACTCCATCATGAGTGAATTAAAATGCCGTCCCATATAAGAACAAAACGGACAGCAATCAAAATCTTTCCAAAAAATAGATGAAAAAAAAAAAAACCTTGTAGAATGATAATCCCCTCGGATCGCCATCGCGTACCCCATCTAGCTCCTGCGCCACCGCGTCTCCACACGCGGGACGCAAGAACCCATGTTCCAAATCTCCGCAGAATAATAACATAGGCAAGAAAAGAATCCACCGTTAATAATCCTCAGCACACATCTTGACCACCACGTGTCAAGAAAATTTTTATTCCCGCATATATTTCTCTATGCACACATTGTGGGGGGGCTAAGCCCTGCCTGCCTTTTAAAAGCGCGTCTCCGTTCGCCCGCTCATCCACTACCGCGCTCCCACTCCCTCCCTCGGATTCTTTACGGCAAGGAGCGATGTCGACCCTCTCGGTTCCCGTTTCCATTCCGTCGCCCGCCGAGGTCTGCGAGCAGCTCCACAAGGCCTTCCGAGGTACCGTCTTTTGCCTTCCTTCTCCACCGTCTTCTCCATTTCCGATCTCAATATCGGAGCTATAGGGTGAGTGTTAGGGTTTTGATCGATCTTTCTTTGATCACTTCTTGGTAGGATGGGGAAGAAAGAGGGAATGATCATCTTCATCCTGGCCCACTGCTCCGCCGCCCAGCGCCGCCAGATCCGCGAAGTCTATGCCCTGACCTACGGCGAGGACATCCTCATCAAGGACCTCGAAAAGGAGCTCACCCGGGACTTGGTGGTCCTCTCTCCATCTTTTCGTTGTTTCTTCTCTCCAAGGTTTCCGGTTTTTTTTTTTTTTTTTTCTTCTTTTCTTTAATCTCTTTTAAACCTGGGAACAGAAAGTGGTGCCGATGTGGATGCTAAACCCCCCGGAGAGCGACGCCGTGCTGGCCTACGAGGCGTTGAAGAAATATTGGTCCTCCGGGAACCGCGCGCTGATTGAGATCGCCGTGACGAGGACTGCTGACGAGACGTTTGCGGTCCAAAAGGCGTACCACGAGTCGTTTTTCAAATCGGTGCATTTTGGCACCGATTTGACGGTTAAGGAATGGAATCCAAAATATTATAGGAGAGATGGTAAAAAAAAAATATCATTTTAAATGGTATTTTTTTAGTACTATTTTACCTTTGAGAGTTTGGTCCACTCAGCTAAAGCGCTAATATGGAAAGAGTTGAAATCGCCATATGATGTGGTGATTTTACTATTCTGAAATCGCCACACCATATGGTGATTTCATATCACTTGAAATCGCCACATGGTGTGTCGATTTCACTTACCTTGAAGTCGTAACACCATGTGGCATTTTTCTCAGGCTTTTTAACCTCCGTAGTCCGATTCTCTTCTTCTTCTTCCTTCTCCCAGGCGTCCGTCTTTTTCCCGATCTGCTGCTCGGCGGCAACCCCTTTATTCCTCCTGTTTCCCGGTGAGCTCCCACTTCTTCCTCCTCTTACCTTTCACCGCTTTCGCCTCCTCGGTCATTAACTGCAGTGAGTGTTTAACTTTTTTTTTATAACACAAATCTCATGCTCTAAATATCTTTGCATCATATTCATTTATTCGTTTAATGTGCTAGGCTAATGAAGTAAATGCAACTAGTTATTCAGATGCTGATTTTATTGATCATATAGATGATTATATAATAATATTTGAACATTTAAATTTTTCCTTTTGATGGCACCGTCATATCTTGGTTTGGCAAGAAATTAGATTACATTTATAGACGTATACACAAGAGGCTAGATAAATTTATTATCACCTTTTTTTTTCAGACGGAAACTGTACGTGTTCTGCTATATTATGATGGATCAATTAAACATGGCGGCCAAGAAGGGATACATTATAATCAACCTCCACATAAATGTTTGAAATTGAGCACGAAAACACGCTTTGCTGAGTTAGTTGATCAAGTACATACAGTTCTAACAATTCCAGTACAGAGATATATCATCAGATTGATGTGGAGATCTCCGACATTGAATAAAAATATGTGCTTCTTCCAATTGAGGATGATGACGATGTGGAGCATATGTTGACATTTCCCTCGAAGTTTCAAGAATATCGATGTATTGAAGTCTATGTTTTAAAGGATGATGTTCTAGAGCCATATAGTGTTGGTCATATAGAGAATGTTTGTAACAGTTCTCCTATAGCCCAGTAGTAGGAACAGGTTAGGACTCCGATGGATTTTCCAATGATTGAGGGATTTATGCCAGTAGTGCAGAGTGATGATGTGGTAAACAATCAGTGTAATATTGATAGTCGGGGAATGGAGTCAGACGAGAGTACAGATGATGACTATTGGCCTGAACATGATAACTCAGATGAAAAGTCAAATGAAGATGAAGAGTCATATGGAGATGATATATAGTTCATAAGACTGGCTTTAGTTCCATTCCTGCATATAGTCATCCAGAACATATTCCAACTCAGGTACATGATCACCAAGCCTTTGCAGATGAACAAGTACCAGAATTTTATGATGAGTTGAATTTGCATGATGGTGGATGTGTTAGTACTCCGAGAGAGTTACCATTCAACTCTCAATTTTGGGATCCATCAATGATTGAGTTCGCTAAAGGATTATTGTTTAATACTAAAGATGAACTGAAGAGAGCATGTGACATGTATCACATCAAGAAGCATCGCACATATAATGTGGTGGAGTCGAAAAAATTATTCTGATCTGTGAGATGTGCCTCTTCAAGTACTGCCCAATGGTGTCCGTGGAGGTTGCGTGTTACCAAGTTGAAGAAGCATGGATTTTTTGAGATCACAAGGTATGAAGGGCCGCACTCTTGTTTATTCAGTAATTTAACTCGGGATAACAAACATATTACTTCTCGAGTTATTAGCCATGCTGTTCGACACATTGTGGAGAAAGATCCAAGTGTGAATATTGAAGCTATTATAGCAACCATTGCAGAACAATTTTACTATACAGTGTCATATTTGAAAGCATGGCGTGGAAAGCAGAGGGCATTGATTGATATATTTGGTGAATGGGAACCGTCATATGCAAAGCTTTCTAGATACATGCTTGTACTGCAGAATGCTAACCCTGGAACAGTTTATGTTGGGATTTCTACAGTGAAGCAAGTTCTTCTGAACGGGTCCTGAATTATGTATTCTGGGCATTTCAACCATCTGTTGAGGGGTTTCGGTATTATCGCCCGGTGATTTCTATTGATGGAACACATCTTTATGGAAAGTACCGGGGGAAGATGCTGATTGCGACAGGCACTGATGCTGATAATAGGATATTTTCATTGGCCTATGCAATTGTGGATGAAGAGTGTACAGCTAGCTGGAGCTGGTTTTTGCTGAGGCTTAGGAGGCATGTTGTGAAAGATAGAAATGACATTTGTCTTATATCTGACCGACATCCTGGTATACTAAGTGCCATAGCAGATAATCTAATTGGATGGGCTCCACCAAGAGCTTATCATCGATATTGTTTGAGACATGTTTGCAGTAATTTTAACTCGAGATTCTTAAATGTTCAGTTGAAAAGAGCAGTATGGAAAGCAAGGAGCAAACATCAGCTTTGGAAGTTTAACTTTCTGATGGAAAGGATTAAAGCAGTCAATGCAAAAGCTTGGACTTGGCTATCGGAGTTAGAGCCGGAGAAGTGGACATTGGTACATGATGGAGGGCTTTCACTACGGAACATTGACAATCAATCTCTCGGAGGTTTTTAATTGCGTGTTGAGGGGAGCTAGAAATGTGCCAATTACTGCGTGTGTTCAGATGACATTTCGTCGTCTCGTTAAATACTTCAACACCAGACGCGCGGAAGCCTTAAGGTATGTACAGGAGAACCCTAACAACCTTTTCACTCCTCAGATTTCGATTAAGGTTGCTGAAGGTCAGGCCAAAGCTAATGAGCATAGAGTAACTAGATACAACATGCAAAGAGCTACTTATGAGGTCGTGACTAGGAGGTTCAGTGAAGCTCTCAGGGGTGGAGGCAACATTCAGACTGTTTCTCTTAGTGATCGTAATTGTTCATGTGGGAAGTGGACAATATATAAATATCCATGTACACATGTGTTAGCAGTATGCCAGGAGATTGGCATGGACTCAGCGGCTTTTGTTGATGAAGTATACCCCCACGGTTATGGATTGGAATATTTTTCATGTTATATCTTACGTGCCATCTATACCCCCACGGTACACCTAAGTGCCAATCATCATCGGCATCCGAAGGTCTCGCCTCCGGAATCTTGAGTCTCGTGGGATGGAAAATAGGAAATCGTTTCCATGCCCAAATCTGCATGTTTGGATAATTCAAAATGTTAATTAACAATAAAAATTACCTCGATCTCAAACATAAGAATAAAGTGTTTACCTGTAGCAATGAAGATATCCTCCGATGTCAGATCGGGTAGGACTCGTAGCACGACATAGTGTGCTCTATATAAATCAGCCAGTGTAGCCGAACCCCAGCTAAGAGCGGCAAATGCCTCCAAGTCTTCCAGAAATGGCACATACATCAACTTAACTAAATTACCAGAGGTATCCGGAAGAATAACTCCACCAATGATTTGAAGAAGTTATCCCCTCACGAACTGCTGGACAACCTCATCATCCACATCTTTGTCCAAGTGAAGGTCGCGATAGAATTGATCGAAGAATGCTAATCGAAAACGACCTTTTGGAAATGCTTCGACAGGAGGTTCGACACCAAATAACCTCCCAAATATAGCCTGCCACTCCGGAATAGTATGGCGCGGATTTAACCCAGTAACAGCAGAACCATCAATCCGGAGGCTACTCAAAATACTTACATCCTGTAGTGTAATGGTTGCCTCACCAAAAGGTAGATGGAATGTGTGGGTCTCTTGCCGCCATCTCTCAACTAGTGCAGAAATAAGGCCAACATCCAGTCGAATCTGGCCAATCCGATATATGCCAAACATGCCGACATGATCTAGATAATACTGTACTCGTGGGTGTGACATTCTCGGTGTCTCTTTCCATATACGTGCGTCATGACGATGACATCTAAGAACCGGTAACTCCTGAAAAAAAATAAATTCAATGATACATCCGCATTAACATAAACAAATGTAAATTAATTAAGGACCGTCGATCAATAATACACACCTTGCCCTGAAATATATTGGTTGATCTATGCATCTGTTGCAAAGTGAGAACAGTAGGATCACGAGGCCCTGAATCTAAGACATTATGAGCCATGTCTGACATAACAAGTTAAAAAAATTATTAGCTTGACGGTATATCTCATTGCATCAATGTGTTTATAAAACACTTCAACATTATTACCCTTGTGCATGCCTATAAATGTAATTTAGTTAGCAGAAGGCAAACAACATTATTACCCTTGTGCATGCCACATGGCCCCTAGGCATCACCCCCTGTGGACTAGGGGCCATGTGGCAGCAAAGTGGGGGCAGGTTCTGCTCCCCCCGCGTCTCCCAGACTCCTTCACTAGTGGGAAACCTCACGATGAGCCTCTTGGTGGAGATGACAACGTCCAAAAGATTAAGCCCAGGTCTTCCGAGGATAGCATTGTAGGCGAGGGGTACCCGGACCACCAGGAAGCTCATGAAGACAGTACTTTGATGCGGGGCCATGCCAGCCGTGACAGGAAGAGTAATCTCCCCCTCGACCTTCATGGAATCTCCAGTGAACCCCATCAGGGGCGTGGCGACAGGCCGCAGCAGGTTGGGTGACAGATTCATACGAACAAAAGCATCATAACTCAAAACATCCACCGAACTCCCACTATCAACCAAAATTCTTTTTACATGATGTTTAGCAATCATCATGGACACGACAACGCTATCATCATTTTTATTTATCACCCCCTCTAAGTCCCTTTTGGAAAAAGGAATTACAGGATCTAACTCCCCCTCCCCTCTCGGCCTCTTGGACGGGCCATCTGCCCCCCAGGAAATCATCGCCACCATCTTCTCAGTTGGAGCATTATCGATCACCGGTGGTGGAGGCACCAACGGACCAGGAGCATCCAGGTTGTTCCTTCGAACGAACTTCCCCAGGTGCCACACTGGATAAGATCCTCTATCGCCTTCTTCAGCTGGCGACAGTTATCGGTGTCGTGGCCATGATCTCGGTGGTAGCGGCAGTATAAATTCTTGTTGCGGGGAATCTTTGGGTTCAGTGGAGGAGGGCATGGCAAGTACGACTCGCCCTCTATCTTCAGCAAGATGTGAGAGATGGGAGCAAGCAGAGGGGTATAAGGACCGTCCCTCTGTGCAGGAGCTCGATGATGGTTGTCTGGTCGGTGGGGAGGCTCGGGCCTCCTGGGTTGGACTTCAGCAGGCTTAGGGCAAGTCGGCTTCTTGAGGACACTCCCGCTAGCCTCACGCCGAGAGGAATCAGCCTCGTCGGCGCGGATATACTTCTGGGCCCGGGTCAAGAGTTTGGCGTAGGAGCTGGGTGGCTTCTTGTCAAGGGAGTATGCGAAGCGAGACGGACGGAGCCCTCGCTTCAAAGCCAAAGTGGCCACTGAGTCCTCAAGATTGTAGACTTCAAGGGTTGCCTCCTTGAACCGAGCAACGTAGTCTCGCAGGGACTCGCCGCTCTTCTGCTGGACAGAGAAGAGGCTACCCTTGGAATCTTCTGGCAGGCATCAAAATGGGCCAAGAAGGCCCTTTCTAGCTGACGAAAAGAATCGATACTCCGCGGCGGCAGGCGAGAGTACCAGGCTCGGGTAGCTTTTTTTAGGGTGGCAGGAAGGCGATGCACATGAGTGAATCGATTGCCCCCTGGACCTGCATAAGAACCTTGTAACTTTCTAGGTGGTCCAGGGGATCTGTGGTCCCATCATATGGATCCAGCCGAGGGAGACGAAATTGGGTGGAGATGGGCTCTTCCATGATACGGCGGGATAGCGGAGGTCGGCTGTCATAGTCCGCCTCTAGCAGGTGAGTAATCCGGTGGCTGAGTTCCTCTAACCGCTGGTTGCACTCATCGAGCCGGCGCTCGGCTCAACGGGCCATCCTGCCATCGAAGGACTCCTCCCCCGAGGACTCTGAGGATGGGGAAGAGTGACGGCGATGTCGACTAGGGTGCTCCGCCTCCTTCTCATGCCGCCACTTAGGAGAAACACTGGCATGATGAGAAGGCGACTGGGGTCTCTTGGAGGCTCCCCGACGGTAAGGCTTGGGCGAAGCATGGCGGTGGCGAGCTTCCGGGACCGGCGATCTCCTTCGAGAGGAATGCTGGCTGGGTTGCACTACCCCCGGAACCAATGGGAATGGCTCCGGCTGCCACACGGCCGCCTGCTGGTGCTGTAGACCTTGAACCGCCACCGCCAAGGACTGGACTTGTATGGCTAGGGCGGCAAGCCGCTGTTCCTGGAGCTGTTGCGGAGGAGGCGCAGAGACATCAATCGGGGGAGCAGAAGGTCCACTCGCCTGAGGACACGACAATGCAGGGACACCGGCTGGGGGAGCTGAGGGGCCAACCGCTAGAGGATCAGCTCCTTGACGCTGCCCCCTAGCGTAGCTGGCGGAGACCCCTTTCGCGCGGGTCGTCACCATGGCTCAAGAGCTCGGAGAGAGAGAGGTTGTAGATTGCTGGTTCGATATCTTTCTCTTACCCCTCACCCCTTCCTGGCACGCCAATCTGTTGACACCGGATCACTTCCTTCAGACGCCGGGGGAACGGATGTCCTCCTCGCTGGACTCCTGCAAGAAAAGTCCCCGGAGACCGGATGCTCTGATGGGGACCCTCGACGCTCAAGTTAGTCACCCGGGAACAAACAAGAACTAACTAGCGGAAGGAAGCTAGAAAGTTGGGGTTTAGCTAGTGAGAAGAAACTAGAAAACCGAGTTCTTGGATCCTTACTTACAATGAGAGTATGCACTTTTATACCTGTTCGAAGATCCACCTTTTCGTTCCAGAAGATCGCTAATTTCGAGGCACCTCATCCAATGACGGACAAAAAGGTGAGGCTGACAGTGATGGGTCATTCCATCACCGTGCGTGTCGGAGGTGTCCTGCATTATCTGTCAGAACGGCTTCACAGGTGTCTGGCGGCCGCAGTTATGCCTAGTGCGTGCCGTTGTAGGATGTGACCGCGCGCAGTTGCAGGCGGGTGGTGAATCGTACGCTGTAACGGGGTATGGTCATGCATAGTCGGGGACGTGTGATGGACCATACGTCATTATGAGGTATGGCCACACGTTGCTACGGATGTGCAGCGGACCACGTGGTCATGCCAGGTGGCCCGAGGCTATAGGTTGCTGGGCTCAAGGGCCAAACCACGTATCGAGCACTGTTCATGCAGTCCGAGGCCAAGGGTGCCTGGGAAGTTGAGACATTGTTCATGCCATCCGAGGCAGATGGTATCTCGGAGGTTGAGATACTATCCATAGAGTCCGAGGCCGAGAGTGCCCGGGAGGTTGAGACACTATTCATGCCATCCGAGGCAGATGGTGTCTCGGAGGTTGAGATACTGTCCATAGAGTCCGAGGCCGAGGGTACCCGGGAGGTTGAGACACTGTCCATAGAGTTCGAGGCCGAGAGTGCTTGGAAGGTTGAGACACTATTCATGCCATCCAAGGCAGATGGTGTCTCGAAGGTTTAGATACTATCCATAGAGTACGAGGCCGAGGGTGCCCGGGAGGTTGAGACCAAAGTTGTCAATTTCGTTTCATTTCGGCCGTTTCGGCCGAGACATTTCGTTTCGGTAGCTTATCCGAAAAGATGAGTACTATGTTTCGTTTCGGAAGATTTTTCGACCGTTTCGGTGCGTTTCGGTGTATTTCAGCCATTTTCGGCCGTTTCGGTAAAATATTTTGGAAACCAATTTATGAATTATTAAAACTTTTAGAACCATTTTAAAATATATATATATAATATCAAAAAAAATCCTAGTTATCCTATCCCCATTAATATATATATATATATATATAATAACAAAAAAATTCTAGTTATTCTATCCTCACGGTCGCATCTCTTAAAAACTCAAACTCTTTATTTTTATATTGTTATTATTATTTATGAAGAATATGAATTATGAATAATTTTTTTCATATATATATATATATATATATATATATTTCAAACTCTTAAAAACTTAAACTCTTTATTTTTATGTTGTTATTATTATTTATAAAGAATATAAATTATGAATAAATTTTTTATTATATATATATATTTTGAAACGAAGCACCGAAACGGTCCGATACCGAAATATTTCATTTCATAAGCTAAACCGAAACATAATCCGAAATGAAATTGACAACCTTGGTTGAGACACTGTCCATAGAGTCCGAGGCCGAGAGTGCCCGGGAGGTTGAGACACTATTCATGCCGTCCGAGGCCGAGGGTGCCCGGGAGGTTGAGACATTGTCCATAGAGTCCGAGGCCGAGAGTGCCCGGGAGATTGAGACACTGTTTATGTCGTCCGAGGCAGATGGTATCTCGGAGGTTGAGATACTGTCCATAGAGTCCGAGGTCGAGGGTGCCCAGGAGGTTGAGACACAATCCATAGAGTCCGAGGCCGAAAGTGCCCGGAAGGTTGAGACAATGTTCATAGAGTCCAAGGCCGAGGGGGCTCCAGGGGCCGAGGGAGCTTCTGTCAATCGCCATTACCGTTTATTCTGATGGCGATAGATCAGCCATATCAATAACCAGTCATGCTGAGGTGATGAGCATGGAACACAAAGCGTATCTACTTCAGGAGAAACAGCGTGCCTCTGGAACATGCCATTGAAAAGGAGACCAGAGGGCACTATGAGGACTACTTCCTCCTTGCATTGATAGGAGAGGATGCCTACCTAAGCTCTCTCTCTCTCTCTCTTTTGTCTGATGGGAAAATGGAGATGCCTAAGCTCTCTCGAGGTTCAGTACTTGGCGTATTGGCTAGAAAATAATGTCTTGGTTTGCCCTAGAGTAGTCTTGCCTTGTTATGGATCTCATGACATGCCAAGTATAAATAAAGCGTCCGTGTGTGCCTAGCAGTGAACTAATGCAAAGTTGCTTTGCTGTGAGTTTTATTGACCAAGACGCTGAATAATGAATCCCTTTTGTGTTTTGAGTAACGAATTAATGCATGTTTATTGTTAAGTTACATGTATTGGAAGAAGTATGTGACATGTATCGTGGACATGATATATATCTCGATCGCATTTTCCTTTTTTTTTTTTTTTGGAGAAGATATCAAGACATATTTGACTTGTGCTTCCCGACTTTGCTTGGTTGAAGAAGTTTCATTGGTCAAAGCAGTCTAGAAAGTAGAAAATACAAAACAATTAGTTGGGCGGGGGTCAGAGGAGGATCTGTTGGGGGAAAAAAAATTTGAAAGCATTTTCACCTGGACGTACAGCCAAATTAATTTCTTTAACTTCTTGGGGGATTTTCTGCCATTATTGCAAGATGGTTTCAGTAAGAACAGATCGGATGAATTTTGACACAGCTTCAATCTTTATGTTTTATCAATCCTATTAAATGAAAGAAGGCTAACTTGTTGGAAAATAGTCATGTGGACCAACATATGTAAAGGTGTATATTTAATTATCATAATGTTAGTCCAATAATATGTGATCTAATAAAGTTGATTAGACATTAAGGATTAATTTTTGATATGGAATACAATGTGTAGATACCCGTAATATGTCTCTAATTTTATGATGGGCTGATAGAAACATGATTACATAAAGTCAAATGGTTATGGTCCCTGGTTTGAACACGATTTATAGAAAACGTCTCTTCGGAAAGGTCATGGGTATCTTTTCAGTAAAGAGATGCTTATTCAAAAATCGGAAAGGTCACGTCTCTTCGGAAAGGTCCCTACGAAAGGATAAATTTTCTTATTTAAGCATTTCTGATAACTCCCATCTTTATCAGAAAAAAAATCTTCTGCGATTGTGTTGACAAACCGGAAGCACCATCTCCAACCAAAATCAGCGAGCATTCGGTTACAATATTCTTCATTTTTAATAATGGCAGAACAAGGTACGAATTCTGCACTTTCTCAATTATATATTGTGTTTCGATATTATTGACATAAGGATTCTGGGGAATTGGATTCGTATTCGGTTTTCACGAATTCTATCAAGTGGTATCAGAGCCACCTTATGTTGTAATATCAAAATCATTCTTATTTTCTTGTTCATGCCTATCTAAATGAATGAATATATCGTCGAATCCATCATGTTGTTTTATCTTCTTATACTTTGAATGATTCGGCGAAGGTGTCATTAAGTCAATAATTAGATAAAATAGACATCATTGATTCATACTATTTGAATCTGTTATAGATAAATGAGGAATTGGATAAGATAAACATCATTGATTCATACTATTTGAATCTGTTATGGATAAATGAAGAATGATACTGCCAGTAATGTTCTTATCAAGAAGAAAACGATAAAAAAAAAAATCTGGCTCGGCCAACATATTGTTTCAAATTCCTCGCTCTATTTATTCTAAAGGCCTTAAAATCTTGCTAAGGTGTAATCGGAAGTCTTCCCATCCCTGGTCCTACCAGGGAAGATGCCAACCGTTTCTCTTTTCCCACCTTGAGAGGGAATGATATATATATATATATATATATATATATATTGAATTAAATATAGCCTATAATTCCTGCCATTTAGAAAATAATTCAAAAAAAAATCATTGAGTTTAATTAAAGTATATCAATTTTTAGAATAGATTGACTGAAGCATCATCCCGCCAAAGTGAGCTCTCATGTGTAGGTTAATTTATTTGAAAAAATTGAGTAGGTAGTATGTATGTAATTTATGCATTTTCTTAACCAATCCCAAAGGAAGGTGGGAATTTGGCCAAATTGCATGCATACATGTGGTAATGAATATGTGATAGTTAGAGGGATTATCCATGTGGGCAATAGGTCGGTCCCAAAGGAAGACTATTGCTTGACCGGACTTACTATTAGTATTCGATTACTACACCAAGTTATCGCTTACAAGTTAATATTGGTGTCCAAAGACTAGATATTAATGTTGTGTAGATTTCTTGTGATGGGATTTAAATTAAATTAAATGTTTTATTTTGGTATGATGTGAGTATATATATATATTTTTTGTCTTTTGTTCTTTGTTCAGCTACATTTTCTGCTTCTAATATATCTGCTAGCATTAATTCGATTCCTATGCTTAATGGAACCAACTTTAAGGATTGGAAAGAAAATGTCATGATTGTTCTTGGATGTATGGACTTGGACCTTGCATTAAGAACTGAATGCCCTGCTTCTCTTACGGAAACTAGTACTGCTGAAATCAAGCGGGAATATGAGAAATTGGAGTGTTCAAATCACATGAGTCTAATGATTATCAAAAGAGGTATTCCAGAAGCTTTTCGAGGCACTATGGCCGATATTGATACAGATAAAGGTTTCCTTGATGAGATTGAAAAACGTTTTGCTAAAAACGATAAGGCGAAACGAGCACGCTTTTGGCAAGCTTAGTTTCCATGAGGTATACAAGCAAAGGAAACATTCGGGAGTACATTATGGAATTGTCTCACATTGCTTCTAAGCTTAAGGCACTAAAGTTAGAGCTTTCAGAGGACTTGCTCGTTCATTTGGTGCTAATTTCTCTTCCAGCACACTTCAGTCAATTCAAGGTCAGTTACAACTGCCAAAAGGAGAAATGGTCTCTCAATGAGCTCATTTCATTTTGTGTACAAGAGGAGGAGAGATTGAAGCATGAGAAAATCGAGAGTGCTCATTTGGCCACTTCCTCTAAGAGCAAGAAAAGAAAGAAGGATAAAAAGGCTGATGAAGATCCTTCATAAAAGAAGCAGAAGAAATCTGAGGATGGTTGTTTCTTCTGTAAGAAATCTGGACACATAAAGAAGGATTGTATCAAATACAACGCATGGCGTATAAAGAAAGATACTTTTCTTACTATGGTTTGTTCTAAAATTAATTTAACTTCTGTACCTAGAAATACTTGGTGGTTAGATTCTGGTGCTACTATTCACATAAGTGTTTCTATGCAGGGTTGCCTGAACTACCGAAAGCCAATTGATGCTGAAAGATTCATCTATGTGGGCAATGGAGAATCGGTAGAAGTGGAGGCTATAGGGTCCTTTAGGTTATTACTTAAGACATGACATTATTTAGAATTGAGAAACACATTTGTTGTACCGTCATTTAGACAAAATTTAATTTCTATTTCTACATTGGACAAATATGGATACTTTTGTTCTTTTGGAAATAATAAAGTTAGTGTTTCTTTAAATTCTACTGTTATTGGTACTAGTTCCTTGCCTTACTACGATAACCTTTATATACTTGATACTATTACTTCATTTAATGAAACTTTGCATGTTTCTTTTAGAGGTACAAAACGTAAATTCGTTAATGAATATTATGCTTCCTTATGGCACAAGCGATTAGGTCACATCTCTAAAACGAGAATAGAAAGGCTTGTGTCAGAAGGAATTCTAGATTCTATTGATTTCACATACTTCAATATTTGTGTAAATTGCATTAAAGGGAAACAAACCAACAAAAGGAGATTACTAGCCAATAGAACTTCAGATGTCTTAGATCTCATCCACACAGACATATGCGGACCATTCCCTACAGCTGCTTGGAATGGTCAAACATATTTCATATCGTTTATAGACGATTACTCAAGATTTGGCTATTTGTATCTCATTAAAGATAAGTCTAGTGCATTGGATATGTTCAAAACTTTTAAAGCTGAAGTTGAAAATCAACTTAACAAGAAAATTAAAGCCATTAGATCTGATCGTGGTGGAGAATTCTATGGCAAATATGATGGATCAGGTGAACAACGTTCAGGACCATTTGCCAAATACCTAAAGGAATGCGGTATAGTCCCTCAATACACCATGCCTGGCTCTCCAAACATGAATGGTGTTGCAGAGAGACGAAACCAGACTCTTAAAGATATGGTAAGGAGTATGATAAGTCATTCAACCTTACCAGAGTCACTTTGGGGAGAGGCACTTAAGACTGCAGCCTATATTCTCAATAGAGTACCAACTAAAGCAGCCACTAAGACCCCTTATGAGCTTTGGATGGGTAAGAAACCAAGTTTAAAGCATTTGCATATTTGGGGATGTCCAGCTGAAGCAAGGCCTTATAGGCTAAGTGAAAAAAAAATGGATTCCAGAACCGTAAGATGTTACTTTATAGGTTACTCTGAACGATCTAGGGGTTTTAAGTTTTATGATCCCACTACCAAAGCAATTTTCGAATCGGGAATAGCAACGTTCTTTGAGGATATAGAGTTTGAGGGAAGAAATCAGGTTAGAGACATTATCTTTGAAGAAGAATCAATTCCGATTCCTACCATTACTTATAACAATGATCAGGATCAGGTTATAATTCCTGTCATTGATCAAAGAGTAATTCTGGAACTTCAAGATGATGCAGAAAATCTTCCCAATTAGATTGAAGAAATTATTCCTAATGAACAATCTCAAGAACAAACTCAACAGCCTCAAGAACAAGTGCCATTAAGGAGATCCACGAGAGATAAGAGAAAGGCAATTTCGGATGATTTTATAGTCTTTCTTCAAGAACATGAGGATATTTTTGACTTGACAGAAGATGATCCTATCAACTTCCGACAAGCTATGAAAAGTTCTAACTCTCAAGAATGGATCAATGCTATAAAAGATGAGATGAAGTCCATGAAAGACAATGACGTTTGGGATCTCGTTTCATTGCCTGACGGAAAGAAACCCATTGGTTGCAAATGGATATTTAAAACCAAGAGGGATTCGAATGGCAATGTAGAGAGGTATAAAACTCATCTTGTTGCAAAGGGCTTTACTCAAAGGGAAGGTATTGATTTCAAAGAGACTTTCTCTCCAGTTTCAACGAAAGACTCTTTTAGGGTCATCATGGCATTAGTGGCACATTTCAACCTTGAGTTGCATCAGATAGATGTAAAGACAACGTTTCTCAATGGTGACATTGATGAAACAATTTATATGAAGCAACCAGAGAATTTTGTGTCTGGTGATCCAAAGAAAATGGTTTGCAAACTTAAGAAATCCATCTACGGGCTCAAGCAAGCATCCCGACAATGGTATTACAAATTTCACCAAGTAGTACTCTCATTCGGTTTTGAGATGAATGTGGTTGATGATTGTATATACCATAAGTTCAATGGGAGTAAATTTATTTTCTTAGTACTGTATGTCGATAACATTTTACTTGCGAGTAACAATATAGGCTTATTACATAAAACCAAGAGATTTCTGTCAAACAAATTTGAGATGAAAGATCTTGGTGAAGCATCTTTTGTGTTAGGTATACAGATACATCGAGATCGTTCTCGAGGTGTCCTTGGTTTATCACAAAAGAACTATATCGATAAAGTTCTCAAAAGATTCGGCATGCAAAATAGTAAACCTTTGGAAACCCCGGTAGCTAAAGGAGAAAAGTTTAGTCTCAATCAGTGTCTTAAGAATGACCTTGAAGTTCAGGAAATGAAGAAATATCCCTATGCGTTAGCATTAGGAAGTTTGATATATGCTCAAGTTTGCACTCGTCCCGATTTGGCTTTTATTGTTGGGATGTTAGACATATATATGAGTAACCCTGGAATGGATCATTGGAATGCAGCCAAGAGGGTTATGCGCTACTTACAGAAAACAAAGAACTACATGCTCATATATAGAAGGTCGGATAGTTTAGAGATCATCGGGTACTTCGACTCAGATTTTGCTGGATGCCAAGACAGCAAACGATCCACTTCAGGCTATATATATATGTTGGCTGGAGGGGCTATTTCCTGAAAAGTGCTAAGCAGATACTCATAGCCTCTTCAACCATGACAGCAGAGTTTATAGCTTGTTATGAGGCATCCAACCATGGGATATGGCTGTAAAACTTTGTCACGGGGCTGCATATAGTTGAAAGTATTGAAAGGCCACTCAGGATATATTGTAATAATAACTCAACAGTAATGTATTCCAACAACAATAGAAGTTCGTCTAAGTCAAAGCACATAGACATTAAATTTCTTGTTGTAAAAGAAAGAGTTCAAAGTAAACAAATATGTATAGAACATATATGTACAGATTTTATATTGGCCGACCCACTAACTAAAGGACTTACACCCAAGGTCTTTCATAAGCATATTAATCAAATGGGTGTTGTATTATTTAATGATATTTTAGTTTAGTGGGAGTCTGTATTTTATATGACAGTTTCTGCAGAAATAAAGATTTCAGTGTTTTATTTACTTTGATTCATATGGAATAAAGTTTGATCTCGCTAAAGAAAAGGATCAGTTAAAAATAGGCATGTTCAGATCATATTACATGTAATTTTTATGCTACACAGCCATATTTGATCCATGTCGTTTGATTGTATTAGTGTATGTGACCATTGATGGCTAGTGCAGTCAATGGACCAGATTGTTTGAAATCCTTAAGTTATGATAATAAAGGTTTTGAGTACTCATAAGGTAGTGCACATTTATCTGGTTACATATGAGGTCCAAGTGGGAGATTGTTGGAAAATACTCATGTGGACCAACATATGTAAATGTGTATATTTAATTATCATAATGTTAGTCCAATAATAGGCGATCTAATAAAGTTAATTGGACATTAAGGATTAATTTTTGATATGGAACACAATGTGTAGATACCTGTAACATATCTCTAATTTTATGATGGGCTGAATAGAAATATGATTACATAAAGTCAAATGGTTATGGTCCCTGGTTTGAACACGATTTATAGGAAACGTCTCTTCGGAAAGGTCATGGGTATCTTTTCAGTAAAGAGATGCTTATTCGAAAATCGGAAAGGTCCCGTCTCTTCGGAAAGGTCCCTACGAAAGGATAAGTTTTCCTATTTAAGTATTTATGATAACTCCCATCTTTATCAAGAAAAAAAAAAATCTTCTGCGATTGTGTTGACAAATTTGCACCGTCTCCAACCAAAATCAGCCGAGCATTCGGTTACAGTATTCTTCATTTTTAATAATGGCAGAACAAGGTACGAATTCCGTACTTTCTTAATTATATATTGTGTTTCGATATTATTGACATAATGATTATGGGGCATTAGATTCGTATTTGATTTTCATGAATTCTATCAAAACTAAATGTTCCTTCAGTGATTGATTGAGTTTGGAGTGCTTTGAAATCCACGTTTGGAGTGCTTTGCAAGCCGTGCAGTGAATGATGATGTATGGGCGCCAAGGAACGGTATCCTTCCTTCGTCATCGTGCGTAACATGCAACCAACCCAATCCCATTGAAGAAAACTATACTGCAACCAATCCCATTGAAGAAAACCTGGAGTTGGCTAAAATTATAACAACATTGAAGGGGAGGGGAGGCACGAATGTGATTCGTGTACACAAGGACAAAGGATGAAAGTGCATAACCATCTTGATAGCTCTATGGATAATAGTTAGCTCGCTAGTAGTTTAATGACTATAGAATTGTGACCATGATAGGTTCAATGTTTCCATAGATAAGTATTTATCCGAGGAAAGCTCAGCACGGATCCAATTTATTTAGCTTCATATTCTATCATATCATATAATATAAATAAAATATATTTCTAAAAAAATAAATAAATAAGTTTGCTTAAGGCTTTTCTACATCTTTAAAAGATTTCATTTTTTTTAGAACAAATAAACTATAGTTAGCTCTGAAGCAACCAAACGCTAGACCCGATTGGAAATTATCATGTCCTATTCAGTTTCTACTTTCTACAAATTAAATTTGAAGTCTTAAATGCATGGCTTGCAGGCCCAGAACCCACCAAACACCAAGTCTGTTCTTTCAATGCAAGTCAGTTCTCACAAATCACCTTTTTGTTCCAACAAGCTACAAACAGCCAAATAGATCCTACGGCTATCAAGAATTTTTCCAGCAAGAAATAATCACTAGCAATCAATGAAATGTGTTTATCTCAGACAAGACCTTTCTTTAATAACTGAAAAGTACAATTGCAGCATGTGATCACTAGGTTGCAAAGGAATCTAGACAGCTAAATATTTGGGTCCAAATGCTCACAAGAAAACAGATCCCCACCACCTTAGCTACTCGGGATATTATCAATACATTATGCAGCCTGTGGCTATATATTCATGGTCCTAAAATAAGCAAAATATATTTCACAACAATACATCTATTCATAACTGAAAGAATGATGTCCTAAAAGCCAATCGTAATCTATATTGCGATAGAGTTTCTTTTATTCTTTTAAATTATGTACATAATATTTTCGTTATAAATAAAAAATATTATATTTCATCATTTATTACTTCTTATAATTATGATAAACTCCATATAGCTATGATGAGATCATGCTTGTGAGACCTACAATCCTAAAATCCTAATCTAAAACATTTTTAATCGATAGGATATAAAGACTAGCGCATCTTATGTATGCTCGATGCAGAGGGTGTTGATCTCACAATCACTTGTGTGAGATACTAATACAAAGATATGAGTGCTTATTAGATGAACGAGTTCACTAAATTGACCTACCAAGAGAACATCATATGGATGCTTACTTATTTGTCAAAAGATGATTATCTAAGTGGGAGTTATGCAAATGATCCTTAGACCTGAGATCACCATAGTATTTTGTGCACATGAATCCATATTTTGGTTTATACTTATTCACAACATTAAGTTGTGTACAAGGTATTCTGGATGTAGTGGATTGTGTATGAAGATTGTGAGTAGATTAATAAGGAATCAATCACTTCTAGTAAGAGAAGATAACATCCTACTTCTTATGATGATTCAGAAAGTCTTTGATCAAAGCAAAATAAAAAATTAAAAAGAATTTCTAATATTTCATTAATTGAATTATCATTAAAAGATTAAGAGAGATGATGATTCAGAAAGTCTTTGATCAAAGCAAAATAAAAAATTAGAAAGAATTTCTAATATTTCATTAATTGAATTATCATTAGAAGATTAAGAGAGATATGAATAAGTAATTGAGTTTGATATTGATCCATACTCATATACATATTTGGTAACTTGCTACTGAAGGGTATGTTTGATATGTCCACTAAATTTCATATCATTCTTTTGGGTAGACATGATACATTGCTAGACGTCGATTTTGTCTTTTAAGTTTGATTGGATTAAAGAGTTTGATTTGGTTAACAATTAGAAAGGGTTTTAATTGTCAAGGTCGGGATCGCATTGATTAAACCTATAGAGATTAGAAATGTTTTAATCATAATAGATCAACTTGCACCCATACCTACTATTGGCTAGATCTAAAACCCAATGGGTTATACACAAAGAAACTGATTAAGGATCTAATTGTCATGTTTGCAGAACCCTAGCTTCTGATTCGAATCTATTTGATTCTTATATTATATTAATCTTATATTATTAGACCATGACCTAATGTGGGTTGGCCAAGAGTTGGGACCCAATTGGCTTTATTTGTACCATTGGATGGTTCTTTAGATAATAGATTTAGATCATTGGTTAGTGGCTCGATCTGAACCATTCAATGGCTCCTTGAATAAAGAATTTGGATTATTAGTGATGGTATACCATTGGATGATGTTTTAATCTGGACCATTGGATGGTGTCTTAATCTGGACTATTGGATGGTGCCTTAATTTAAAGATTTTTTAAAAAAAAAAAAAAAAAAAAATTAGAAGAAAAAAAAAAAGCAAGCCAATTAGAAGGATTAAAGAATCAAGGATCAAAGTTGATCAACATTGGAGGTTGGATATTCTAATATATTGGATTTAGTGTATTAATTTGATTGTCACCGTTAAGGAGATAGAGTTTCATGTAAATAAATCTCATTAAGAAATTTATAAAATCTACACATTTTTGCCAACAATAACACATTCATGCCTTATGAGGCCAAGCAAGAAAGAAAAGAGGACTACCTTTGCACTACACGGTCACTTTAATCGGACGATCAAGACAACAGAATATCACATCAGATATAAAATATCTCTACATGCTGATTTGTTCAATCTCCTTGCAAACCATCTCGCTTCAAACTGTAACTTAGATTCAGTGGCTCCAGCAACAACTACCTGTAAATGTGGAAAACTACAACAAAAATCTTGCAAGTGCAGAATTAGCACCGCTTCTTTGGTGAGACTTGAGAGAAGATCCGCTTGCAATATGGATTGGTTCCAAGGTTTGATGCATGCGGACGAATAGCTTCCATAAGTACAGCATGAAGATAACCCTGCTTTGAGAAAAAAAAAATAATAAGAAATAAGAGGGAAAAGAATGTAATATGTTTAAATAACTAAATCTCGATGGTCATCCTAGACCTTGGTATTTTAAGAGCAACTTGTATGACATAATTGGCATAAGGGTCTTGCAGTAGCTGCTCAAACTGAGGCGCCGAAAGAAATTCATGTATGATAGTTTTCTGATGAACCTCCTCATACACCTTAAGGCATTTTTCTACCACATGGCTGCTGAATTTTTGCATCGAGAGTTGCACGTAATACCCTTGAAATTGAGATGCCAAATTTGCAATTACTAATGGGATTTTCAGGTCTAGGACGTATTGAACAACATAATTTCTGAAACAACAATCAAAAACACTGTAAGTCTGAGATGCAATGGCACAAAAAAAAAATCATAAACAACATTAAAAAAAAAAAAAAGATATGGAGGAAAGCACAAAATTATAGATTCACATGAAGGGCCCATAGAAGGTAAAACTTAAATAAAAATCTTGTAACCACAAGGTTGATGCATGCAATGGCACTAACATAATTATTATTTGTTAAAATAAAATTTCGAAGAAATGCGATATTTAACTGTTCTCTCTTCAAAATGGGGCCCATGATGCTAAGCTCCCTGACAAAATAAAGTTATCCATGCATAAAGCTAATTGTTAGGTTCATAAATTATAGTTAAGATTTTGGACCTATATCATGTAAGATCAAAAATCTACTTCCATTCTCAATGCTTACCACTGTGCCAAAAGAATGGCTTGGTGACAAGAATATTCTCTAATTTAAATAAAGTTATGCATATATATTACATTTTAAAAAAGGCAGTCCAATGCGTGAGGTTTCCATTGTTGCAAAGTCTAGGGAGGGATAAGCATACATAGCCTTAACCCTCATATGTAGAAAGGCTGTTTCTGTATTCCAAAATCCTACCCTCAATACACTGACTGACATTAGCAGATAGTAGAATGAACCATAATATATTCTTCCTTCAAGCACATAAATCCTGCCAATCTTGCTGCATGTTTTGCTTATGTGAATAAATATTTGCAAGGCACATCTCTCTTTCTGCCTTTCTACCAGCAGTACCGTGGCATATAAATTTATACTTTATTCAAATCCTGATATACTGATTTATTTCATTCCATTGGAATAGTTCAACAACTAGCCAGGATAAATTAGATTTATGAAATAAATGACTTATCAACAAGCTACCAGTTCTCTCATTAAATAGCTACCAACTAACAAGGATTACTAAAACCACATTGCAATTGCACTATTATTTAAACTGTATCATATGCATTCTGATATCTTAACATATATATTACTTTCTTTTTCTATCCTACTGTCTTTTACCAATCTTCCTTTCTCATTTATCTATAATATTTAGCTCTGATTATCCTTCCCCCTATGTGAAACCGAAAAGTAGCGCCTGTAACTACTGAATGTGCACCAGATTAGTAACCACATAAAATGTGCATGGAAACAAGAGACAAACTGTGCAAAACCAACAAATCAGATAAATAAGGTCCCGTTAAAAGAGTTAAAAAACCCAGAGCCTGAACAGTAACATAAAACACAGAATATGACAGAATTTTTGAAGAAACCATACTAATTCAAAACATCAAGACGAAAATAAATTAAGAAAACACAATATTCCAAAAAGAGTCATGGAAGTCAGAAGTGGAATGGAAGAAATCAGAATATCACTAAAACTGCAAATTTTTATCTAACAGCAAACTAAAGGTCTAATCATTTTTCACTAAGCATTTATATGAAAAGGGCTTTAATCTTACTCAGAATAGAATTGGACAGAAGCAAGAATTTGAATTGGATTCTATTATGCATCTGTCACACCCAAGAGACCTTGGATTGACTGGAGTGCTTAAACTTTTAAAAGAGCTTTTTTTTACAAAGGAACACTCCTTGATCGCATCAGAACTCCTAGCTACTTTTCATCTTTATTAAATTGTTATCCACCACAATGCCCAGAATCACCATATATTTCCAAACATACATAAACAATCAGAGTATCAATCCAACAATATAATGTTTAATAACTTAATAATTCAACTCCCCCATTCATATATAAAAAATAATCAACTAGCTTTTCTGTTATATGATTCAATAAGGAATGTGTTGCTTTGATTGTTCGATGTATTCTATGAAAGATTTGCATACTAGAGAGTATCATCTGAATGATTTTAGGTCATGCACCTATGCATGTGTTTCTTCCCAACCCCCCCCCCCCCACACACAGAGAGAGAGAGGGGGGGGGGGGGTTGGGAAGAAACACATGCATAGGCGCATGACCTAAAATTATTCAGATGATACTCTCTAGTATGCAAATCTTTCATAGAATACATCGAACAATCAAAGCAACACATTCCTTATTGAATCATATAACAGAAAAGCTAGTTGATTATTTTTTATATATGAATTTTTCTACAGGTGAAATTGATTAAATAATAAATTGATGGAAACCCACAAACAAGAATCTAGTTGATATGCTCTGTTAAATTCTACGCAATGCATTCCATGTTGTCTAAATCCCTCATGTTTTTAACTTATACATTCCCCACCCATGGCATCTGTCTCCACATCACATACCCCTGCATCTTCAGTGGTTTAATGTCTCAGTGTAAATGTTATTAAGAAAATAAATTGTGATGCACCCAACTAAAAATGATAAATCTAATGACATACTTTTGTAGATCCAAATAATATTAAATTAAGAAAGAGGTGGCCTGTGAATATGTAACAGATATATAAAGACATAATTTGCCAACATGACTTCGTCAAATGCCAACTAGCTCTATTTGCTTTCCATAACCCTGCCTCTTTCATGACATTCATAATTCTCATATGAACAAGGTTGTGGAGAAGAAGACATATTTGTGACAAAATGTTCAACATTGCATCACCTGCCTTCGATGGGACCAATAGATCTTAAAGTACTCGCAGACAGACTAACACTCTTCACCTCAAGGCACCATCTAAATGCAAAACACTCTCCAAGATTTCTATTTCTCCGTGATTCCTTCTTCCAATCTCCAACTAGTTTCTTTTAGAAAATACTTTCTGAGGTCAAGAAATAGATTTTTAAGAGCAATGTTCTGCCTGCAGACACACTCATGCTCTTCGTCGCAAGGCACCAACTGCAGAACCCTCTATGCAGGTTTCTATTTCTCCTAGATTCTTTCATCCAAGCCAGAGATAATTTCTGCCAAAGAGTACTTACTGTAGTCAAGAAATAGATTTTTGGAAGCATTGCCCTGCTTGGTTAATGTTAAAATCCTAGTACTGCAAAATTTTCATTGATGCAAGGGAATTCCTCAACAAATTTGATCACTTAATGGTATCTGAGCTTTAAGTAGCATTCATAAGATCAGAAACTCACTGTCTCCACATCACATACCCCTGCATCTTCAGTGGTTTAATGTCTCAGTGTAAATGTTATTAAGAAAATAAATTGTGATGCACCCAACTAAAAATGATAAATCTAATGACATACTTTTGTAGATCCAAATAATATTAAATTAAGAAAGAGGTGGCCTGTGAATATGTAACAGATATATAAAGACATAATTTGCCAACATGACTTCGTCAAATGCCAACTAGCTCTATTTGCTTTCCTTAACCCTGCCTCTTTCATGACATTCATAATTCTCATATGAACAAGGTTGTGGAGAAGAAGACATATTTGTGACAAAATGTTCAACATTGCATCACCTGCCTTCGATGGGACCAATAGATCTTAAAGTACTCGCAGACAGACTAACACTCTTCACCTCAAGGCACCATCTAAATGCAAAACACTCTCCAAGATTTCTATTTCTCCGTGATCCCTTCTTCCAATCTCCAACTAGTTTCTTTTAGAAAATATTTTCTGAGGTCAAGAAATAGATTTTTAAGAGCAATGTTCTGCCTGCAGACACACTCATGCTCTTCGTCGCAAGGCACCAACTGCAGAACCCTCTATGCAGGTTTCTATTTCTCCTAGATTCTTTCATCCAAGCCAGAGATAATTTCTGCCAAAGAATACTTACTGTAGTCAAGAAATAGATTTTTGGAAGCATTGCCCTGCCTGGTTAATGTTAAAATCCTAGTACTGCAAAATTTCATTGATGCAAGGGAATTCCTCAACAAATTTGATCACTTAATGGTATCTGAGCTTTAAGTAGCATTCATAAGATCAGAAACTCAGAGAGAGAGAGAGAGAGAGAGAGGAGTAGTCTTAGCATGATGTCAAAGTTCATGCAGTTCTGCAGTATCATATGTCTATTATACGATTAAAAAATCCAACTCATATGTAGATATGTATAGTTGAAGTGGCTTTTACCTGCCCCAAAATCAAGACTTGAACCTCTATCAAAGAGATGATCCTACAAACCTCTATGCCGTGCTGGTAGATGCCTTAGGAAGCATGATCAAGCACTTGACACATCTTAATTAGGTGATGATAAAAAATGACTAGTTAAGAGTAAATAGGGTACTTTTATGATACAGTTGAAGGGCTTATCCAAAATCTGCCATATCGATTGTAACGTGCCACACCGATTGGTACCAAGGTTCAATATAGTCTGAAACAAACCAGTTTGAAGTGAATGCAACCTTTGTGTACCAACTGATACTGTTTCATTTCAAATGATACCATAGCTAAGAGTGAGAAAAAAGTATGGGTAATCTAGCTTGATACAAGATATGTATTGTACCATATCAATTATATCATACCGAATTAATAATGTGTCGATATGGTTCTTGGACTTATTCTCTCTAAATAGGCTTCAATAATACACAATCACATCATGGATGACAAACATGTGTGCATGGTTGAATGTCATGAAATTGTCATGAAAATAATTTTCTTAGAGTATTTGCATGTGATGTTTGTGGAATCATATCTAAACAAGCCTGTGAAGTTGATTGTAAGCCCATACTTTTGCAAGAAATGACTATAAGTCCATAATTTGTGCATGTGCATAGACTATTAGACCTCCAAAAGAAGTTCAAGTGGCACAGCCCGAACTGATGTTGAAGATCAAGATTTTTTTCGTTCTTCAAGTCTAAAAAGGCTTTGAAGAAAAAAGCGACTTAAGATGAAAAAGAAATCTACCATTCTACCTGAAAGGACTGGTAATTAGATGGTCAGATTTAACATTTTTGAGGGAAGAACAATAAACAACATTTATATTGATGAGAATATTACCCATACTTATCTTGAGCTAGTACCAGTCCATTAGCAGAGATTTCTGCAATCAATCTCCTCTGATGTTCTCCAGTAGAGTGAGAGATGCATCGTTGCAAGAAACAGCATCCACGTTGATGGGTGGCGATATCAACACAATGCTTTTCAGCAGCATAAAAAATATGCTGTCGCACAGAATATTGTTTGAAGTCATTACATCCAAAACAATAAAAGAATAGGGTGAACAGAATATGTTGGTGCTGTACAGGAACTTAATTTGGATAGAATGTAAACTTAAATCAGATGACCATTCTGTTACCTACTCACAAGTTGCAACTTAATATCAGGTATCTCTGTCTATGCTCTAACATCTCATTTTTTTTCCAAGTTTATTTTAACTCAACAAAAGAATCTGCAACTACTTCTCAAGAGCTGCAAATGATCTTGTGAATTGTAATAAATATCATTAAATTATTCTATTCATCAGGATATTTATAATGCTCTTTGATCTTCTGACATTTTATGAGTGAATTCACTGATATTTCGCAATCATATTGAGATTTTACCATTTTACACTTGTTCCAGGCACATAAAATGTTTAAAAAAAAAGAAGAAAATGTCTCTTGATGTTTTTCTTTTTGAACATTAATTTGGACAATATTTCAGAATCATAACTGACAAAGAACTAGTAGCACCGACATGGAGTATATATAATTTAGCCTTAAAGGGAATAAGAATGAGGACAAAGAAACATTTAAAAATGTGTGGCAAGAGATTCTGCAAATGAATTGTATCTGGTACCATAGTTCTAATATAACAAAGAGACCCAACCATTTTAATCAAATAGAAGATGCATCTCTAGAATTTTTTATTATTGTCATTTGTCAAATACCGTTCAGCTTAATGAGATTGAATAAGGTAGTTAATGACAGGATCTACTGTATGATTTGGATTGTTTTGGCACAAGATAGGACCAAGGAGCATAAAATATGCCTGGTAAAATAAAGCCATAAAAATGGATGAGGTAAACTAGAAAAATAAAATTAAAAATCAGAGCATGATGAGAAAGCTAGAAGCAATATCAAGAGAAGGTGAAGTGAGAAAATCATGTGAGATGGTCTGGCTTAAGTTGATGTAGGCTAAAATGCTTTAGTAAAAATGAAACCCCGAACACAAGTTTACAAAAAGTGGGTGAGACCAGACCTGGATGGAAGTAATGTCAGATAAAGCTAACATTTTGTATGATTTGCTTAGGTGGAAAAGTGTTAGAGGAAGCTGAAATTTTGTAGGATATGCCATTGGAGAGAAACTCATGTAAAACTCAAATTACAAGTAGTCAGATGGCACATGCATTGAAGCACCACCATTGGCTCAAGATTGTGAAAGAGATAAAAGTTTCAAGCAAAAACATTGTCCTATAAAATCAATCATAGCAGATGAATTCCTTTGGAGATGGGCTCTTGTAGTTCGCACCCAACCCTGTGAAGGCTTGCTGCTAGAAAGCCAACCGCATTGATGTAGTCTTCAATCGCCAAGGTGCAATAAATTAGTGTGGTATGAATTGACGATGATATTGGGGCCAATCTAATCCCAAGAGCAAATACATTTTCACTTCACATAAAGTAGTTACAAGAATTTTCCATAGCAATCACTCTAGAAAGGAAAATTTAGTAAAATATGAAATTTTCTTTTCATAATGGTCCTTTGCCAACGGGAAGAATCACATGAGCAAATGGCGGAAACATGCTGGACCACACACACCCACAAAAAAAAAGGGAAAAAATTTCAATAAAATCAACTGGATTTGCAAGATTGTATAAAGAAAGGCATCTTGAGTTAAAATGATTTATAGCACTTTAGTAATTGAGATGCAGCAAAAAATGTTACAGACAAAAAAGTTTAGACTTTAGTTACAATTAATGCTCAACCAATAAGTCTTACATTGGTTTTCAGGAGCTTTATGAACCATGTTATTCTCCTCCTGCCAAGGTTAGATTTTCTGTCACATAGATTATTCATATTGAACAGAATATTCTATGGTGACATGTGCTAGCAGGGTTTTGGGTACTGATAAAACTTCAGTTGGACATAAAGGGACATGCAATACTTGACGGAAAAGCAGGTTGTATTGAGTATATTCTCCTAGTGCACAGTGTTCTCAAATTCTAATGAGTGTCATCAAGCTCTGTTGGATGTCAGACTCTAATTTTCATATGATGCTTATATAGAGTCTCAGCAAATCAGCATATTTCTTATTCTCTAACTGTGAAATTCACTTTGCTGTGTGAACTGTCTATGGGAGAGAAAATAAAGCAGCTCAGTGCATGAGGCTCCCAGCATTTAAGGGTTTGGGGATGGTCAGAGATACATAGACTTATCCCCACGTGGAGAGGCTATATTTGTATTTTGAACTCATGATACCCAAGTCACAATGAAGCAACCTTACTATTGCAACCCAAGCTTACCCTTGGAGAACTGTCTACAGGTGATTCTTTAAATTTTGTTGGACATAGGACTGAGCCATTTTGCAACAGTGGACATATATTAATGGCTATCATGTATTTTAAAATTATTGCATGTTGAAGTTAGCTGAATTTGACTCCTAGCACCACTTTTAAATCCTGAAAATTGCACCAATCCTGCTATTCAACTGAGTGGGTAAAGGTTTAAGGACTCCTCTAGGGGTTTCTTCATTCAAGGAATCAGTGTCATGTCCGAGAACTGGTTTCATAATGTTGTACTTTACCAGTTCTGTCCATGTTATCTCAAAACATTATCACTTGTACTTTTCCAAAGAATTTGGCTTCAAACAGCTATGATCTACCTGTGCTTTTCTCAAAAAAAACTACTTTTACAATGACTTCTGAAATGCTTTCATGCATTTCATATAGAATCCAAGTCTCTCAGAGAACATGAAGAGTTTTCATTTTTCCTTTCGAGAGACTTGTTGGATTATTGCAGTGCAGTAACTGAAAATTTCATAATGGAGCATACTGGTTGGTTGCGAATGGATATGATGGAAAAGAAGCATCACATTAGATGTTCCTAGAAGCTTCATCCCTTATGGTCTAAACTATCTTTGAGTACCATATTATACAGTTGGTGCAAAATTGCAATCCACCAGGATGACAGGACATGCCTATTTGGTTGCCCATGCTTCAATATATAAGTTAGTGAATGAGCACTTATTTTTCTCTAAATATGTATGTAAGCTTGATTAATATGCACATAGAATCCTACATTGTCTGCTGCAAGCATGTCCATTACAACAATAATTAGAAAATCAGGTATCTAAGCAAAATGTGTAAACGGGATTCATGGATGTGGTGCTAAAGCATAATAAGACCAGTTATGGCTAATTCTTGCCATAATATTGTTGTGCATAACTACTACTGTTATGTGTAAAAGCTGTTTAAATTTGATAATTCAAGTGAACGAACGGAGTTCAATATACTGTAAATTTATCATATATTTGAAACACTACCAGCAATTTTTGAAGTACAATAATAGCACAGTTTAATGTATTTTCAAACATCAGTCAAGTAAACATAAGCAGCAAGCACATCAACAATCCGTTAAAAGTCCATACATCTGGTTTTAAGCATTTGAATGTCATGTGAATCACATTTCCATATAACTCAAGTGCTAAAAGTAACTAACATTTCATACTTTTGAATTAATTGCAATAAGCCAATAAGGATCTCAAAAGGTGGCAGCTATAAAAGAGTAAAAATAAAAAACAAAAATGAAGCATCGATCATGGTCACGATTTATAAATTGAGTGGTACTAAAACATAAAATCGAACCAATACTTGCCCGGTGAAAAGTAGATGAGACAATATCACTATTGTGATGAATGGACAAGCAATGTGTTCTCATCTCAAAGGTGACTCTGCCTATATATAGTTTTTATAAAAGGAATTTCTAGATGTGGTACCTGTATCCAGTATATTAGCTAGGTTGATGGATGAATATTAATCTGATGCACAAAAACTTGAAGAGAAATCAGAAGACAATTCAATTCAACCTTTTGAAGTATTTAACAAACAACCATTATTAATTAATAAAACCAATATGAAACAGATAGCAAGAGATCAAAAACATTTTATTTATTTATGGGCCGACAGAAAAATTCAACACAACTGTTTCGAACACGACGAGGTATATAATTAAGATCTACAGCAGCAGTTCAACCCTGGAAGTTCTATATGGTTGGTTAATCGACAAAATTTATAAACCTATATACCTACCTCATTATCCTCAGCTGTAAAAGTTTGAAGGCACCGTTGTATCACATGATAACCATTTAGGTCCTTGACGAGATCCAATAACCCCGGTACCAGTGCTAAAACGACCGGAGTAATTTGCCGCCTCGTTTTTAGGGTCTCTATCAGCTTCTGCACAGCCCTCGTCCTGAAATAGAATAGCAAAAAACACAACATATTGCTAAGGGCTCAAAATCAAAGATTTTAAAGAGAAGCTAGCAAGCTACTAATAATGTTAACAGTACTGCTATATATATATATATACCTACCCATGTATATTCAGAGAGATCGTGATGAATTGCTCTGCATCTTCTGTCAGCATGAAGATTATTCTCGTCCTTTGTTCCTCGCTGCACACATCCAGAAGCTTCTGCACAAGACAATTTCCAAAGGGATCTACAATGACTTCCACTATATGATCGATGATCCCGTTAAAGATGGCATCCACCTGATGCCTCCCCTCATTAAACCTGCGCTGCAAGAGCCGACACCCCTGCTTGTTGTAGTACATGAGCCCGCCCATATTATTATTATTTAATGGCAACCTTGGAGACCGACCAAACTTAGGGACGGGAACTGCATGCACACCACCACCCACATTTGCCGCCGGGATACCTCTCAGATACATCCAGCAATCAAGCTGCGGCCGCATAAGAAGACGGGGGCTCTGGAAATTCAATGCATCGAGATCCACCCCTTTATGCGGCGACTGCAGGAAGGCCGAGGGAAAGCCCAAACCCTGGTCTCCCCTGTAATCAAAGTCTGCGCCAAGACCAAGACCACCATCAGCACCAATTGCTTCCAAATTCTCCGGCGCGGTATGAAGGCCATTGGCATGGGACGCCGGAGCACCGAATCGGCGGGCCTCGAGCAGCGGTTCGAACGAGTTAGTATTCACATAGCAATGCTGCTGCAGTCCAGACCCACATAACCTCTCATCCACATCGAACGGGGGTCCAGAGTTTGGAAGAACAGAGGAAGGCGTCCCATAAACATCATCATCTGAAAAGAAACTGTTGCCATTACCACTCCGGAAGAGAGGAGGGTTCGTCGCAGTGTCCGCAAGCGCCGGTGGGAGCACAAGCCGTGCTTCCCGATCATCACCGATGCTCAAGGCCTGCAAGCCGCCGAGACCTTCCACCGTCCAGTCCTCGCCGGAGCAGCCGTTATCGTCGGCGGGGGGCGAACACAACGACGACGCCAGAGGCAGCGGGAACTGACATGCATAACCTGCACCACGTCCATGGCCATCGAGAAGGTCATGCATGTCATAAGCCGGACGCATCTGCTGGCATTGTTCATCGCCGGCGCGGGCTTCATCATCATCATCATCATGACGAGTCGATGATGTTACAAAGTAGATCTCATTGAGCAGCATCTCCATCTCCGTTTCTTCTTCTTGGATTTCACGCTTCATTGTCAGCCTCTTCTCCTCTCCTTCTTCCATATTAGTAATAGAAAAAAACCCCTCCAAACTCCCCAAAACAAAATCACATTATAAAAAAAAGAGAAGGACTTTTGGAGGCTAGCTTAGATCAGATGAGAGAAGGAGAAGGACTTTTGGAGGCTAAAGAAGAGAGCTTAGCTTAGATCAGATGAGAGAAGGATTAGGAGCCCAAACTCCCCCAAAACAAAACAAAACAAAATCACATCATCAAAAAAGAGGAGGACTTTTGGAGGCTAAAGAAGAGAGCTTAGCTTAGATCAGAGGAGAGAAGGATTATCGGAGAGGGTTTTGGGGGGGAGTTGATGAAGCATGCAGGAGACGAGAAAGGGGGACGGGTATTGAGATTTATATATAGATATCGGAAGAGCAGCGGCACCGCCACCGGGCTCCATATACCATTAAAAAAATAATAAATTCTCTTTGTTAAAAGGCACCAAATGATTAATAGGTAAAATAACTAATCTTTGATTGAGTAATTTGAAAATCAAATCCTGTGCGTTAATGGCACATTTGGCGTAGGCTAACATAGTTTTCTATATGATTGATTGGATTAGTAGATATCATTGTGTTCCCATCAATTTATGTGCATTATTATTAGGCCTAATTTATTATTATAGATCAAGCCTAGTTCGAATGCCTGGTCTCTTATTGTGGAAGGGAAACCTTGATGGATGATTGATTTGGAAAGTACGGTAAGTCATTGTGGCATGATCCTCGTATGTTTAATATGATACAATATGATTGATTTGGAAAGTACGGAAAGCTTGCAGTTCGTTGCTTTTGTTTAGATAAATCTCACGAAAGAAAAGATCAACTTCTTTTTATTCACAAACTTATCTTTATCCACAAGCTTATCAAAACTAATATCTCAACCACCATTAACTTGATCGGTTTTAATTCTAATTCGTTCGTCTCTAAAACAATACGTTTTTAAGCTATATTTCCACATCACAAGTTCCACGGCAAAATACATCGGTAATTATTATGATATACTTAAAAAATAAAAAAAAAATCATTAATAATTATATAGATATGGTGGAATGTGGTACAAAGTTTATACTGTAGAAGATTTTGTTTCTATAATTTTTCATGAACTATAGATGCAAACTAGCTCCGATTTAATATAAGCCAGAGCTTATTATATTGTTTTAGATTATGATTATATGTTACTAAACCGGCACTATTCGAAAATTTGAATATCTTTGAACTGGCGGCACTAGTCGTTGACCAACCTGATGATATCCTTATTTGTGCATCCCGAATTTTTAATTGGACGGAGAAAGGTTTGTAAACGTTAGTCTACACAAAATGAATCGGATTAATATTTGAGACATGGGTTAATCTTTAATAATATAAAAATAATAAAATTTAAATATTAATTTAAATAAAAAAATTTTAAAAAAATTAAAAAATCTGATTGAATCGATTTAAAACTTGAAATTTTTTAGTTTTTATTGAATCATATAAAATTTAATTTTAATAATAAAATGAATTTAACTGATGATTAATTTTTTTGTTGAATCGGTTTGACCCACCGATTGGATCCGGTTTTTAAAACACTGTGAATGTACGTAGGTGAAGCTATTCTTTTTGGAAAAGTCTTCCTGCATCAGGGACGGTGCAGGAAGCACGCACGGGCGCGCGGCCAATGCCGCGCGCCGATGCGGGACTTAGTGCACCGGGAGCGGTGCACTAAGTCCTTTCCATTCTTTTTTAGTTGTATTGGATGATGACTTGCGCTGCAAGAAAGAAAGAAAAGATGAGCTGGCGTCAAGGTTTGACCAAATATCTATCTACACTTGTATGTTAACTACTTCAAAAGCGAGCGATCACGTCTTTTTCGGTCCTCATCCTTCTTAATTTAAATATTTCCATCCCAGGAAAGCTCCATCCGTCTCAATCCTCTATCAACCCTATTTAAAAATATATATATATATATATATAAAAGAAATATCTTTTGAAATCTTCTCAAACTTAACAAATATCATCAAGATACTAATAAAGTAGTCCTAGTCAAAGAACTGATTTTTGACCATGAGAGTTCGTGTTTAACAAAAACTCTCTGAAAATATTATCCAAATAAGAAATCTAGAATGATTTGGATTGCTTCATATAGGAAATGCAATTTAGGATTCATATATAAAAATAAGCATATTTTTTATATACAAACTGGGACTATCATTAAAAAAAATAATAATCAAAATATGACAAATAATCTAAGAGATGAAACTCAATATTTTTAATAAATGAAATGCGATAATATGACAAAAGCCATCTTTAGCTCTTGGAATAATGGATAAAGCGACAAAAGTTAAAACTTGAATTATTTGAACTTCAATCATCGGGATAAAATAAGTCTAAAATTAAAATAGAGATGGATTTTAAAAAATATTATGGATGGGATTTGTGACGGCCATCAGACTGTACCGTCCAACCAATGGTGACGACGACGGGTACACTGATCACCGCGCGACCAGGGACAATCAGACGGTGGTGTTACTGTCGCCAGTTCGGAGGTTCCTCAGGATTTCCGCCTCGTGGGAACCGCACGTGTCCCGCGCGGCTGCGTGCGTGGCCTTGGATGATGGCCCGTGCGAGTGATTTTTTGACACGTGGACAGCGCGGTCCGGCAATTGGATTGACGACTCGCGGGATCCGGCCTGCGCCAACCGTAAATAACTAACCGGCGAGGGTGGGAGGAAGACATTTTGGGCGGGTCAAGTCCCCGTCGAGGCCTGTAGCCAAAATTAACGTGTAATCTAATTTAGATTTTTTTTAAAAAAAATACAAATAAGACAATCACACTAGTCTAATACAATTTAAACTTTAAATTTGTACAGTTAAAAAAAAAAAAAAAAAAGCAACGCCAACAAGATACCAAAAGAATCAACCTTTAAGCTGAGCTTGAAGGCAAGATGGTAGTACCCCAATGAGGATCTTATCCTGGACTACGATAAGGATAAAAATTATTTAATCAACTGAGAAAAAACTTGTCTAACACCATCCCATCTTATCTTATCATGATTATATATATCCACCGTAGATGACCATGACTTGAGTCATCATTCGAGATGGATTTGAGCTCTTGACTCTCCTCATAACTTGGGTTAACGTGACCATGCCTTGCAAATTGCAATGCATGCATTGGCATGCGTACTTGGAGGAATGTGCCGAATCAACCCTTTACGTATGATTTGTTTTAAGAAATAACGATCAAATCATACAAATCATAGTAGTTAATATCTTGGATTTACTAAAAAAAATCTTCCTATATTGTTCAAGAAATTAAAATGATGTGTGTAATTAACGTAATGGAACAATTATGCTGTACTTATAATATTAAAAAGAAAAGCAATGTAGTTATTGTTATATAATTAAAGAGTAACAAAAGAAGAAAAAAAAGACTAAGAAAAGAAAGTATTGAAATATGTTCTCTTTTTATTTTATCTTTTCTTCATCTTCATCCGTGTTCTTATTTCATCCATCATTCTCAAATATAATTCTATGACATCTATTTTTAAGCAAATGATAAAAGATGTTACAAATAATACCAATAGATATAACCTCCCTAGGAATACCAATGGACACTGTTGCCGAGGAAATCTGTTCTTCGACTCGGGCGTGCTTCTGGCTCCTAATCCGGACGCCGATCTCGTCGCCTCAAGTGAAACCTGCAAGACAGTCCGCACAAAGATAGTGCTGTGGGGGGTGCCCTCTGCGGAGGACCCTCCGACGCCCAAGTCAGTGAAGATTCACAGCAAGCAGATGTGTGGAGAAGACTCTCGCAGAAGAGCTCCCCTAGATGGGTGTTCTCTCGAGAGCTAAAATGAGTGAGTGTGCATGCGTACCTAAGAGATCTGAGGGCTGTGATATTTATAGGCGATCACCTGATTCCTGGGGTGCGTTGCGATGGGTCTGAATGTTGTTGAGATTTGAAACAGATTCGAATCAAGTTTGTTATGAGGCCAATATGGTCCGTATTTTGTCAGTTAGAAGATCGACGGTCGGAAGAGCCGGTTGATGCCTTGAGATTCAGCGATCATGTAGATTCTAGACTGCCCCTATGGCCCTTAGGCCACTTCTAGGGATGATTCTCCATTTGGGATCTTATTCAGTTATTGTGGATTCGAGTTCTCCTGTGTCGGATTTCGTAGAGGTATTCGAGTGCCTCGGTATAGCTGAGGCGAGGGACAATTTGGTTTTCCGAGGTACAAAATGACTCGGGCTGCCAAGGTACTAAGGTAGCTCGGACTGCTAAGGTGTAAGGATGGCTCGGGTTGCCGAGATATGGACAACTCGGGTTGCTGAAGTATGGACAGCTCGGGTTGTCGAAGTATGAGAATGGCTCGGGTTGCCGAGGTATGGACGGCTCGAGTTGCCGAAGTATGGACGGCTCGGGTTACCGAAGTATGAGAATGGCTCTGGTTGTCGGGGCGACTTGACTTTACTAAAGGCATTTCGGCTTCGCCGCTTAGTGGTTGTGACAACTGGCCAACAGGATATTGGGATTGGACTTGACCCAGTTGTCGATGCATGCGGACATTAATGCAATGATAATTTTATCCCTCATCAGACACCATCTTTATAACTTGACATAACCTCCTTTTAGAATATCAATAGACATCCATTTTATTAGCAATATTATAATACTCCTCCTTGTCCATTTATTTGACTTAAAACTTTATTTGGTAAAAGCTCAAAATTCTTTGTGAAGAGAAGAGTACATCATTCATGTCTTTTATTGAAAGAGGTCATTAAAAACCTTATCGAAAAAACCCAATAAGACAAAACCATAGCTCAAAAAAATGAGTACAATATTTTGTTCCCTTATTGACTGCATCTCTTGATATACTTTCCTTAAAAAATTATTATTCGAGATCCTTGAGTTGTTGTAATCCAATTTTTCGGACTAATTCCTCAAATCTCTTTATAGATAGTACTTTCATAAATAAATCAGCGAGATTATCGCTGAATCGAACTTGTTGAATATTAATAGGACCACTCTTCTGAAGGTCATGAGTAAAAAAGAACTTTTGAGATATATGTTTTGTTCTGTCACCTTTAATATATCCTCCTTTCAGTTGAGCTATGCAGGCTGTATTAATTATCCTCATACAAAATAGTTGGTACCTTCTTTTGAGAGAATAATCTATATGTCTTCTGAATATGTTGGATTATTGATCTAAGCTATACACATTCTTGGCTTGCTTCATGAATTGCCAGAATTTTGGCATGGTTAGTGATGTAGCCACAATTGTTTGCTTTGTAGAACTCCATAAAATAGCAGTGCCACCATATGTAAAGACATAACCCGTTTGTGATCGACCATTATGAGGATCAGACAAATATCCTACTTCTGCAAAACCTACCAACTCGGATTTGGATAAATTTGAATAATACAAACTCATATCCATTGTACCTTTAAGGTATCAAAATATGTGCTTAACATCTGTCCAATGCCTCCTTGTAGGCAAAGAACTATATCTTCCTAACAAGTTTACTGGAAAAGATATATCAAGTTGAGTATGAGTTGCAAGATACATTAATGCACGTATTACGCTAAGATATGGTACCTCAGGACCAAGTAGTTCTTGTTAGGGTTTAGACCTGTGATTAATAGCAATGGGATTCCCTGTTGAACAAGAACTAGAACTAAGGATTCCTAATCCTGTTAGGTTTAGACCTTGATGAATAGCAATGGGATTCCCCGTTCAACAAGAACTAGAACTAAGGATTCCCAATCCTGTTAGGTTTACTTCTTGAACCAAAGGAGGAAGATGGGGAGGAGAAAGAAAGGGCTGCCGCCCTATGATGAGAGAAGGGAATTTTTGGGAGAAAAGAATCTGTTCTCTATTCCATCCAAACCCTAGAGACTAGAGTTTAAATACATCCACGAAGTGGGCCAGGCCCAGACTCAACAAAAAACTCCCATGGACTAATCCAATGAGATTAAACTAATCCCCAAGCCCGTGTACACCCGTGACTTGATTTAATCTCAACCCTTGGACTCAAACCCAGCCCAATACAAGTTAGCCCACCTGGGCCTTGATAGCACCACACCAGGCCCAACAATCTCCACCTTGGTGCTTTCAAGGTCTCAGCACGTCCACTGTGTCCATCAGCTTTAACAACGAAATACACTTTTGAAAACTGTCCCGTGGAAGAACCTTAGTCAGTGCATCTGCTGGATTTTCTTTGGTGTATACCTTCACCAGCTCCACCTCACTATCTTCCACCATCTCTCTGATCCTGTGGTATCTGAGGTCAATGTGCTTCGTCCTGGCATGATAGACTGCATTCTGCGCAAGCATCAGAGCACTCTGGCTGTCACTATGCACCTGGACAACCTTCTGATCAAGTCCCATCTCCAGCATCAAGCCCTTCAGCCAAAGAGCTTCCTTTGCTGCCTCTGTGATACCTATGTATTCTGCCTCCGTGGTAGATAAGGCTGTGATGGGCTGCAGACATGATCTCCACGATACTGGACCATCAAACAGGCTGAACACAAAGCCTGTTGTGGATCTCCTAGTGTCCACATCTCCACCAAAGTCTGCATCCACATACCCATATAACTGCCCACGAGCCTCCTTGGATAAGTTGGATCTCTCAGCATCTTCTTGCTGTCCATAGCAAATACCAACCCCAACTGTACCTACCAAGTACCTGAAGATTCCCTTCAGTGCTCGCCAGTGCTCCCTACCAGGCTGCGCCATGAACCTGCTCACCTGGCTCACTGCATGGGCTATGTCTGGCCTACAACATACCATGGCATACATAAGGCTCCCAACACCAGAAGCATATGGTACCTTCTCCATCTCCTGAGCCTCCACCTCAGTCTGTGGTGACATGGTCTTCGATAAGGAAAAATGTGCTGCCAAAGGTAGTGCTGTCGGTTTGGCATCCTTCATCCCATATCGCTCCAGAATCCTTTTAATGTAGCCACCCTGACTCAGATGCAGCACACCCTTGGATCTATCTCTGATGATTTCCATCCCTAGGATCTTCCTGGCTGGCCCCAGATTCTTCATCTCAAACTCCCGAGACAAAGCTATCTTCAGTTCCTGTACAGCCTTCTTACTCTTGCATGCTATCAGCATGTCATCTACATACAAGAGTAAGTACATCCTAGACCCATCATCCAGAGATTTAACATACACACAAGAATCATACTCACACCTGAAAAGTCCAATGCTCCTAACATAAGTGTCAAATCTCTTGTACCATTGCCTCGGCGACTGCTTCAGCCCATACAGAGATTTCTTCAGCAAACAGACTTTCCCATCTGATCTTGGTTCTCTAAACCCTGGTGGCTGCTCCATGTAGATGCTCTCCTCCAAATGACCATGGAGGAATGCTGTCTTCACATCCATCTGCTCCAGCTCCAAGTCCTGAGCTGCTACAATACTCAATAATAGTCTGATGGAAGTGTGCCTGACAACTGGAGAAAATATCTCACCATAATCGATGCCTTCTTTCTGAGAGTATCCTTTGGCCACTAGTCTTGCCTTATACCTGATACCCTCTTGTTCTGAAGCTCCTTCCTTGCGCTGATAAACCCATTTACAACCAATGGGTTTCTTTCCTTGTGGCAGCTGGACCACCTGCCACGTATTATTGCTGTGAAGAGACTGCATTTCCTCTGCCATAGCATGGATCCACCTATCTCTATCCTGACTTTCCATAGCCTCCTCATAGGTGAAAGGGTCTCCATTCGCTGTCACCAGGGCATATGACAACGAATCCTCAAAGCCGTATCGAACTGGTGGTCGCACGTTCCTCCTGGGCCTTTGCTGTGCGATCCCAGTATCAGTCCCCTGTCCAGCTGCATCCTGCTGAACTCCCTGGCTTCTACCCCCTCTGTCAGTCCTCTCCACCTGAATCTCAAATCCTTCTGGTCCACTAGCAAATGGCACAACTGTATAGGAGGTTGTCTGACTAGTGTTACCGTGTTCTACCTCCTGTAGTACCTGCTGTGCATCCATGCCACTTCTGTTCTGGAGGATTGAGCTCTCATCAAAGGTTACATCTCTGCTGATGACAACCTTCTTCTCCAAGGGGTCCCATAGCCGATACCCCTTGACTCCTCGCGGGTAGCCTAGGAACACCATCTTCTTAGACCTGGCATCCAACTTACTCCGCTCCCCAGCTCCAACATGCACATATGCTGTGCATCCTAACACCCTTAGATGGTTTAGGCTTGTCTTCCTTCCAGACCATATCTCCTCTGGAATGTCTCCATCTAACCTGGTGTGCGGTGACCGATTGACCAAGTAGCTAGCTGCATCTACTGCGTCAACCCAGAACATCTTTGGAAGCCCTGCCTGCAGCCTTAAGCATCTTGCCTTTTCCAATAGTGTTCTGTTCATCCTCTCAGCCACCCCATTCTGTTGAGGAGTTTCCATCACCGAGAAGTGCCTTCTGATGCCCCACTCCTCACAAAAAATCTGGAACTCCCTGCTGGTGTATTCCCCGCCATTATCGGACCTCAGACACTTCACACTTTTACCCTGCTCCTTCTCCACCTCAGCCTTCCAGATTTTGAACTTGGTGAAGACCTCTGATTTCTCCTTCATAAAGTAGATCCACAGCTTCCTTGAGAAATCATCTATCAGGGTCATAAAGTATCTGGCCCCATTCCTTGCAGAAACTGGGGCTGGTCCCCAGACATCTGTGTGTACTAACTCCAAGGGTTCAGCACTCCTAGCTGTGCTGACTGAGAACTGTACTCTCCTCTGCTTTCCCATCTGACAAGGCTCACAGATCTCCATATCTCCGCTACTCAAGTCTGGAAGCAGACCTCTCTTGCTCAGTTCTTTCATCCCCTTGTCTCCCATGTGGCCCAGGCGGTAATGCCACATCCTGTACACATCCTGGGGATCTTGCTCCACAGCTGCCACCTCAGATTTCACAGTCATCACAGAGCCCTCCATCTTGTATAGATTATTTTCCAGCCTCCTCCCTCTCATCACCACCATGGCTCCATTGGAGATGTTCAGAACTCCACTCCTGGCACGACTGCTGAAGCTATATCCAGTTCGCTCCAAGTACCCCAGTGATACCAGATTCTTCTTGAGTTCTGGGACATGCTTCACACTGGTAAGAGTGCGCACTATACCATCAAACATCCTCACCCTCACTGTGCCAATACCTGCCACCTTGCAAGGGTGATTATCTCCAAGAGTCACATTCCCCTCCTCAACCTCTATGTAAGTACTGAACCACGACCGGTTGGGAGTGTAATGATGAGAACAGGCTGAATCCAAGGTCCACATCTCTGTGCTGTGCCTGTGATCATCTGATACAACCAAGAGATCATCCTCCACCTCCTGATCTGCAACTGTACTCACAGACTCAGATCCTCCTTTTTCTCCCTTCTGATTTTTCCACTTAGGACAATTCTTCTTAAAATGTCCTACCTCTCCACACTTATAGCACTTCAGCTCTCTCTTGCCTTTCCTGGACTTTGATCGTCATCCAGACTTACTTCTGTCCCTGCCCCTACCTCTGCCTGTCCTTTCCCCAACTGATAGACCCTCCTGGGGAACAGCTTCCTTGGTCATCTTCTCCCTCTGCTCATTCGTCCGAAGCACCGAGACAATATCTTCATAAATTAATGTCTCCTTCCCATAGAGCAGTGTTGTGACCAATGAGTCATAAGACGTGGGCATTGAACATAAAAGCATAAGTGCTTTATCTTCTTCCTCCATCTTGACCCCGACATTCAGAAGTTCATTGCTCATCTGGTCGAATATTTGGATGTGACCCAGCACATCTCCACCTTCTGACATCTGAAGGCTGTAGAGGCGCTTCTTCAACATCAACTTATTGCACATATTCTTCCCCATATAGAGGGTGTGCAACTTCGTCCAGAGTCCCTTCGGGGTCTTCTCCTCCAGCACTGAATAGAGGACTGAATCCGCCAGACAGCCCCTGATCATTGAACATGTCTTCTTCTCCAATAAAATCCACTGCTTGTCTGTCATCCCATCTGGCCTTTCCTCCAAAGCCAAATCTAAACCCTGCTGCACAAGGAGGTCCTCTACCCGGACTTTCCACATGGAGAAACTTCCCTTCCCATCAAACTTCTCAACCTCTATTTTTATGCTACTCCCCATGGCCAATTCCAAAAAATAGCACAAAAATAAATTTTATAAAATAGAGAAGTACCTTGACGAGATTCTGTTGAAATTATTTCAACTCCTTGAAGGCCTCCAGATTACTCCTTGAACCTGGCTCTGATACCACTTGTTAGGGTTTAGACCTGTGATTAATAGCAATGGGATTCCCTGTTGAACAAGAACTAGAACTAAGGATTCCTAATCCTGTTAGGTTTAGACCTTGATGAATAGCAATGGGATTCCCCGTTCAACAAGAACTAGAACTAAGGATTCCCAATCCTGTTAGGTTTACTTCTTGAACCAAAGGAGGAAGATGGGGAGGAGAAAGAAAGGGCTGCCGCCCTATGATGAGAGAAGGGAATTTTTGGGAGAAAAGAATCTGTTCTCTATTCCATCCAAACCCTAGAGACTAGAGTTTAAATACATCCACGAAGTGGGCCAGGCCCAGACTCAACAAAAAACTCCCATGGACTAATCCAATGAGATTAAACTAATCCCCAAGCCCGTGTACACCCGTGACTTGATTTAATCTCAACCCTTGGACTCAAACCCAGCCCAATACAAGTTAGCCCACCTGGGCCTTGATAGCACCACACCAGGCCCAACAGTTCTTTGTCATTTTTCTTAGGTCGGAAAGGATCCTTATCGATTTCAAGTGACCTTACGACCATCGGAGTACTCAATGGATATGCTTTATCTATATAAAACATTTTAAGTATCTTTACTATATAAGCAGATTGGTGCACAAAAATCTCATTCTTAAGATGCTCGAGCTACAAGCCAAAGCAAAATTTTATTCTTTCAAGATCTTTCATTTCAAATTCCTATTTTAGGCAATCTACTATCCTTTGAAGCTCTTCAAGAGTTTCAATTATGTTCAAATCATCAACATATACTGTAATGATCATAAATTATGATCCAGATATCTTTATAAAGACACAAGGACATATGGGATCATTGTTATAGCCTTGTTTCAATAGGTATTCAGTCAAATGATTGTACCACATACATCCTGCTTGATTTAACCTATAGAGATATTTTTGTAACTTTATCGAATAAAGTTCTCTTGATTTAGAGTTAGACTTTTTAAACAATTATAATCCTCTGAGATTTTTATATAGATATCATTGTCAAGGAGCCATATAGATAGGCTGTCACTATATCCATAAGACGCAATTTAAGTTTTTCATGCACGGCTAGACTAATCAAATATCAAAAAGTTATTGCATCCACCACGGGAGAATACGTTTCTTCATAATCAATATTGGGTCTTTGTGAGAATCCATGGGCAACTAGTCATACTTTATACCTCATAATTTTATTATCCTTATTTTGCTTTCGCACGAATACCCATTTATATCCTACAGTTTTACACCAGTAGGTATTTGGACAATCGGTCCAAAAACTTTACGTTTCGCTAGCGATTTTAATTCAAAATCGATTGCATCCTTCCATTTTGGTCAATCTTGTCGATGTCTATATTCTTTCATAGACATTGGTTCATGAACCTTGTTTTTATTTTTAATATTTTATGCAATATAATATGCAAACTTATCGTCGACGATCATCCTATATCGGTTCCATCTTTCCCCAGTTATAACATAATTGATTGAGATCTCTTCATTTTCTTCGATTTTAGGTACCTTATTCTCAGACTCATATGGAGTCTCAATTACTTCTATTATTATTCTAGGAAACTTTTCTCGCGTCACAGTATCTTCAATCTGATCATCTAAATGCTTTGCTCCTTTTCTTTTGCAAGGATTTTTATCTTTGGAACCAACTGGTCAACCACGCTTTACTTATCCCTTTATCTCATTAGCAATGGTAGGTTTTCCTTCAGGGACAATAATTCTGATTGGAGCATTTGCAGCTGGTATATGTGACTTTGTCACTCTTTTAAGGTCAGTAAATGCGTCTAGCAGTTGATTTGCTAGTTTTTGCATGTGAATTATCTTCTGAACTTCATGTTCATGTTGTTTTGTACGAGGATCAAGATGAGACAATGATAATTCATTCCAACTAATTTCTTTTACGAGCTGCTTATTTTCTCCCCTAATGTTGAAAAAATAGACTCATCAAAATAACAATCAACAAAATGTGCCGTAAATAAATTTCATGTAGATGGTTCAAGATATTTAATTATAGATGGAGATTCATACCCAATATATATCCCTAACCTCCTTTGAGGTCCCATCTTAGTGTATTGTGGTAGTGGAGCAATTGAAACATAAACCGCAAATCCAAAAATTCTTAGATGAGAAATATTTGGTTCATGACCATAAACCAATTATAACGAAGAGAATTCATGATAATTCGTTGGCCTGATGCGAATAAGTACTGCTGCATGTAAAATAGCATATCCACATGTAGACAAAGGAAGTTTTGCTCTCATAAATAATGGTCTTGCAATCAGTTGGATCCATTTGATAAGCGATTCTGCAAGACCATTTTGAGTATTGAACATATGCTATAGGATGTTCAACAGTGATTCCAATAGCAGTACAATAATCATTGAATGCTTGAGAAGTAAATTCATCAGCATTATCAAGGCGTATTGTCTTAATAGGATTATCTGAAAAAATGAGCGCGTAGTCGAATTTATTACGCTAGTAGTCTCGCAAATGCCAGGTTGCGAATCGATAATAAGCATACATGTGACCATATAGTTGAAGATCAATTAAAACCATGAAATATCTAAATGATCCATTTTGTGGGTGAATAGGCCCCACAAATATCATCATGTATGCATTCCAGAAATCCAAGAGACTCAATCTTAATTTTAGCCGATGATGGCCTAATAATTAATTTTCCTTGAGAGCAAGCAACACATGAGAATTCATTTGGTCCTAAAATTTTTTGATTCTTCAATGAATGTCCACATGAATTCTCTATAATTCTTCGCATCATAACTGAATCGGGATGACCCAACCAGTTATGCCAAATTATAAAATCATTTTGATTAGTAAACTTCTGGTTTACTATAGCATATACTTCAATTGTGCTTATATTTGTATAGTATAAACCAAAGAAAAATACAAGGAATTTTTCTAATACACATTTCTTACCTGAGATTGTACTTGTAATGCACAAATACTCAATATTGCCTTCATTAGCCAAATTATAAAATCATTTTTATTAGCAAACTTCTGGTTTACTATAGCATATGCTTCAACTGTGCTTATATTTGTGTAGTATAAACCAGAGGAAAATACAAGCAATTTTTCTAATACACATTTCTTGCCGAGATTGTACTTGTAATGCACAAATACTCAATATTGCCTTCATTAGTTGTCTCAATATGATATCCATTTTTGCAAATATCTTTAAAACTCAATAAATTTCTTTAAGACCTTTCAAAATATAAGGCATCATCAATTATAAATTTTGTTCCTACAGGCAAAATGATATGGGCTCTTCTAGAGCCTTCAATCAATTTTGCACTACCATAAATTGTATTAACATTTGTTGTCTGCATTCTTAAGTAGGAGAAGTATTTCATATCTTTAAGTATAGTGTGCATTGTAGCACTGTCTACGAGGCATAAATTGTTATTGTCGACAAAAGATCCTACTCAAGATAATTTTATTTTCTTCATGGAAAGAATGATATGTAGTGAAATATAAATTAGAATACAATATATATAAAGGCATAAAAACTAAAAGTCACAATTCATCATTGCATCAGTTTCTTTAAAACAAATATATATAATAAAATATTATTTTATTGCATGGTATTATTTGATAATGTAGGCATTCTTAAAATCAACCTTATACATTCATGCTATCAATTAAACAAACATTATTTTCTTCTAATTGGATAAAGAAGTCAGCAACATCCAGACCATCAAATCTGGTATCAGAAGGGCCACATTCAGAAACAAAATTTATTTTCATCTTTTTCTCATTCCTTTTCAATGATTCCTGATAAAGTTTGATGAGGTATTTTGGCGTACAATAGGTATGCGATCAATGACCCTTTATTCCACAATGATAGAATGAGTTTTTCACCAAATTTTTACTTAAGTTCTTTTTACCTTTCTCAATTTTCTTCTCATTTTTTCTCACTTGTGGTGAGAAGGAGTTTTAACATGACCATCACGATAACCAAAACGTCCTCGATCATGTTCACGTCCATGACCACGCCTTTGTTTATAAAATTGATATGTAGTCGCATTCACTTTAGGAAATGGTACAGAGCCAGTTGAACGGGCTTCATGGTTTTTCATTAAAAGTTTATTATTTTGTTCAGCCACAAGAAGGCAGAAAATTAGTTCAGAATATTTTTTAAAACCCTTTTCACGATATTGCTACTGCAGGGGCAAATTGGAAGCATGAAAAGTGAAAAAAGTTTTTTTCAGTATATCCTCATCTCCACATAATTTCAACTGGAAAGTAATTCTGAACATAGTTGAATTGTATTCACTTATTATCTTATAATCTTGTAGACGTAAGTCATAACGAGCCTTGGGGAGAATGACTATTTTTTTTTATGGTCATAACGCATTTTTAGGCTATTACAAAGGACAAGGGGATCTTTTACCGTTATGTATTCAACTTTCAATCCTCGTTAAGATGGTGTTGCAAGAATATCATTGCTTTTGTTTTGGCTTAGTTGGATGCCTCATTACCATCTTTAATTATATTACCAAGGGCATTAGCCTCCAGATGAATTTTAGCATCAAGATGATAGATAATTTTTGCCCGTGATATCTAGTGCCACAAAATCAAGTTTTATCAAATTTGCCATAACAATACTATCAAAGCGCACACAAAGTAAACTAGTACACAACCTTTTATTAGAATGAAAATTGTTTCAAAATTTATCAAGGACTAGAGATAATCGTATATATATAAATGATATTTACCTCAATAAATTTTTTTTCAACAAATATAAAATGATGAGGTAAAGAGTCATGATAATGTGTTATATAATTAAAGAGTAACAATAGATATTGAAATATGTTCTCTCTTATTTCATTCATATTCTCATTTCATCCGTCATTCTCAAATACAATTCCATGATAAAAGATGTTAAATAAAATATTACTAGATTAAAGGACATTATTCAAAATTGCAGTTCATCCATCATCTGCCGAAGAACAGGGTTTCCCAAGGAAGAAAAACTATTAAAGGATAAGTAGTGCATGAAGGTCTAATTTTGAGGAGTGAAAATAAATCAGCTAGTGAAGAGGTTCCACACGCACCATATAAAGTGAAATTGATAATCTTCAATGAGTTGCAACTTCTTTTAAACTCTTCAGGCCTTAAAACATATTGTCATACCCACATGTCAATTGTCCATCAATAGGTTCTCTCCAGTAAATTTTTCATCAGCTATTATGAGAGTAAAAGCATGCCATGCTGGTACTCTAATAGATTTCAATTAATAATTGTTAGTACACGCCTTTGCAGCGAGAAAATGGTTCAAGGAAATTCATGCGTAAATAATAGATTTCAAGATTCAAGGCTTGTGATCAGAAGGTTTCTCGAAAAAGAAATCAGAGTAAACTCAAAAGACTGAAAAATACCAATCTAGCTAGAATAAACTTTAAAAAGAAACTGGACTCATTGTAACGGACAGCAGAGATTACTCTTTGCATTGGGTAGGTAAATTAGATATGTAACGACCACGCTGCAGTTTGAATGTTGAATCTAATAATTTATCACTGCCACATCTCATGAAATCAGGGTAAGATCAACCATGTCAAGCGAATGCAGAAATCACTGCTTCTGTCCATACAAACATCTTTTCCACAAATCAGAAAGCCAACACAGGGAAATCCTGCACGTCAGGGAAGTCAAACCAGTGCGATGCTGCTTTCACCACCAGGTGGCTTGCGGACACCGCCAAAGTAATCTCGAGGAGTTGTCTTTTCATCTGCAAAGATATCACTGCCTCATCTTTGCCATGCTGAGTGGTTTTTCCGCAGAACCCGGTGGCGCATCACCCTTGAAGAAGTCATTGCCTGTCAGTTGGTGTAAATCTTCTTAGCTGTTTTGACCACAGGCTCCTCGCCAAACAAGAAACTGCTGGGCTTCCCCGCAGACTAACAGGATGAATGAAACCACGAGCATGTTAGATATCCAAAGGCAAAGGTGCACACTCGTATGGATCTAGTAGGTGCAGCCAGAAAAATATGAACACATACTCGTGTATGGATTAAGAGTGAAATGAACACATTAAAATTGGTATCTAAATGTTGCATTTCATAAATGGAATTTATATGGGATATCCTATCAAAAACATCTGAACTAGTGAAAATCTATTATTTTAGCATACAATAGTATGTAGAGGACAAGAGCAGAATTGATAATTAACATTGCATACAGAAATACACATGATTGTTGGAGAACAAAGCATAGATTTTTGGGATAAAGATGGGGAAAAAAAAAAATCCAAAATGATGCGCAGCAAATAAATAAATTCATTTCGTATATTAAATATATATATATATATGTGCATAGAGTTCAATACATACAAAGTGGGATAGAAAATTGGACATCATTTTAAAGATGAGACTTGAAAAAATGAAGGCGAAAATTTCTTATTATCTAGAAGGTATAAGATGTCTACAAACAAATAATCATAAGTTCTAGGGAACTCTTGTCTATGCATCAAGTGATCTGAGAGTCAAAACATCAAATCTTGCTACTAAAATATAAGATATTTTGTTGATAAACATTTAAGATATTGTACATCATATATAAAGGTTTAGATTTCATTCAACAAATCCCCCATCTTTGAATTGAGCATTGGCTCTAAAATCCTCTTCTAGTCTGCATGTATATGCTTGTCAGCATGCACCGATACAAGTTTGATCAGCCATGCACACTAATAGGTTGAGAATTGCATATATGCAACAGAGTCCACTGAAAAACTTACCCAGGGTATTTGAAAAAAATTTAAAATTTGCAACCTAATAATAATTCAAAGCCTCAAATGTCCATTAAGCAAAACAATTCCATCATTATTTTATAGGACACAAAGTTCCAAGAGGTGGTTGTGATCTACCATGAATCCAACTTCAACTTATTCAGCAAGGAAAATAGAAGGCAACCTATAGAAGATAAGATGGATCATTGTAAATTTACATAAACAAAACTCATAATGCTCACAATCAGAGAACGGAAAACATATTCAAATAACATGTGAAACAAAACGAACACATCCCAATCGCAAATCATTTTTCTGGGGCTTCCCATATCTTTTGAGGGATTTCTATGTGCAAAACAATGTTCAGGAAACAGAGTTGACAAGGTTTCTGAAACATATTCATGGGAAATATGTGTTCAGGAAATGGAGTTGACATGGTTTCTGATCATGGGAAACAGATGAGATAATTGGGAATATCCTGAGAGGCACTTTCCAATTCAAGATGCTACCCAAAACCTGCCCAAATTTTGTTGTAGAAGATTTTTTGGCTCTAAAAGAGTATAAATAATGTATATAATGCAATGATGAACTAGCTTCCAGATGAAAGTCGCATAACAATAACCATCAAATTTTATGTAAGATGAAGACATATTTACAAAAATTATGCATCATCTCACCCACATTGGAGATCTTTGCAGGGGGGTGTGAGCTCTGCGGTGTGGATTCTCCAATGTCTTTGTCCATCTCTGAGTTCTGAGTTGCAAGAGGCTGGGGGTCAATTTCTCGAGGTGGAGCAAAGATGTCATGTCCGCTAAGTTCCCTGCACTTTGCCTCAGATAACTGTTTCTTCAACTTATCTTCTGATTCACTCTGCAGAGTTCCACTTAGTTCTCGCTGCTTTGCCACCTCTGCTATTGAGGTTGGTTTCTTTGGGGTAACAATCTCATCAGCGCTGAATGAGATCTGGCTCATTGCACAAACAGTTTGCTGATACATGAACAAATTCTCCTTCAGTCCCACCGTAAATTAGCATTACATATGTTTATGCAATTAAAAAAAACCAGGGTTCCAGTTGAAGCAAATACATCATTTTGGTAAGCAATGATTCGTAACATTTTAATTTTAAAATGGATCTGTTTTTAACTTGGCAAAAGGATTCACCCAAACAAACAAGAATACAAAGTGCAGCAAATGATGATTATATGAGCAACTAAGCAGTTCAACTGCCATTCTCTCTGTGTGTACATACAAATATGTATCAGAGGCTGAAATTATAAGGGTAAATACATCAGCCAACTTTTGAAAAGACCAGACCATGCTCAGAATTAAAATTATGCTATTTTTAAGAAGGAAATTAGTAGTATCTTCAGATATATGAAGCAATATCACGGACCAGTTTGATCCAACTTTTGAATGGATATACCATATAGTTGGATTTTCAGGCGCTGGTCTAAAATGCATGTTTTATAATGTATGGATTCCTAAATCAGCGTGGTTTTATTTTTTTCGGAAAACAATCCTTGTTAATCTGGAAGAAGTACCTGATAAATTCGCAAACTCGTTTGGTCAGTAGGAGCTGAGGAAGCACTACCAGATTCTTCTTCACCATCTTCACTGTCAGCAGCAAATATGCCACTGCCAGTCATTTCTTTTAACTTTGGACCAGAACAAGGTTTCCTGAAATGGCAGTACAGAATGTTAGAAAATTCTAAAGTAATATGTAAGTCTATGAACACACGTGTACCTATGTATACATGCGCATGTATACACATGCATTTGTGTGGATATATATAGTGCATGCAACAAACAAATTATGCATCAAATAAATCGAAGTTCGTCAGTGCATGATTTACTCTTTAGATTTTTATAGCAGTTAATCCAGCCTTTCTCTTATCAGTACTAATTGAAGCTACAAGAACCAACCTAGCAATACCTTTAGAAAGATTATAACTTTAAATCAAAACAGCCATGATGTAACTGATCCAGGCACTTCTTAAAAAATGTGTAATTGTGTCTTCAAATGAAGATTAATGCTATAACATAACATAACTGCAAGCATTCAATAAAGGCTTAGAGACAACAGGTAGGGCCCTTATGCACTTTCTACAAAATAGGCAATGCGAATGTTTATCCCTAGCAGGATGGATGCCTGCCTTTTAAAGAAGCATCTATCAGTGCATTTGTCTAAGGGCCCCACATAATATAATTTCACCGGCTTGCTGGGATAATCTCAACAGGCATATGTGAAGAAAATGGGGACAAGGATGAATGAGGAAACCAAATATATGTATGCATGTATGCATGCATGCATGCATGCATATATGTATGTATGTATTGGCTGTGAATCACTGGAATTGAAATGGAATTTGATGACAAGTTGAAACTTAACAGAATGTTCCCTTGCCTAGAAATGAAGTCGAGAATTACTGTGATTTATATCAGAATTCAAGAATGACCTCCAATAACCAGAGCAGCATGCAACGGTATCATTAGTCAACTTATCAATAACTCTACTAGGCATATCCCAGAAAGTACCTGGCATGGCAAAAAATGGGTTTTTAATGCAATTTAAAGGGAGTAAGGTTGATTTTCAGGCCCAAATCACCTATTTTGACATCATGATTCACTGAAACATCAGGTTTTGCCCAACTAGATACAAAGTAGCATTTTACCCTTCATTTACTGATGAAGGCTCATGAAAGCTGCAGATAGGAAAGGTGTTAGACTAGAAAAAATCATATAAAAGTCTAGAAAATTTAGAAGATAATCTATAGGATCAAAGAATTAAATGGAGCCACTTCTTATGAATATATTATTGGGGTCATCTATAAATCATCCTAGCCACTTTGATTTACTTTTTTGGGTCCTCACACATCATTGCAATCCAACCCATTAAAATTTATATTTGTTTTGGTTTAAACTGCTTCACCCTGTTCAAAGAATCATGCTTACAAGCAATCTGCATCTACATAAATCTGTGCTATTATCATAACTCCCTTTTCATCCTTGTAATTTGCAGATAAATCTTTATGGCCATTGTCAAGCCTTGATCTGTTTCATAACTTTATGCATGCCTCATTCATGAGCTTATATGGATTTTTTTCAACTATTTATACACACATGATTCCTTGAACCAATTGACAATGAAATTCTTGGTAAAACACTGCATAATTAATTTTTCATAAGTAGGGTGCTTACTGATAAGCGTAAATTCGACCATTTAATTTATATACTTTCATAACGACATTAGCTAGTTTTTAATTTATTTTAAGTTAAATTTATTTATTTTTATTTACTTTTTATTTTTATTTTGAAGGGGCCTTCACGTACATTCCCACAGTCCGCCGTCTCTTCAGGTCCATCGCATGAAGTTTTTTTTTAATGGAGGGATCTAGCGTGGAGCGGCCAGGTGAAGGATGCTCATGGGATCGGGCAACTCCATGATTCCTGCACGCGGCCAGATGGAGGACTGCATGGGCGATGAGGTGATTTGGCAACAAACAGACTTCACACGGTGATCCTGGACTTCAAGCGCAAGATGAGGAGCAGCTGACGCGTGAAGGACTCCACGCCTTATCAAATGTCAACCGATCAACCATCATCAAACGGCCTAGAGGAGAAGACGCGTTGATAGGCGATCCTGGATTTCACGCGATGGTTTTCTCCAGCCTATCCACGCGTTTTCAACAAGCTGGCGCCGTATTTTCAACAGATGAGGACCTTTGGGCAGTTACTAATCCAAAATTCTATTCTTATCCTTCCATCTCAGCCATCAAATTATCATCCAACAGTCAAAGGAAGAGGCGCACTTGGAGAGGATTTTGAGGCGGTAATTTCCATCATATTCAACACGGCATGGGCAACGACTTTCCAACTATTAGAAGGAAGGCGGGTCTTGAAAGGGTGCATAGACTTTTAGATTAGGGAGACTTTTAGAGTTTTTCAATGGAAGAGGATCTGAAGAACAGAGGCGAGAGCTGCGTGTTCATCAATTACTTCTAATGAAAAACATAAGTTTTATTAGTTTTCTTTTCAATTTTATTATGAGCTAAATTTTCTTGTCTTAAACATTGATGTAATCTAGCAAGGAACGCATAATTTATTTTATTAGTTATTTTATTTTTAATATTTTTATGATTGAGTGTTTAATTCTTATGATTAATGTTTACAATTTATTGTTTGATTAATTGAATTACAATGAGACCGAGAGGTGATTTGTTATTTCTTATGATTAATTCTTATAATTTATTGTTTGATCAATTGAACTACAATGAGACCGAGAGGTAATTTGTTGTTTTAAATCTAGAATTAAACACCATTAGTTGAGCGAAAGTAGAGATACTTTACCACGATTAATGTGATTTTTAAAAATTCAAAGTGCACAATGAGTCTCTAATTAATTAAATTCACATAGAGATATGGAGTTGTTAGTTGAAGATATTTTTGATACCGTTCGAGAGAAGATATTGGATAACTAAGAAATTTTTAATTATTAATTTTACAGTAGAATGTTCCATTTATATTTGATTTTTCAAATAGTCATTAATTTAATGGATTTTGGTATTCAATAACATAATTAATCTCTATGGGTTCGATATCCGTTATCTAAAAACACTTTACTACTTGTTACGATTATGTGCACTTGCAGATTATTTTACGCGAACAAGTTTTTGGCGCCGTTGCTAGGGATTAATTATTTGTTATTGATATTGATATCCGCTAGATATTTACCACTTTGAATATTATTATTATTAAAAATATTATTATTATTGCTATTTAGAAGTGCATGCCCAGATCTAAACTATTAGAGCAGACACCCTTTGATCCCGAGATTGAAAGGACCTTACGGTAGCTCAAGAAAAAGAAAAAGAAAAATAAAAAGAAGAAGAAAGAAGACAACATATCTCTACCTAATATGACCGATCAGGAGCACAAGGCGTTACGAGACTATGCTATGCCCTCGATCAACAGGGCTACATCAAGCATAAGAAGGCCAGTCATACAAGCCAATAATTATGCGATCAAGCCGGCCATCATTCAAATGATACAGCAGACTGTCCAGTTCGGGAGGTTTAGCACAAGAGGATCCTAACATCCATATTGCAAATTTCTTAAAATTCGTGATTCTTTTAAACATAATGGAGTGACAGATGATGTGATTCGACTAAGGCTTTTTTCCTTCTCACTTAGGGATAAAGCTAAGGCTTGGCTGAATTCTTTGCCGCCTGAAGAGTTAGCACAAAAATTTCTAGCAAAATATTTTCCTCCAGCAAAAATAGCAAAGCTAAGGAATGACATCATTACATTCATTCAATTTGAGAGAGAATCATTATATGAAAGTTAGGAGAGGTACAAAGATTTATTGCGAAGATGTTCTCATCATGACCTTCCAACATGGCTTCAAATGCAAACATTCTACAATGATCTAGGAGCTACAAATAGGTCTATGATTGATGCAGTAGCTGGTGAAACTTTAATGAGTAAAACTCATGAGGCAGCATATAAACTTTTGAAAGAATTAGCATCCAACAACTATCAATGGCTTATAAAAAGAGCAATGCCAAGAAAGACAGCTAGAGTTTTAGAACTTGATTCTATAACTTTATTGGCGGCACAAATGACAAATTTGTCTCAACAATTAGGTAAGATAAATGTTAATGCTATTCAAACTAATGATGTTTATGATCACTGTGGAGGAAATCATTCAAGTGTCGAGTGCTAAATGGGAAATCCTTTTTGCCCAATCGAGTTATGGACAAGCAAATTACGTATCAATTTTTCAACGTCAAAATAATCCATACTCGAACACATACAATCCTGGATGGAGGAATCGCCCCAACTTCTCATGGATCAATAATCAAGGGCAAGCTAAACCACCTCAGCAATTTCTACAGTAAGAGAAAAAGCCAACACTTGAAGATATGTTTATGCAGTACATACAGAAAACTGATGTGGCAATCCAAAACAACTTAGCTTCAATTCGTAATCTTGAGGTACAAATCGGTCAGCTCTTAAACTTGCTCACATAGAGGACTGCTGGAACTTTGCCAAGCAACACTGTTAATAATCCCAAAGAACATGCAAAGACAATATCATTGAGAAGTGGGCGAACATATGGGGAGCCATAAGTAACAAATGCCAAACAAGATGAAAATATAAATAATGAAGAGTCCAAGATGAAGGAAGCTGAGTCAGAAATGAAAGAAGTGGAGCAAGCTGAGAAGACTAAGGAGAATGAAAGAGCTTCAAAATCAGAAAAATCCAAGGAAGTTACTTTTGAAACTTATTCTCTCCTTCATTATATGACCCACCAATTTCTTTTCCATAAAGATTAAAAAAGAATAATGTGGATGAACAGTTTTCTAAATTTCTAAGTATATTTAAGCAACTGCATATTAATATTTCTCTCATTGAAGTTTTAGAACAAATGCCTAAATATGCTAAATTTTTAAAAGACATTATATTAAAGAAGCAAAAATTGGAGCATGAAACGGTAATGCTGACAGAGGAAAGCAGTGCAATCTTACAAAAGAAGCTGCCACCTAAGCTGAAAGATCTAGGAAGTTTCACTATCCCTTGCACTATAGGAAATTCTTATTTTGATAGAGCTTTATGTGATTTAGGGGCAAATATTAATTTAATGCCTCTTTTTATTTTTAGGAAATTAGGTCTTGAAGAAGTAAATCCAACCACACTCTCTTTACAATTGGCAGACAGAACTATAAAATACCAAAGAGGAATCATTGAGGTCGTATTAGTGAAAGTTGACAAGTTCATCTTTTCGATTGACTTCATTGTTCTTAATATGAAGGAGGACAAGGAGATCCCTTTAATATTGGGTCGACCTTTCCTTGCGATGGGGAGAACCTTAATTGATGTCCAGTAAGGAAAACTTGTTTTAAGGGTCGGAGCGGATGAGGTCACTTTTGATGTATTTAAGCCTATGAAATTTTCTTCCGAGACACATTCTTGTTTTCAAATAAGTGACCGAGACATGATCATGGCTGACGAGACTTATGCAGATGATTTTCTAAAGCTACCAGTTGAGGTATGTCTTACTCGCTCTACGTCTATTGAATTTGATGATGAAAAAGTTAAAGAGTGTGAAAGATATTTGGAGGCTACACCAATTTTTTCTCCTTTAATGCAACCAAAAGTGAAAGACTTAAAATCACATCATCCAACATCTCCACCAGAGAAACCACTTAAATTTTAGCTAAAATAGCTTCCATAAAATTTAAGGTACGCTTTCTTAGGCCAAAACTCTACTTTTTTTTTATTTATTATTAATAATTCTTTGAATGATATAGAGAAGAAAAAATTACTTAGAATCTTAAGGGAACACAAAATGGCTTTGGGTTAGACCATCTCTGACATCAAAGGAATTAGTCCTTCAATTTGCACACACAAGATTTTAATGGATGATAAATATAAACCGATTGTTCAACCCCAGAGAAGATTGAACAATGCAAGAAGTGGTACATAAAGAAGTGTTAAAGCTATTAGATGCAAAAATTATTTATCCTATCTCGGACAGCGCATGGGTAAGTCTAATACAAGTTATACCAAAGAAAGGTGGAATAACTGTAATCAAGAATGATAATAATGAACTTATATCAACAAAGATGGTCACGGGATGGCTAGTATGCATAGATTATAGAAAACATAAAAATGCAACTCGAAAAGATCATTTTCCCTTACCTTTTATTGATTAAATGCTAAAGAGACTTGCACGACATGCTTGCTACTATTTTCTAGATGGATACTCTTGTTATAATCAAATAGCCATCGCACCTAAAGATCAAGAGAAGACCACTTTTACTTGTCCATATGGGACATTTGCATATAGGAGGATGCCTTTTGGCCTATGTAATGCGCCAGCCACATTTCAAAGATGCATGATGTCCATTTTCTCGGACATGGTAGAAAATATTTTAGAAGTCTTCATGGATGACTTCTTTATCTTTGGATATTCTTTAACAATTGTTTGTCTAACTTATCTTCAGTTTTGCAGAGATGCAAGGAGAAAATTTTAGTTTTAAACTGGGAAAAATGCCACTTCATGGTAGAGAAGGGGATAGTATTGGGCCATCGAATTTCCTCTAAGGGAATTGAAGTTGACAGAGCAAAAATAGAAGTGATTGAAAAACTTCCACCACCAACCAATGTGAAGGGCATGAGAAGTTTTTTGAGACACACTGGATTCTATCAATGGTTTATTAAGGATTTTTCTAAATTACTAAACCTCTTTGCAATTTGTTAATTAAAGACACTCTATTTGAATTTTCTGATGAATGCTTGCATGCTTTTGAAACGCTGAAAAAGAAATTAATTTCAGCACCTATAATTATGTCGCCATATTGGAATTTATCGTTTGAATTAATGTGTGATGCCAGTGACTATGCTATAGGGGCTATTTTAGGGCAGAGAAAAGATAAAAATTTTCATGTTATTTATTATGCAAGTAGAACCTTAACAGAAACTTAACTGAATTATGCCACTACTGAAAAAGAATTATTATCAGTTGTTTTTGCTTTTGACAAATTTCGTTCTTACTTGATAGGTTCAAAGGTGATTGTCTACACTGATCACTCTACTCTGAAGTACTTGCTTGCAAAGAAGGATGCTAAACCAAGATTTCTTTGATGGATTTTTCTTCTACAAGAATTCGACTTGGAAATTAAGGATAAGAAAGGTATTAAAAATTTGGTGGCAGATCACCTATCTCGGATAGAGCTTCTAGGTATGGATGAATTACAAATAAATGAAGCATTCCCGGATGAGCATTTGAAGTTGTTCCATGGTATGCCGACATAGTCAACTACTTGGTGTCGCAAATTTTACCTCCCAATATAACATATCAACAAAAGTTCTTCTCCGACTTGAAATATTATTTTTGGGAAGAACCTTTTTTATACCGGCACTGCATAGACCAGATAATCAGAAGATGTGTGCCTGAAGAGGAGATGGAGAACATAATCAGACATTGTCACTCTTTGGAAGTTGGTGGCCACTTTGTTGGTACAAAAATTGTGGCAAAAATTCTACAATCCGGGTTTTATTGGCCATCTATTTTTAAAGATATATTTACATTTGTTAATTCATGTGATCATTGTCAAAGAGTTGAAAATATTTCTAAGAAACATGAGATGCCCTTAAACAATATTTTAGTTATTGAATTATTTGATGTTTGGGGTATTGATTTCATGGGTCCTTTTCCATCGTCATATTCTAACAAATTTATTTTGGTGGCTATAGATTATGTCTCTAAATGGGTGGAAGCAGTAGCCTCACCGACTAATGATGCAAGAGTTATGGTAAATTTTCTACGAAAGAACATCTTCTTCCGATTCGGCACTCCAAGGGCAATAATCAGTTATGGTGGAAAGCATTTTTGCAATCGCCAATTTGAAGCACTACTGACTAAGTATGGAGTTACACATTACGTGGCGACACCATATCATCCTCAAACAAGCGAACAATTCGAGATATCTAATCGAGAGTTGAAGCATATATTGGAAAAGACAGTGAATATCTCTTGTACAGACTGGGCGAGAAAGTTAGATGATGCTTTACGGGCCTATAGAACAGTATTCAAAACACTGATTGGGATGTCACCATATTGGCTTGTTTATGGAAAAGCATGTCATCTACCAGTGGAGCTAAAACACAAGGCTTATTGGGCGACAAAGATACTTAACTTTGATCTACAAGCAGCTGGCGAGAAAAGATTATTGCAAATCAATGAGATGGATGAGTTTCGAAATGATGCTTATGAGAATGCTCGAATTTACAAAGACAAAACTAAGAGATGGCATGATAAGCATATTTTAAGTAGGGAATTCGAAGTTGGGCAAAATGTTTCGAAATGAGATGGATGAGTTTTGAAATGATGCTTAAGAGAATGCTCGAATTTACAAAGATAAAACTAAGAGATGGCATGATAAGCATATTTTAAGTAGGAAATTTGAAGTTGGGCAAAAAGTTCTATTATTTAACTCAAGACTTTGACTCTTTTAGGAAAGCTACAATCTCGATGGTCAGGACCGTTTGTGGTAACTAAAGTCTATGACATTCATTGACACTAGGGGAGTATCACTTTACTTTTCTTGCTTTATTATTTTTATTTTTATTTATTCTCTTTTCTTTCTCTTCCATTGAGGACAATGCAAGATTTAAGTTTGGGAAAGGAGAGTTTAATTTTGTTTGTTTTGTTGGGTTTAATTTTGTTTGTTTTGTTGGGTTGCATAATAGGTCTAGTTGTTTGTTTGATTGCTTTAGTTAATTTGTGTTAGTTTGCATATCATAGGTTACGTATTCTTTGTTTTAATTATATTTAGGTTGTTTATTTAGGCTGTTTAAAAATAATAAATTTAATAAATTTAAAATTAATTAAATTATTTAATTATTTAAAAATTAATTTAAAAATTAAATTAAAAATTATTTGGTTTGTTTATTTATTTTTATAGAGCCAATGATGAGCATGGTTGAAACAAGTTGTGATTTTTAAGAAGAATTCTAAGTGATTGAGTTGATTAGTTAATACTTAAATTGTTTTTACTTAGTATGATTTTCTCTTTATTCATTAGATGTGTATCACGATCATTAATTATTTGCATGCCTAGACACATTTTATGAAGACTTTGGAAATGTTTATGGTCTCAACTACTCTAGAACTTGCTTGAAAATTACTTGAGGCAAAATCCTAGGTAAAGTTTCACCAAGGAAAGAACATAGGCCATCTTTGGATTGGTTAAGCCTAAAAGCCTAACCCTTTTATCGTTATATCTCTAATCACCCATTTTTAAAATTTACATTTTGGCCTTTTTAATATTTTTCATGTTTAACCCATATGATTCCTACCCTATTGAACTTATATACATATATCTTTACCTTTTAATGGAACTTAGTTGATACTTACCTCATAGTTATAAGAGCTTAAAATAAATTTGTGAAAGGTAGGAGTATGAAAATTTTTTTTTACATCCCATGCATAGCAAGAAATAAGTTTGGGGTGTAAAAAGGAAAGGTCATCTAATTCAGTTGAAAAAAAAAAGGAGCTGATTTAAAAGCATTGGAAGTGGACACTATTGTATTGGGGTTGTCGGGCTGAGGCAGAAAAGAAACTATATATTGCTTCTATGGGAGTCTATATATTCAAGAAGAAGATACTTCTAAATCTTCTAAGGTCAACTGGAGGTTTCCTCCTGCAATTTACTTTGGATATGATATAATTTCTGCCTTTGCAAAAGAGTTCTTCATCAAAGCATATCTTTTCAACGATTACTGGGAGGATATTGGTACCATAAAATCCTTCTTTGAAGCTAATCTTTCCCTTACTGCACATTCATCAAGTTTTCAGCTTTTATGATGTAACAAAGCCAATGTATATGTCATCAGAAATTTACCGTCAACAAAGGTTGACAATAGCAAGATTGGTTATTCAATTGTTTCTCACAAAGTCTTTTGGACAACTGCTTTATAGAGCACAGCGTTGTTGGAATCCAATCTCAAATAAACTGCAATGTGCATTTAAAGGACAGAGCTATACTTGGTGCTGACTATTATGAAACAAATGCTGAAATAGCATCATTGCTACTGAAGGAAGGGTTCCTATTGGAATTGAGAAAATACAAATATAAGGTAATACAAGGATTGGAAAGAATGTGATAATCTAAAATTCAGATAGGGTGCAAGAAGTAGATAGATCTAAAAGAAAAAAAAAAGAAAAAAAAGTACTTGTTGAAAGCTGTATATGAGCCACTATGAGTGAGGCTACTATGCTCTTTATGTCATGAGTGTATTGATTTAAGTTTCTGCTTTGATACATCTTACCCTTTCTTTGTAGCCCTCACCCTAGCCTTACGTTACAAGCTTATAAAGACCTATTGATCTTTGGTGTTATCTTTTATGTACATTAGTAGAGAGTTAATTTAAAGAGCAAGCCTATAGAGTAGATACATACACTTCTTAGAGATCCATTGCATTTATATGTTTGCATAAAACTATCCGGGAAGTGAGTAATGAAGTGAGAATGATGCATGCTCATGAGTGAGAGAATTGAATATGAAGACCAAATTTTATATTAACTTTTATACTTGAGTTGCATAGTATAATTTCTTTAAAGCATGGCATGTGTTAAATCTTTGAGGCTCTATTTGAACAATTAATCTTTTGTTTTGGGATAATTATTTTATTTTCTTTGCTCGAGGACTAGCAAAGTATAAGTTTATTTTAAGTTAAATTTATTTATTTTTATTTACTTTTTATTTTTATTTTGAAGGGGCCTTCACGTAAATTCCCATGGTTCGCCCTCTCTTCAGATCCATTGCATGAAGTTTTTTTTTTCTAACGGAGGGATCCAGTGTGGAGCGGCCAGGTGGAGGATGCTCATGGGATCAAGCCGCTCCATGATTCCTACACGCGGCCAGATGGAGGACTGCATGGGCGATGAGGTGATCTGGCAACAAACAGACTTCACGAGGCGATCCTGGACTTCAAGCGCAAGATGAGGAGCAGCTGATGTATGAAGGACTCCATGCCTTATCAAATGTCAGTCGATCAACCATCATCAAACGACCTAGAGGAGAAGACGCGTTAATGGGTGATCTTGAATTTCACGCGATGGTTTTCTCTAGCCTATCCATGCGTTTTCAACAAGCTGACGCCGTATTTTCAACAGATGAGGACCTTTGGGCGGTTACTAATCTGAAATTCTATTCTTATCCTTTCATCTCAGCCGTCAAATTATCATCCAACGGTCAAAGAAAGAGGCACACTTGGAGAGGATTTTGAGGCGGTGATTTCCATCATATTCAACATGGCATGGGCAGCGACTTTCCAACTATAAGAAGGAAGGCAGCGGGTCTTGAAAAGGGACGTAGACTTTTAAATTACGAAGACTTTGAGTTTTTCAACGGAGGAGGATTTGAAGAACAAAAGCGAGAGCTGCGTGTTCATCAATTGCTTCCAATAAAAAACATAAATTTTATTAGTTTTCTTTTTAATTTTATTATGAGCTAAATTTTCTTGTCTAAAGCATTGATGTAATCTAGAAAGGAACACACAATTTATTTTATTAGTTATTTTATTTTTAATATTTTTATGATTGAGTGTTTAATTCTTATTATTAATGTTTACAATTTATTATTTGATTAATTGAATTACAATGAGACCGAGAGGTGATTTGTTATTTCTTATGATTAATTCTTACAATTTATTGTTTGATCAATTGAACTACAATAAGAGTGATTTGTTGTTTTAGATCTAGAATTAAACACCATTAGTTGAGCGAAAGTAGAGATACTTTACCGTGATTAATGTGATTTTAAAAAATTCAAAGGGTGTCATGAGTATCTAATTAATTAAATTCATATAGAGATATGGAGTTGTTAGTTGAAGATATTTTGATATCATTTGAGAGAATATATTAGATAATTAAGAAATTTCTAATCATCAATATGAAATTATTAGAATTTAATAATTAAGAAGAATAAATTATGTAAGATTTGTTAGGTAAAATCAATTGCTCTAGATATATTCGTATCATATTTTTAAGCGTTTAAATTTTTATGCTTTATTAATTTTTAGATTAAATAATTTTACACTAAAACGTTCCGTTTATATTTAATTTTTTAAATAATAATTAATTTAGTAAATTTTGATATTCAATAACATAATTAATTTTTATGGGTTTAATATTTATTTTTAAAAATATTTTATTATTTGTTATGATTCTGTGTACTTATATTATTTTATGCAAACACTTGCTTTATTGTCTCTTCGTTTGCTTGACATCTTAAATAACTGAATTTGGAGATATAGAAACAGGGAAAATTCATGTTCCTATACTCATGCTTACCAATCTATAAAAATCATGTTTACTTAGACCGTCAAAAATCACATATATTTGAATTCATATTCATATGTATGAAATATAGGTGGGTATGTTGGCAGATGGTGGCTACCTAATGAATCAGACTGAGGCTAGAGTTTCACTCTATGTCCTTAAGATAATTTCGTCCCGCAATGGTGCTTACGGTCAGTATGACGATTGTCTCCCAGGATACAACAGTCTCCTTTTGATGAAAGCAGCACTACAATTCACCAAAACTTTCGAACCAAGAATGCTACTCTCTTTTTAATGCACTATTGCTATACTATCCTTAGGAAAGTATGCAAATGCCTAAGAGAGAAGAAGACTAGAATTGATTCAAATTGAACTCAATTCGGAATGGCTTGGGATTTTTTTGAAATGAGAGGGTCTAGGGTCCTATTTATATGTTTTTATGTGCCCCTTGGAAGCAACCCTACCAATTTAATTAAATTTAAATTCTATTATCAAAGGATGTGAGGGTTAAGGGCTTATCACCCTTGATATGCCCTTTAGATATCGTGATCTTCAGATCAGGCGATCGAATAAGCCTTTTCATGATTGTGATCTGAAGATCAGCCGATCAGATAAGTCTATCCTTATCCTGATAAGCCTTTTCATCATCGTGATCTGATGATCACGTTATCAGATAGGCGGATGCCTATCACAACCGTACGATCGAACGGACACCTTATCATAACCGTCATGTTGACTGGTCAACCAACTGTCCTGTTGACTAGTCAACCGACGAATGTCAGCCGTTGGATCGTGATCAAGATTGTGATTTGATCACCGCATCTCGACCCTTCATCCGATCGATCAACGATCAATTGATCTCAGCCCCTTATCTTGATCCGATCAATCTCCACCGTCGGATCATCTTGATCTATAAAAATTTAAAGCCCCTCAAGCTCCTCGCCACCTTATCATAATCGTCATGTTGACTGGTCAACCAACCGTCCTGTTGACTAGTCAACCGACGGATGTCAACCGTTGGATCGTGATCAAGATTGTGATTTGATCACCGCATCTCGACCCTTCATCCGATCGATCAACGATCAATTGATCTCAGCCCCTTATCTTGATCCGATCAATCTCCACCATCGGATCATCTTGATCTATAAAAATTTAAAGCCCCTCAAGCTCCTCGCGACGATGCGCACGTGCAAAGTGCGCCTACAAAGCGCCCATTGCGCCCTTCGCACACGCGCGCCCTCAAGCTCTCCACTTGTGGTGAGCCTAAGGAACTTAAGCTTCAAGAAAGTGGTTTCCATATAAGTGAACCTTCCTTTCTTGATTTTTCTGATATGGGACTAAATGTCCCCGCAATTTCTCATTCACACACATAAGGCGGTAATGGGCTTTCAAGGCCCATTAGGATATTTAGGGTCTATTTTGGCCCATTACCCAACATGAAATACATCATAAACTACCATGTCCCTTTTCAATTATTCAGTCAAAATTATTAACGTAGTTATAAAGTATTTTTTAACTACTCATATATATTCTGCAATGCATTCAATCGAACTCTTACTATAATGCAGATCTCGGAATCTGTTCGTTAAGCAACACTTCACCCCAACCCCACCCCCCGGTACAACATCTTTATTTCAAAATAATAATGATAATAATAATAATCATGCTGCCCTCGAATCAAAAGGACATTAACAACAAAGCAGTTCACAAAGGATAATTATGGAAGGCAGAAGCAACACACACAAAATCGGTGCCAAAATCAAGACAACCAAACAGCACTCCAGAACCCCAGAATCGAATCCCGAAATCGACCAGATCTCACCTCCTGAGCACGCTCTCCGCCTCCTCCTCCGTCATCTGCCCCCGAAGATCACCTTGTTGATCCCTCCGGAAGGCTACAAGAGTCCACCGGAGAGAAAAACACCATCAGCCGCCGGTAAGAAGCCATAACTCAAGGAAAAACCACCGCATTCCCCGCCGGAAGTGGCCCTACCTGGTACGGCCGGCGCGATCCCGAGTCCGCCTCCGGCCGATCCACCGCCGGCGCCTCCGGCCATGTCAGCAGATCCGCCGTCGAGCTGTGCGGCTTCCTCACCGGCACGCTCCTCTCCATCGCTCCTCCTCTCTTCTCCCTCTAACACTTGAAGTGATGAGTAGAACATAAGAAAGGTCGGTCTGCTCTTTTCTAAGCCTTCTCTTAAATCCCTTTCACTCTCTAATTAGCTCGATCTCAGGAAATGACGTGGCGGCGCTCCGCCGGCCCTCTCCGGACCTCCCTCGCGGGTTCGCTAGTCTCCCATTATTTGTCTACCAAGGGTATTGATAAAATAAATAAAACAATATCAACGTATCATTCTAATACTATCTTATTAAATTTAAATGTTGAAACATTTTACCGGAGTTAATTTTAATATTAAGCTTCTTTGTGTCAATGTAAACCTATCTGATGGGCCAGTTGACCCATGGGCTACAATAATCACATTTGGGCTTGACTTGTCAGCCCGTCCTCGATGGAAGGCCCAGTAAGTTATAGGCGGCCTAGCAATTTCTAAGTGGTCCAGACAAGTTTTAGGTGGCCCCAGCAATTTTCAAGCGGCCTCAGGCTTCCTCTCTTCCTAGGCGGCCTTGGTAGGCGGCCTCAATGTTCTCCTCGACTTTCCCACGGATGTCCCCGACTCGCGGATTTCCTTTCCGTCCTCTAGTTCCTCCCTGGCTCGTGGATTTCCTTCCCGGCCTCGTGTTCCTCCACGGCTCACGAACGTCCCTAGCTCACGGATTTTCTTCCCAGCCTCGAGTTCCTCCTCGGCTCACGAACATCCTTGGCTTGCAGAGTTTCCACCACCTTCTCTCTCTCTCCATCTTCTGTACCCCAGAGAGGGACCATGCCACCTCTATTTGGATCAATGGGGCCAAGATCCTCCGTCTTCAGCGGATGATCGCTGGCTCCGGTGGCCCAGCCCCCCTATGACTCCTAGTCCTTTTCAACCCCCATGTTGGACTCTAGCTAGCAGCCTGATCCGTGCTGGGAGTCCCCAGCATCATGTCGGATCCGAGCTCCCGTTGCCCCGACTCCTGGAGCACGCTAGATCCATACCGGCCGCCTCGGACGTCTCTGTCTCTCCCAGTGCCGTCCCAGACACCCCTGGCTCCCCCCAAGTTCCTCACTTCTGGAGACGATGGTCCCGGCCCTCTATGGACCTCCATGGCACCAATGACAGCCCCGGCTACGTCCCAAGCTCCCGGCACTGACTCCCTGCTCCTAGGCCCCCTACTCCCAGTTTAGCCATGGCCGGACTCCACATCTCTCGGCCTCCTAGTCCCAGCCGCCCTCGTCCTAGCCACCTTCATCCCAGCTCAGCGCCGGGCACCAGGCTCTGTTCGGCCGCCCCCGTATGAAGAGCCTCGGGTCCATCCCGACACCATCTCCGGCTCACGAACGTCCCCAGGCCTCATCCTTTGTCTCGACAGCTTGGTCCACATCTAGCTCCCAGCCCGTCTCGGCCTCGCTCTGGTCCTCCCCGAGCTGCCAGCTCCAGCTGCCGATTCATGGCCATTTCGACTTCCAACACCAACACCCCCGGCTTCTGGCGTCCGCCCCCAGACTCCCTATTCTCGTCCATGCATGTGTTTTACGTAGCCATGCATGGGTCCTTGGGTTTCCTTCTCTGCATGAAGCTATGCACATGGCTCCGAGCTTCTAGTCCTGTCCCAACCTCAGCACCAGCCCGGTCTCCGTCCCAGCAGTCTATGACTCCACGGACAGCTCCATCTCGGCCTTTGGCTCGTCGGCCTCTTCCTTGCCGGCCTTGGCCTCTTCCTCGACAGCCTTGGCCCATCCTCGGCTCGTCGGCCTCGTCCTTGTGATCCAAGATCCAAGACAGAGGCAGCAAAGTGTAATATGGGAGGCACATCTGACAATCATTTGATAAGACTAAGCTCACCAACCACTTACAGCCCACGTACCTAGCAGGACCTTATCCATCAATAATACGGCCATCCACTTTGACGGGACACGGCCTACAGCCTTAACATGCCAAAGAAGGAAGTAAGCCTTGCCATTGTTGCCACCATCATAAATAATCTGACTAGTGATCATGCTCCAAGCTAGTCTCACAGACTTCATGCATCTATAAATTGGGTAAGAGGGACTCCCGACGAGGTAACTAACTCACAACACTCCCAAATGCTCATTCATACTTGCTCACAGAGAGCTCTAAGCCTCTCCTATCTCTCTTTTAAGCTTTTTTTCAAGCTCATGATTGTTGCCCAGAGCACTGACTTGAGCGTTGGAGGGTCTCCACCGAAATCTTTAGTCCTCGTTGTTTGTAGGCCCCAAGTGCGAGAAGCTCGCCGAAAGATCTCGGACTCGCTGGAGAAGGCGATCAAATGTTCGAGAATGATGATTTGGCATCAACATTACCCATGTTCACTGTACTTCCTGGTAAAATTCTGGAAGTGGATAAAAAAATTGTTTGCGAAGCACACGCTTCTTGTTCTTGGCCACTCCTATGCATCTAAAACTATCACTTGTACCATTCTTTCAATTCTTTAGACTACTACGGATAGTCGACTGGATTGCATTTTATTTAGGATTCAGGAACCAAACTAAGATTGCATTACAAATTTACAATAATATATTAGTTCTCTTTGATGACTATAAGGATGCATGAACGTCCATGCCCAAATTGGAAACATTAGGATGTATTGGAATCCATGTTGTTCCTTTTTTTTGTTACAAGCAGGCGATCATACCAGTCTGGCATGAATCAAACCCAAAAGGTCAAAGTACATGATTTGCTGCAAAATAAGAGGGCATGGGTCACCAATATACCATTCCCATGGGCCAGGGTAGCGAACTGCAACATCAGCGACACAATCAGCCGAGCATTGGCTTCCCTATAAACATGGTGAATCAGTGGCGCATCTGTAGACCGGAGAGAATCCCAAATATCACGGAGCAGGGGGTTAGTGGAGTGAAGATCCCCATCCCGACGAATCCAACGAACAACCGTGAGAGAATCTCCCTCAATGATCAATCTGCTAGAGGCCAAATGACAAACAACATAGTTGATTGCAACCCAAGCAGCCTGAAGCTTCGCAATAGGGACTGATATATCAAGGGAGCCATGGCCACCGGCTGCAAGTAACTCACCCTCAGACCCCCTAATTATTGGGGAACGCGGAATACCCCTAAGATCACGGTTATAGCGTATATGAGTAATACAAAAAACTTTTACCGTTCTAATCTATGAGTATAAGATCATACCTTCAGATTGGAACTTTGGAACACTTTGATTCGATTGCTCGACCTCAACCTTTTAGCCTTCCGCCGTATTCCCGAAAATACCTTCCTTCTCTCACAAGATGGTGGGATCTCTTGGCCGTCTTAGGGTTTCTTGTTTTTCTTTCTTCAAAACCGTTCTCAAAACCTTAACCCTAGCAACCAACTGAGAAGGTATTTATAGGGCTACAACAGGGACCAATAGGCAAATATGAAAAAGACTTCCCACGTAATTAAATCTTTCAATCCTACCCCAGGTTAGGATTCAATTACGTAAATTACAATTCATTCCACTAAAGAATTATAATTGTACTCCTAATCATATTCAAATTTATATTTTTGAGCCTTTAATATTAAATACTTATTATCTCCCCACGTTAAGATTATAGATATTCATCAATTAAATTTAATTACTGACAATATAATTTAATTAGCTTTTATTATCCTTGAGACTTATCCACTTAACTTATTTGATGTATCGGATTCAAAAACCACTTGCAAGATTTGATACAATCAAAACTTATAAGCTTCCTCAAGGGGATATCATCAATCCAATTTATCAGGACGTGGTTTCCTTCAACTATTAATATTCACCATATATATAATGTTATTACCCAACCCACTGAGTTTATTGACTCATATAGAATCTCACTCTATGTGTAATCAAAGCAATAATCACTACATACACGTGTCTAGAAATAGAATTCGGATTAAGAGCATAAGTAATCATAATATTCATGAGTTTTAAATTATTTTATAAAGTCAATATAAAATAATTAACTCAACTGGGTCCTATTCAATACACACAAAGTGTACTAGCATAAATAGTTAGAATAAATCATTCCCCGTAGTCAAGACAGACCTACTAAAAATTTGTGCTACAGTTCTACTGATGGTGTGTCCAATTCCATCTAAAACTATGAACAATAAACTTGTATTCCAAAAGAACCGATAATCTAGTCTTCTGTGTGTAAGCCGTACTCTACACACTAGATCAAATACTCTTTGTAAATACTAGACACATACACATATATAGTAAATGGCACACATTGTTCAAAATGAATTCTCATTAAAATATAAAGACATAACATAAAGCATATCTTTTAGTCTATATCTCTATCACTAATAACAAAACCAGACCCAGCAATACGATCCAAAACGAAACCATCAAAGTTCACTTTGACATAACCCGGGGGTGGGGGCTCCCAAGATACATAGACCGTAGAACGGTGCGCTGCCGAAGCAGCAGAGGAATCCCAGAGACCGGGTCGGACAGAGTGAACATCAGAAAAAGAACGGCCATACTCCTTGGCAAGAAGGACAGCCGTTCTGATGATCGCATGGGGTGGGACTGTCTCCTCAGTGAAAACCATCTAGTTCCTGGTAAGTCAAATATGATAAGCCAGATAAGCTGAAACAACACCCTGGAAGCCCGGACCGCTCTGGACAGCTAATCGAATGGCGTGCAAGAAAGAAAGTCGGATAGGACCCACCTCGGTCAACCACGGGGTGAACTGCATCTGCTGCCAGATCCTCCTCGCACGAGAGCAAGTAAAGATGACATGATCGACTGACTCATCCTCTAGCCCATAGATTGGGCAGAGGCAAAATAGGGAGTCCACGGTTAGCCAGAAAAGAATAGGTAGGAAGGCAGTTCCAATTAAGCTTCCACAAAAAGAGACAAATCCTGTGATGATGGGCAAACACCAGATCCAAACAACATCACCCAACCCCGAAGTCCAAGTGCGGAAGCAGTCAACCAGATCCATGTTGTTCCTTCGTTTGACTTGAGTTGAGAATATGAAAGCAATGCAACACGAGCCACTCCCAGAGCTAACCTTGGCATATCTCAACATGGATGCCAAGGAAATTACTCTGGTGAGAAATTTTAACAGAAGGCATATCCGGAATACCATATTCAACATACCAAATACCGGACCGCCTCAATCGGAGCAGTTTAACACAGAATCCTCTTCTTTGGATTAATGCTATCGTTACCATTGCATTATGAACCAATCCTGCATAGCGGGCAGAAACTTTGAAATGAAAGATTAGATCCAAGTTGATATGGGATAGAGGCTAAAATAATTGAGCTATCTCATTCCAAAAAAAAATTCGCGACCAATCTTGACCATCATATCCCATCTTTAGCCATAATATATTATACGATCAATTTTAATTTATTCTAATTTATTATAAAAATATAGTTATTAAAATTTAATTTTTAAAAATATTTAAAATTAAATAAAACGCATTAAATCTTTATAAAATATTTTTTAAAAAAAAGTAATTATTAAAATCATATTTCATCAAGGATCGAAACAAAATAGGATGGAATGCATAATATTTTATTTTATAAAAATAATTGAGACATTTTTATATCGCATGAGATTTAAAAATTTGGCATCATCCATATTTATCGAAGAAAATGGAAAACTTGGCAATGTGCCCATTGGGAAGGCCTGGTTTTCATTGGTCAACTACCTGAGATGACTGTCAACATTATTTTTTAAGTTATTTTTCAGTGAACTATATTTTGTGATAAGGCTGGCTAGGAATGCACGAGATTATGTTATGCGGTAGGTTTTATTTGAGAGGGCTGTCAATTGAAAGGTTTTAGATACACCTTTTAAAATAAAATTTCTTGTCAGTATTCCCCAACATATGAATTATAACACAGTACGATGAAAACTTATAAATTGTCGATGTGTCATCTACTACTTTTCTTGTACCCGTTGGAGAGCTATAACTTTTTTATTTTGAAAGAATCGGCTGATGTATCTGAAGTGCGTAAAGATGGGACAAAAAAGAAAAAAAGAAAAAATATTGCTATCATGCTGCTAACTATGTGTTGGTAGTGCCATAAATTATGAGAAGTTTGAGAATACAAGGACATTAATTAAATACATAAAGAGATTAAATGATGATCTTGAATAGATGAAATTTAAACTTAATTTTTTAAGAAATATTAAAAAAATTAGTAATGGAATTTAAAAAGAAAGAAAAATCTATATAGTGCTGTTCCTTAAAAACCGTACTTCTTCTCTGTCATTAGACTTGGTAATTTGAGAAACCTTAAGTTGTAAATATATGACTAGATATATGAAAACTCATAGATAGATAGAAGGATAGGTAGATATTAAAAGAGAACGTAGGTCCTAAATCTAATAAATGTTGAGGTGCACAGCATAGATTCACCCTCATTATTTGATTGATGTGTGCTAGAATGGAAAAACATAAGCTAAAATGAGGAAGGTTCGATTTTTCAACTGATTTTTTTTTTTTTTCGCAAACTAATACCTACATATATTGACAGCACCAGAGCAAGGAATATTTGGTACATTAATAATACCTGTTACTTTTCTTCATGCGTCTCACAAGGAAGGCAAATGAGCTTTTGATAATAATGAAACGTGGTAAATCATCGCATTAATCTGATAATGATTGCATCCACATAATGGAACATAATTCAAACCATTCACCTAAACAAGTTCAACAATCATGCCACGTCTTGTCTGTCGCAATCCGTTACAACATGTGGATCTCAAGCGTTAGCCCAAGCCTATGCACGAATTTTGGCGCAGTGGAGACCTCTCGAACAAATAATCATTATCTTAGCCTTTCTTTCTCTTCCTTGTTTGAAAAAATAATTTTTTATTATTATCCCCTTTCAAGCAAATGGCAGTAGTTATTTATGCATGAAGATATATACATATATATGACAAGAACGCATAGCATAAGCTAGCCATAGACTATACCATGCATAGGGATATTACAATCTCATCCTTAATCAGGTGGCATCTTTATCATGCGCTACAAATTAAATAAAATTTATCTCGAGAAGGATCGTTCATGCTACTAAAATGGCTCCATGTCTTTGATAGCCGGTTCTTTTCTTTTATTAATCAACTTCTATACACTTGAATTATTTTTAATATACCCTTTATAACGTTCTAAATTCATATGCTGGTCCAATTGATTTTTTTAGAGAGCCAAACATGTGACTTTAAATATTTAATTTTATTCATGGATCATGGCATTCGATTTTAAAAGTTAAATTTTAATACCATCTGAATTTTTCTGAGGACAGCCAGAATATCGATGACTGAATTCAGCTATCAGATTGACCGTGCCGCTTTCTTACTTTCGTGCTGCTCTCTTAAGAATTTTATGCTCGAAAAAGGAAACTAGTTAAAACCATATGCAATGCAAAATCTCTTCGTTTGTTGCATTCGCCAACCAATTACCTCTGGGAAACTGATGAGAACATTTCGTTTAGGGTTTTGTCCTTGTGATGGTATTTCAAGGAGGGCTTGCTAGTGGTGATTACATAACAAAACAAGTAGGCCGAACTACTTCCCTCTGTTTGCCTCGCCTTCGGAGATGGCTTATGGAATAGGCTTGACTGATTTTTCCCCTAAACGGCTCCACCCACGTCAAAAACCGAAACATTTTGGGCCGCGTTCGGATAACATCACTCTAGATTCAAGAGAAAGACTTTGTACACCGTCTCCGATGCAACAAGTTTTACATTTTAGGCCACGTTCGGATGACATCACTCTAGATTCAAGAGAAAGACTTTGTACATCGTCTCCGATGCAATAAGTTTTACGTGGACTATACCATTCTTTTTTTATTGGTCTATATACACACGACATACATCCAAAGAGAAAAACTTATGACACCCAACTTACGACACCTTAGTTTTAAGCTTACGACACCGTAGTTATAAAGTTAAGACACACATTTAGAAAGCAAAAAAGACTTACGACCTAGTTTTAAACTTATGCATATTCCAAAAAAAAAAAACTGAACGGGTATTAATGCACGTCAAAATTAAGACACCTATAGTTATAAAATTAAGACATCCGTTAAGAAACACCCTATTTTTAAACTTATGACACCATAGTTATAAAAATAAGACACTCGTTTAGAAAGCAAAAAATACTTACGAAAAATACTTACGACACCCTAGTTTTAACATTACGACACCATAGTTTTAAACTTACGAATACCCACTCTTCTGTATACAAATTTTAAAAAAAAACTAGTATTAATGCACATCACGTCAAAATTAAGACACCCATTAAGAAAGCAAAAAAAAACCTTACGATACCCTAGTTTTAAACTTAGGACACCGTAGTTATAAAACTAAGACACCCGTTAAGAAAGTAAAAAATACTTACAATACCCTAGTTTTAATCTTACGACACCATAATTTTACACTTACGATACCTACTGTCCACAAATTCCAAAGCAAAAAAAACCTTACGACACTCTAGTTTTTAGTTTTAAACTTACAACACCGTAGTTATAAAACTAAAACACACATTAAGAAAGTAAAAAATACCTACAGCATTCTAATTTTAATCTTAGGATACCGTAATTTTAAACTTAAGACATCCATTTAGAAAAGATGTTTGTACATAAATTTAAAAAAAAAAAAAAACTGAACGAATATTAATACATATCAAACAGTTTTTTTTTTTAAATTTGTGTAGAAAATGAATGCCTTAAATTTAAAACTAGAGTGTCATAGATTTAAAACTAGGATATCGTAAGCTTTTTTTACTTTCTGAATGAATGTCTTAACTTTATAACGATGATATCGTAAGATTTTCCCTCGATATATCGTAAAGATCAATGAGTATCGTACGTATGTAGACGAATAAAAAGAAATGGTATAGCCCACATAAAACTTGCTGCATCAAAGACGGTGTACAAAGTCTTTTCCTTATATTCAAATGGCTTCCCAGGGCAACGGCAGCATGGATTCCAGCATTATGAAGACGGTCATGTTTGGTTGGTCACAAACGACGCACGATCAGCACCATGCTCGCATTCTGAAAAGAGTCTGCAGGCCTCATCGGTTGCTGAAGCGGAGGATAGCATTGCAGAAAATTTTCCACAAGGCTTAATTGAAACAAACAAAAAGTTAGAAGCTTCAAGCGGGCATTTTTGATAATAAACATCCAATCAAGAAGCCTTTCTTGTTACATGTACAAAATTGTAGTCTGCCTGAAATAAAGCAGCAGTCTTTTATAAAAATATCCGGTGAGGTGAAGAAATATGACAGGCAATAAATTCAACCGGAAATGTCTCCAGAACACGTTTCCCAAGGTTAGATGTCCTACCCTATGAGGCCCTTTGAGGCAAGCCTATTAACTGCCTATTAACTAACAAAATGTTGTGTAAGATCTTCCAGATTCCTGGAATTGGTGAGATGCAGGACCCTGCCCAAAAAATTAAGGCGTTATTCATTTCAAAGTAGATGCTTGACTGCAACGCAACGCAACGCTAGTTTCACAACAAACAGGAGTGGAGTATTTTTAATTATGCTACATATAAACCAATTTAAGTCCTTAAAACAAAGGAAAAAGAGAGCACAAAATGTTACCTCCAAATATCATATGCCAAAAATCACATCTTGATATTGAAGTACTCTGGGTCGAAGTGATGTAGCCTTACATAACCATCTTCCCCACCACTCGAGAAGCTATCCAGGAGGAACAGTGTAAAAAGGAATCAGCATGGAACCACAGAACAAACTAAATGGATTGAGCTGAAATAATCTCTGGCACACATCATACCACAACCATATCAGGCAAGCACAGCAAGAAACCATAGAATTCAAGCTACCACATGACACATTATAAATAATAAGCTTAGGATCCTTTAGAAAAAGCAACAAACCACTTCAAGTACTTGTAAACAAACATTCCTTCAAAAAAAATGTCCTTTTAAACAAAGAAATAAAATAACAACCTATTATTGTATTATTTTATGACAACTGAAGCAGGAGAAAGAAACAGAACTGTTTCATAGTTTCATGTAGACATAGCTTCCAGGTGTTCTATGGAATATGCTTGAGGTGCTTCTATAATGACAGTATGAATATACCATTTCCAATTTCCAATAATAAGAACAATGACAACAAAGCCTCAATTCCAAACTAGTTGGGGTCAACTATATAAATCTTTTTTTCTCCAGTTCTGTTTTGAATCATATATTCGGTAAGACGCAAAGATTTTAAATCTTTCTTTATCTAATTCCCACCATAAGAAGGTGATCATTCCAAATTTCAAGGATTTGACACAACGATGATCCTTGTGTCAAGAAAAGAAATCAAAATAAACGAAGCACCTCTATGTAGACTTCAATGGAGATAAGAGAGAAATAGGGACTGAAATAGAGGAACTGGCAATGCTGGATTGAGGGTTTACAAGAAAATAATCTACACATCCTTCATCAGCATAAATTCTAATTAAGGGCCAATATCATCCAACAAATCAGGGCTATCTAAAAAAAGAAAAACCACAATCAACAGCTCTCATACATTCCAATGTCAGCCCTTTTAACTTTTTCAGAAGAGCCTATGTTGCCACAAAATAATTGGTTGTAATCATCAAGCTGAATGAACTGATGTGACAAAGAAAATGGTTGAGGTTATCAAAAAAGAAGATAAAATAGAATAAACTGTATGGAAATCTGATCCACTAGATCGGCTGTAAAAACCTCCATACCACAACAAATGAAGATAAAACTAAAATGAGATCAAGAAATTAGTCAGTGAAAAATTGTAGGAAGAGGAAGAGGATGAAGCAGCAGCAGCTGTAATTATCCAGCTGAATGAAACAATACAAGAATAAAAATGGTTAATTTTATAAAAGCCAAGATACAGAGAATAAATTGCACAGAAATCTGGTCAGCTAGATCACTGTAGAAGACACCATGCCAATAACAATATGAAGATAAAACTAAAATGAAAACAAGGAATTATGTCAAACGCAAAATTGGAAGAGGAAAGAATAGCATGTTTCTGAGCCTCTAAGGTGTCTTGGATTTCAAAATATTTGTTCCATGGAACTTCAAGCACAATATTTCTGTGGAACACTTTAGAGGACTTCAAGCACCTCAGGCATTCCCTTAGCAACAGCACACTTCAAGCATGATTTCTAATATTTCCCTCAGCAAACACCCAAGAAATCTTTGCAAGTTTCTCTATGGCATCAGAAATTATGTAAGTAAAGTTTAGAAAGCAACAGCTGGAGAAGAAGCTCTCATATATTTCCAATGTCAGCACTTAAAGCTAAACTCTATTAGAATAGCGTATATTGCCAAAATAATAATTGGCTACCATCATGGAGCTGAGCAAATCAAAGAGGGAAAAAAATTGGAAAGGTTATATGAATAAATAAATGAATAAACAAGATATTAGAACAGTTAGAATAAATTGCATGGATTTCTGATCTGGTAGAACAACAAGGAGGGGCCTTCTTGCCAGAATAAAAAGGTAAAAGCTCAAAACAAAAAGGGGTAAAGGGGGTAGATCATAAAATTATATCAAGGGAAAATTGCAAATCAAATTTCGGACAATAAAAAACCTTTCAGAAATTTGAAGCAGCTCTCAGTATATTCCAATGTCAGCACCTAGAGCTAAACTCCATTAGAATAGCGTATATTGCCAAAATAATAATTGGCTACCATCATTGAGCTGACCAAAAGAGGAAGAAAGAAAAAAGAATGTAAAGGTAATGTGAATAAATAAATAAATAAGATATAGAGTACAGTTACAATATATCTTAGAGTACAGTTACAATAGATTGCACAGATTTCTGATCCCATGGTTCAACTACGAAGGGCCCTAGAACAAACAGGCAAAAGCTAAAAAAAAAAAAAAAAAAGTATGAGATCACAAAAGTGTATCAAGAGAAATTTGCAAGGTATCATATTTCAGACAAATAAGAAATCTTTAAAAAATTTTAAGAAGCTCTCAGTATACTCCAATGTCAGCACCTAAAGCTACACTCTATTAGAATAGTGTATATTGCCAAAAAAATAATTAGCTGCCATCAACAAGCTGAGCAAACCAAAAGGGGAAGAAAGTAAAAGGAATAGCAAGGTAATACGAATAAACAAATAAACAAATAATACATAGAGTACAGATAGAATCATGGTATGCCACACCAGTGCATACCACCAACATATGCACCAGAACCGAATCAAGACTTGGTATAAGTGCATATTAAGCCTTGGTATGCTGAACTATCCCGCACACGAAAAGTACCAACATTGTACCAGTGTGGTACTAATACAAGGTTGGTACTGAATTAGTGAACCTTGACTAGAATAAATTGTGTGGATTTTTGCTGTGGCAGTTTGACTAGGAAAGGCCTTCATGCTTGAACAAGTAGGCAAAAGCTAAAAAAAAAAGAGGGAAAAAAAGGAGCAGGGGATCTCACAAAACTGAATCCAGGGAAAATTGCGAGGTGTCAGATTTTGGACAACTAAGGAGACCTTTTAGAAGCATAGTTTGTTTTTTGAAATAAAAAAAGGACAACAATCTCTAATCCTGACAGCTTGATGTCAAAACATTTCAATCTCATGACATTTCAACAAAGACTTTCTCAGTAACTGGATCAAAATTTCAAGCACAATTCAAATGTTATTTCCTGCAGCAAACTGATTTTCATAAACCACGTTTAAGACACAAAATAATATCAAATATTTCAAGGCATTTACAAATCTCCCTCCACCATGAGAAGTCAAGAAACAAAGCTAAGAAAGCAAGTCACAGCACCCCTAATGTAATCTGAAGATGGCATTTTAAAAATGAGCTTTCTCAAAAAGCATACATTGCACAAATAATAATTGGCCACTGCCAGCAAGCTGAAAAAACAACAAAGAAAAATGAAAAGAGAATGGAAAGGTAATATGAAAACAATATATGGTTGCAATAAATAGCAAAAAATCAATCTGCCAGGAGAAATATGAGAATCTCCAAGCAATAAAAACCATTCAAAAGCAGTACAGAAGGAAAAAGATACATAGATAATGCAATTATGCATGCAGTGCCAAACATAAAAGCACATAAATACGAAGACATGCATATACAAACAGTTGGACAATAAGCACAGGAAGCTTGTTTTCTTTTGTTAGCAACTTCAAAAAATATGTCTTCAAAGACAAAAACTAAAGGAAGGACAGGAAGAGAACCTTCTTCCATCAGGATTGAATGCTAAAGCATTTATAGGTCCAAAATGCCCTTTCACACCCCCAATCTCTTCTTGAAGAATCTGTTTAGCAAGTAGAAAACACAGCATAAGCACAGGATTTCTATTTTTAAACTCTATAAAGTTGTTGAGAAAATGAAGAAAAGTAACCTTGTGAAAAATTTAGCCTCAAATTTTCCAGCACGACGATCAGTTGTTGTGACATGTGATGCATCCTGACCACCTCCAATCGCCACCTAAAGAAAGAAAAACAAATTTTAACTCAAAAATGAACTGAAACTCTAAGCTACATTAAAAGCACAAATCTAGTATCTCGCAGTAGGTACATGAATATTACATATAAAAAACATATCATGATGTATATTAAAAAATTATCACTAGAAGACCTTCTAGTTTCTCTGTTTCTATATCTGCCATAAAATCACTAGTTTTAATCTTGCACTCACACACTTGAACCTGTTGATGCCGAGTCGCCTTCCTTAAACGCCGAGGAAACGGAGGTCATCCTCGTCGGACTCCTGCAAGAAAGTCGGAGACCGGATGTTCCGGTGGGGACCCTCCGACGCTCAAGTCAAGTCACTCGGGAACAGACAAGAGTTAGCTAGCAGAAGAAAGCTAGAGAGTTAGGGTTCAGGATTCTTCCCTCGTTGTAAATGTGAGCTTTTATACCTGTTCAAAGATCTTCCTCCCTCCTTGCTACCAGAAGGTTGCCGATTCCATGATATCCCCATCCGATAACGAACAAAAAGGAGGGGCTGACAATGATAGGCTGTATCGTTACTGTGCGTCAGAGGTGTCCTGCTTGATTTGCACCCGCCAATACGGTCTTACAAGTGTCGGGCAGCCGTGACTACATCAGGTACGCGCCGTTAAGAGATATGGCCGCATGCAACCACAGGCAAGTGGTGAGTCGTACGCCGTAACGGGATATGGCCATACGTAGTCGCAGGCGAGTAGTGGGTTGCATGCCGTAACGGGGTATGGCCACGTACTGTTATGGACGCGGTGGACCATACGCCTTAATGAGGCATGGCGACGCATCGTAGCAAGCGAGTAGTGGGCCGCATGGGCGTGCCAGGTGGCCCATTGCTATAAGCTACAGGATCCCAAGGGCCAGACCATGACGGATGCCCCGAAGGCCGAGGCGGGCCTCAAGGTTGGCCCCGGAGATTGGCCTCGAAGGTTGGCCTTAGAGATTGTCCTCGGAGGTTGGCCTCGGAGTTGGCCTCGAGGTCGAAGCGGAACGCCGTTAGTCTCCTTTGCCGTTAACCCTGACGGTTCTGGATCAGCCATATCAGATGCCCTCTCGCCCCTGAGACGGAGCAGGTCCACCTTGCGAAGCGAAAGGGGTGTCACCTTCCTAGTGGCTGATCTCCGTCCGCTGCCAACTACTCCCGGACACGTGTCTATGGATGCTGCGATAACTTAGCGCGGACGACTTAAGGGATGTGAAGGGGCAGCCGCTACTGTCCGTCCGATCTGCCGCGATCGCCCTCAAAGCGGGGTTGTCCTTTTAAAACTCGCAAAAAGCGGCCGCCATCATTGCCATCATGGCACTGGCGTCAACGGTGTTCCATCATTGGCCGGAGGCAGTTTGTTCCACGCATTGGACGCCTGCCGAGGCGGCCCAACCTATAGCGGGAGTCCGCGTGGCTGGCAAATCGAGGCGTGACGATTTGAAACTTAACAAAACCCGAGCAAAGGCTGAATACTCGTCATTTTACTTCAGTTATCTTCTTCCTCTGGTCCCTGCTCCCTCTGCAACCTGAGAATCGCCCCCCGCCATTTCTTTCTCCAGGTTAGCCTTCTGCCCTTTCTTATCCTTCCTTCCTCTTTCCCAAACTTTTGTCATGGCCTCCTCACCATCTTGGACTTCTAAGCACCGATGGAATGTCGGTCTTGGACTGCCATGGATGACTTGGGCTTTTTGAATCCGATGGTACATCAGTATGCCAGTGGTACACTGGGTTTTCCGTGCCGAGTTTGGCCTCGGCTTTTTGAATCCGATGGTACATCGGGTCTTCGATGCCAATGGTACATTAAGCTTTTTGTTGAGAGCCGATGGTACATCGGTCTACCAGTGGTACACTGGACTTTCCATGCCAGCCTGGCCTCGGACTTTTTTGAATCCGAGGTACATTGGGTCTTCGATGCCAATGGTACATTGAGCTTTTTGTTGAGAACCAATGGTACATCGATCTGCCAGTGGTACACTGGGCTTTCATGCCGAGCCTGGCTTCGGGCTTTTTTGAATCCGATGGTACATCGGGTCTTCGATGCCAATGGTACATTGGACTTTTTGTTGAAACTGATGGTACATCGTCTGCCAGTGGTACACTGGGCTTTCCATGTCGAGCCTAGCCCCGGGCTTTTTTGAATCCGATGGTACATCGGGTCTTCGATGCTAATGGTATATTGGGCTTTTTTGTTGAGAGCCAATGGTACATCGATCTGCCAGTGGTACACTGGACTTTCCATGCCGAGTATGGCCTCGAGCTTTTTTGAATCCGATGGTACATCGGGTCTTCGTTGCCAATGGTATATTGGGCTTTTTGTTGAGAGCTGATGGTACATCGGTCTGCCAGTGGTACATTGGGCTTTCCATGCCGAGTCTGGCCTTGGGCTTTTTTTGAATCCGATGGTACATCGGGTCTTCGTTGCCAATGGTACATTATGCTTTTTTTTAAGAGCCGATGGTACATCGGTCTGCCAGTGGTACACTGGGCTTTCCATGCCGAGTCTGGCCTCGGGCTTTTTTGAATCCGATGGTACATCGGGTCTTCGATTCCAATGGTACATTGGGCTTTTTGTTGAGAGCCGATGGTACATCGATCTGCCAGTGGTACACTGGGCTTTCCATGCCGAGCCTGGCCTCGACTTTTTTGAATCTGATGGTACATCGGGTCTTCGATGCTAATGGTACATTGAGCTTTTTTGTTGAGAAGCTGAGATGCTTAAACCTCTGTTTATTAGTTTCAAGCGCGGGCGGGAGCCCCAAGAATACAATCGCAAAATTTTACATAAAGAAAGAGTATGCTACTGATAATACCGACGGAGGTTATCGGCATTCTACGTCCGCGGGAGCGTCTTTTCGTCCAGCTCTTCTATTTTGTACGCTCCGTGGCGGAGTGCCTTGGTGATCTGAAGGGTCCTTCCAAGTTCGGTGCTAGCTTGCCCCCTTCCGTCGTTTTGAGATTTCAGCTCGACGAAGAACGAGGTCTCCCGGCAAGGTCCTTGGGCGAACACGAGCGTTGTAATATCTAGCCGCTCGTTGTCAGTAGGCTGCCATTCGGAGTCGCGTTCGGTCCCGTTCCTCTTCCACCAGGTCAGGTTGGCTCGCAACTGGTTCGGGTTGTCTTCATCGCTGTAGGCTTCCACTCTAGGGCTCAGGGCACCGATTTCTACAGAGATGACTGCTTCGGATCCGAAGACAAGGCTGAAGAAAGTTTCTCCGGTGGGGGCCCAAGGCGTTGTGGTAGGCCCATAGCACATTGTGGAGCTCCTCCACCCATCGTCCTTTGCAGTCATCTAGCCGAGCTCTCAGTCCTTGGAGAATGATGCGGTTGGTCACCTCGGCCGCTCCGTTAGTCTAAGGATGCCCTGCAGAGGTGAACCGCTAATGGATGCCGAGCTCGGTGCAATCCTCGGAAGGGTGCGTTATCGAACTGCCGACCGTTGTCAGTGACCAGATATGCGGCAGCCCGAACCGGCATATTATAGACTTCCAAAAGAAAGCCCTCACCTTGCCCTCGGTGATCTTGGCAAGTGCCTCAGCCTCGATCCATTTGGTGAAGTGATCGACAGCCACCAGCAGGAATTTACGCTGGTCGGATGCAGGAGGGAATGGCCCCAAGATGTCCATCCCCCACTGGGCGAAGGGCCAAGGTGCTGCCAGTGGGGTCAGCTGAGATGTCGGCTGCCGCTAGATGTTGGCATGGCGCTGGCAGCTATCACACTTCTTGACAAGCTCAGCCGTGTCCTCCCTCATGGTTAGCCAATAATACCCCTGTCGAAGGGCCTTGTATGCCAGAGCTCTGCCCCCAGATGACTCCGGCATATGCCTTTATGAATTTCTCGCAAATATAGTCAGCTTCAGTAGGCCCAACGCACTTGAGGACCGGGTATGAGAATAATCTTCGGTAGATATTCTCATCCATCATCAGGAATTTCGGGGCCCGTCGCCTGAGCAGTCTGGCCTCGACCGGGTCTTCAGGAGGGTGCCATCGGTCAAGTATCGAATGTAGGCATCCATCCAGGAGGGCTTCTGCTCGATCGGCGGTGCTTCTTCTGCCGCTGCTTCGATGCTCGGAACTTGCAGATGCTCCACGTACGTCCTTCCTAAGGTCCCGTCGGCCGAAGTGGCCAAGCGGGACAGCGCATCAGCACTGGCATTCTCCGTCCGGGGAATATAGCTGATGCGGAAATATGCAAATCGAGAGGCTTGGGATCGCACCTTGTTCAGGTAGCGGGACATAGTTGGGTCTCTAGCCTCGTACTCCCCAGCGACCTGCCCGAGACAAGCTTGAAGTCCGTGAAGGCCCTCAAACGCTCCGCACCAAGCTCCTTGGCTAGCTGCATCCCTGCCAGCAAGGCTTCATACTCTGCCTGGTTGTTGGTGGCCGGAAGAGGAATCGGAGAGCGTACTCCACCACCTTTCCCTCGGGGCTCGCGAGGATAAGTTCGGCCCCGCTCCCCTGAGAGTTCACCGCTCCATCCACATGAAGGATCCAGTCTTCTTTCTCACCCCCTCGGCCGTAGGGGACTGACTCCATGAATGCCTCCAGGTGCAACTCCTCCGGATGCTCCTCGGCCCAAGTGCACTCAACCAAGAAGTCGGCTAACACTTGGGACTTCATTGCAGGCCTTGGCCGGATGGATAAATCAAACTCCCCCAACTTGATGGCCCATTTGGCCAGCCAACCGAAAATGTCTGGACGAGACAAGATAGTCCGAAGTGGTTGGTCCGTAAGCACCACGATTGGGTAAGCTTGAAAGTAGGGTCGAAAGCGTCGGCGAAGACCACCAGGGTGAAGATGATCTTCTCGGTCTTGGAGTATCTGGTCTTAGCATCGTGGAGTACCTTGCTAGTGTAGTAGACTGGCTTCTGCCTCCGTCGGCGTCCTTCGGATGCAAGATACAAAGAGTTCCTCCCCGCTCCTCGGCTTGGACAACAGTGGAGGAGTAGATAGAAATTTCTTCAGCTCCTCGAAAGCTTCCTGACACTTCTTCGTCCACTCGAAACTGTTGACCTTGCGCAGCGCCTTAAAGAAGGGCAGCCACCGCTCTGCCGACCTTGACATGAAGCGGCTCAGGGCTGCCACCCTTCCAGTCAGACGCTGCACCTCCCTCTTGTTAGCTGGGGGCCTCATATCCAAGATGGCTCGAATCTTGTCTGGGTTGGCTTCAATTCCTCGCTGCGTCACCATGAAGCCTAGAAACTTGCCTACCGCAACTCCGAAGGAGCACTTGCGGGGGTTCAGCCTCATTCGGTTCGGCGCAGGTTGGCGAAGGTCTCCGCAAGGTTGGCAACATGGTCTATGGCGTGGGTGCTCTTGGTCAGCATATCGTCCACGTACACCTCCATGTTGCGCCCGATTTGGTCCTCGAAAACCTTGTTCATCAACCTTTAGTAGGTGGCTCCCGCATTCTTCAACCCGAACGACATCACCTTGTAGCAATATATCCCCTTCTCGATGATAAAGGAGATTGCCTTTTCATCAGCCAGGTTCATCTTGATCTGGTTGTACCCCGAGAATGCGTCCATGAAACTGAGGATCTCGTGGCCAGACGTAGCATTACCAGCTGATCAATCCGAGGCAGCGGAAAACTATCCTTGGGGCATGCTTTATTGAGATCGATGAAGTCTACACACATCCTCCAACTCCCACTGGCCTTGCAGACCATCACGACATTCGCCAGCCAATCGGGGTAGTGCACCTCGCGAACGTGTCCCACCGCCGTCAGCTTGCGCACCTCTTCGTCTATGGCCTTCTGTCTATCTGAAACAAAGCTCCTTTTCTTCTGTCGAACAGGTTGGCACTCCGGCTTAATGTTGAGCTAATGTATAATCACCTCCTCCGGAATGCCTGGCATGTCGAATGCCGACCAGGCGAAGATATCAGCATTGGCTCACAAGAAAGCAAGGAGTTGGCTGCGGGCATCCTCCGGAAGCAGAGCCCTAACTTGGATAGTCCGTTCTGGGTCTTCTCCCAGAGGAAAGGCTAACAGGCGCTCGACCGGTTCTCCCCTCCTTGCCGAGTCCGGGGGTCCAGCGCTTCTGGTGCAGGTGTGGGCATCACCCCCTAGGGCTAGGGGCCATGTGGCAGCACAGTGGCAGTGGGTTCTGCTCCCCGCACATCTCCCCGACCCCTTCGCTGGTTGGGAATCTCACGAGGAGTCTCTTGGTGAGATAACAGCATCCAAAAAATTAAGCCCATGCCTTCCAAGGATAGCATTATAGGCGAGGGGCACCTGAACCACCAGGAAGCTCATGAAGACTGTACTTTAGCACGGTGCCATGCCAACGTGACAGGAAAGTAATCTCCCCCTCGACCTTCACGGAATCTTCGGTGAACCCCATCAGGGGCGTGGCAACAGGCCAAAGCAGGTCGGGTGACAAGTTCATGCGAACAAAGACATCATAGTTCAACACATCCACCAAGCTCCCACTATCAACCAGAATTTTTTACAAGGTGTTTAGCTATCGTCATGAACACGACGACGCTATCATCATTTTTGTTAACTACCCCTCTAAGTCTCTTTTAGAAAAAAGGGATTACAGAATCTAACTCTCCCTCCCCCCTTGGCCTCTTGGGTGGGCCGCCTGCCTCCCAGGAAATCATAGTCACCGTCTTCTCGGTCGGAGCATTGTCAATCATCGGTGGCGAAGGCGCTGATGGGCCAGGAGCTCCGTTGTTCCTCTGGACGAACTTCCTCAGGTGGCCACGCTGGATAAGATCCTTATCGCCTTTTTAGCTGGCGACAGTCGTCGATGTCGTGGCCATGATCCCGATGGTAGCGGCAGTATAGATTCTTATTGCGAGGGATCTTTGGGTTCATTGGAAGAGGGCGCTGAAGATAGGGCTCACCCTCGATCTCGAGGAGCAAGATGTGCGATACCGGAGCGAGTAGAGGAGTGTAGGGCCCGTCTCTCGGTGCAGGAGCTCGAGGACGATTGTCTGGTCGCGAGGAGGCTCGGGCCTTCTAGGTCAAACTTCAACAGGCTCTGGACAAGCCAGCTTCTTGGTGGTGCTCCTGCTGGCCTCGCGCCGGAAGGAGTCAGCTTCGTCGGCGCGGATGTACTTCTTGGCCGGCTCAAAAGCTCTGCGTAGGAGCCGAGCGGCTTCTTGTCGAGGGAGTATACGAAGCGAGAGGGACGGAGCCCTCGCTTCAAGGCCAAGGTGGCCATCGAATCCTCAAGGTTGTAGACTTCAAAGGCGGCCTCCTTAAACCGAGCGATGTAGTCCCGCAGAGACTCGCCACTCTTTTGCTAGACTGAGAATAGACTGTCTGCCACCCTTGGAATCTTCCGACAGGCATCAAAATGGGCAAGGAAGGCCCTCTCCAGTTGGCGGAAGGAGTCAATACTCCGTGGCGGCAGGCGAGAATACCAAGCTCGAGCAGCTTTCTTCAAAGTGGCAGGGAAGGCGATGCATATGAGCAAATTGGTTGCCCCCTGGACCTGCATAAGGATCTTGTAACTTTCCAAATAGTCCAGGGGGTCTATGGTCCCATCATACGGGTCCAGTTGAGGAAGGTGGAACCGGTTGAGATCGGTTCCTCCATAATCCGGCGGAACAGCGGTGGCCGGCTGTCGTAGTCTGCCTCTGGTGGGTTGGTGATCCAGCGGCTGAGCTCCTCCAACCGCTGATTGTACTCGTTGAGCCGATGCTCAGCTCGGCGTGCTATTCTGCCGTCAAAGAACCCCTCCCTTGAGGAATCCGAGAGGGAAGAGCGGCAACAATGCTGACGAAGGCGCTCCGCTTCCTTCCTATATCGCCGCTTGGAAGATGCACTAGCGCGGCGAGAGGGTGATCGGGACCTCTTGGAGGCTTCGCGACGATGAGGCTTGGGCGAAGCGCGGTGGTGGCAAGCTTCTCGGCAGGGACCTCCTTCGAAAGGAGTGCTGGCTGGGTTGGATGACTCCTGGCGCTAACGGGAGGGGCCCTGGTTGCTGTGCAGCCACCGCTTGGTGTTGCAGGCCTTGGACCACCGTTGCCAAAGATTGGACTTGCGCGGCGAGGGCGGCAAGCCGGTCTTCTTGAAGCTGTTGCGGTGGAAGTGCAGGAACATCAGCTAGGGGAGCTGAGGAACCAACCGCCAGCAGATCATCCCCTTGACGCTACCCCCAGGACGACTGATGGAGACCTCTCGCGCACGGATCGTCACCATCGCTTGAGAGCTCAGGGAAAGAAAGATCGTCGCTGATAGGTTCGAAGCTTTTCTCTTCTTCCCCCTACCTGGAGCGTCAATCTGTTGACGCCGAGTCGCCTTCCTTGAACATCGAGAAACGGAGGTCCTCCTCGCCGAACTCCTGCAAGAAAAGACCTCAGAGACTGGATGTTCCAGTAGGGACCCTCCGACGCTCAAGTCAGTCACTCGGGAACAGACAAGAGTTAGCTAGCAGAAGAAAGCTAGAGAGTTAGGGTTCAGAATCCTTCCCTCGTTGTAAATGTGAGCTTTTATACATGTTCAAAGATCTCCATCCCTCCTTGCTTCCAGAAGGTTATCGATTTCATGATATCCCTGTCCGATAACGAACAAAGAGGGGCTGACAATGACAATCCGTATCGTTACTGTGCGTCAGAGGTGTCCTGCTTGATTTGCCACCCGCCAATACGGTCTTACAAGTGTCGGGCGGCTACGACTATATCAGGTACGCGCCGTTAAGAGGTATGGCTGCATGCAACCACAGGCGAGTGGTGAGTCGTATGCCGTAGCGGAATATAGCCATACGTAGTCGCAGGCGAGCAGTGGGTTGCACGTCGTAACGGAGAATGGCCACGTACTGTTATGGATGCATGGTGGACCATACGCCTTAATGAGACATGGCGACGCATCGTAGCAGGCGAGTATTGGACCGCGTGGGCGTGCCAAGTGGCCCGTTGCTATAAGTTACTGGGTCCCAAGGGTCAGACCATGATGGATGCCCCGGAGGCCAAGGCGGGCCTCGGAGGTTGGCCCCGGAGGTTGGCCTCGGAGATTGGTCTCGAAGGTTGGCCTCGGAGGTGGGCCTCGAAGGTTGGTCTCGAAGGTTGGCCTTGGATGTGGGTCGAAGCAGGACGCCGTCAGTCTCCTTTGCCGTTAACCTTGACGGTTCTGGATCAGCCATATCACAACCAATCAAAGGACCAAGCCTCTCCATGTCACCAGCTCAATAGAGATCCAAACTTTAAAATCTTTTCTTTATTTAAATAAAAATTTAACACCTTTAGAAAGTAAACCAGATACACTGTAACTAGGAAGCAGAGATACTGCAATATGCATGTGGTGTCTGCATCCAGAATTGTTTCAGATATGATACCAGTTTAATTTGGTTAGGATACGCATTAAATACTTCTCATATGTATCCTACTATATAACCTTTAGAAAAGGGTTTCCAAAAACTTTTCACATATTCCTACCACACTTGCTTCTTGGGACGAAGGGAATGGATTAAGTTCTCTCTTTTTTGCCTTTTCTTTTTGGGAATGAATATTGACTTTTAATGATGATTATTTTAAAGTCTCTGATGTTGATGTTATTGTGAATCATGACTAAATGATGCTATTGTGAAGTATGGACTGCGGTTCGTGAATGTGAATGATGACCAAGTGGACCTTGAAATTGTTGCATGATGCATGAATTACTACAAAGTGATCATCCATTATAATTTATGAATCATTATATATAAAGAGCAAAAGATCTATATTTATCTATTAGTGTGCCTCAACAATATCATATCCCATTCTTTCCAATTTCAGTGTATCTCTATATTCACATCTAATATTTGTGTCCAAGCTTGATATCTATGCAATCGGTAGGTTAAATGAAGTTCATGTGTAATCTTCTACTAAACAAGGTTTTAAATCTCATGAGATGGGTCTGTTTCAGTTTTTTTATGGAATTGGACGTGCCATCATCCTGTTTCATCTCAACACTTGGGACAGACGTGTCCCAAGACGTCCCAACTGGGATTCTGGGACGATGGCAGGACAGTCCCATCCCGACACTTTGGACAACAAACTGTCCTGGTGTCCCATAGGACATCTCGCTAAGGTTTAAAACCTTGCCACCAAATAAGGGTTGTATCAAGTTAACATTTAGAAAGAACCCTCTGACAGTAGTCCACGAAAAGTGTGGATCACTTGAGGAACTACCAGATGATACCAGACTTCTGTCTTCACCAATACCATGAGTCCCTAATTCCACCCTGGACATATATTCCTTCATGTTATGACATTTCCAGATTCTAGCATCACCAACAATTCATACAGAAGTCCACGATGTTAGAACATATTTTGGCATTTATTTGCGTAAAGATATTGTGCATACGTTTTGATAGAATACCCTCAAACTGATAAAAGGACAGTAAATTACAAAGCTGCAGCACAAAGCTATCAAGCAGATGCAGGCATTGATACGTAGTTAGAAACGTACATGGTCGAGAAGGGGAGATATTGCACAAGCATTGACTGGGCGTTCTGTCACATATGTCTTGATAAGAGTCAGTGTCCTTGCATCCCAGAGCTAAGCCAATATTACACAAGAAGAGTAAGAGCACAATCACAAGCCAACCAGACTCATAATATAAAAGTAAAGTTTCTAATAGCTATGTAACCAAGACAGATTATCACCTTCGAAGATTTATCCAAGGAACCTGTGAGGAAATGAGAGCCATCTGCAGATTTTGAGAGTGAAGTGATTGTTTTCTGATGACCAGTTTCTTTATCCGACTCCTTCAGCAGCTGTCCAGTCTGTACATTTCAAACTATAAAATCCAAAACTGAACATACATGTAATTGACAGTCACAAAAAAGGTTTGCAATGTACTGCCTTATGTGTAAACCAACACATACTTTTCAATTCAAAAAATGCATATCTTTTGCTTATTTCTTAATCTATTCTCCTCTATGTTTATTTTATTTTATTTATTTCAAAAATACACGAGTCACTCAATTTACGAAGTTGACTTTCTCAAGCCAAAAAGAATTGAAGATTAGGCAAAGTCAAATTCTAAAGTCACTAGTTTTTCATCCTTGCTTTAATCCTTTACCTGCCACCTTCGCACAGGCACCTAAATATCCCTTGTAAATAACTGATCTAAGGGGGAACTAATGACCTAGTTGCTGAAGGTGCCTAAGTCAAGAAAGATGAAGGCAAGAGTTGATATAATAAGTTATATTCATCTCTGTGGCACAAATTAATTGGTCCAGATATCATTGGCATAAGTGGTGGCTTTTCGTTAGCTAAAAATCCAGGCAAGCTATTATTTTATCATTTAGAAAGAAAAACTATGAATTTGCTGTTTCTCATCACTTTATAGATCTCTATTTGCCTAAGAATGCACCTGAATCTAGTGCCATTAACCAACCATGAACTTGCAGTTATGACACAAGACACATTAACAATGTCCAAAAAATTTAATATTATTGATCCTCTTATATGTGGGGCAAGATATGCAGGATGAAACAGAATTGTTATAAAGGTGAAGAGGTAATTACATGTCGATGTAACTCTCAACAAGAGATACGTGAGAAAATAAGATGCACTTCGCCAATAAAAATATACGAGGATGCTGGTCCACACCTCAGAATCCCATATACGGATTACTGAATCTTCACCACCACTTATTATAGTCTTTTTTAAAGGTCCCCAAACAGCCCTATTGATTCTTCCTTGTGGCCCCTTGATTGTAAGCACTGATTCACTAGTCTCTGCAAGAAATAATTTTTGAGTAAACAAACATTACCATGAAATCAAATTTGGATAATCGAATTACATAAAATATAGATGCTACAAGTAAATCTGCTTCAGCAATAAACTATACCACAAGTTTATAATCTTATACAGTACTACGATTTCATATCATACAATAAACACACATTAACTGAAGATTCAAATTTATTTTCCAGCAGTATGCGCAATGCAATGTAGATAAAAGTTCAGACTAATAATTTTACCTGTAAACCAAATTCAATAACATTTATTTAAACTTAAATGGAAGAGCTTCGAGTATTTACTATTTCATCAAGACTAATAGGATCGGGTTAAAAAAGACACCTCCATGTAAGCTATTTTATCATATTCCATCCATTCTTCATGGAGATCGGGTGATAGAACACTTAATCACAATAACTTTTAATGCAAAAATAGTTGATTTCTAAAACAAGTAACATGAAGATTTAATAAGGGAATTGTGCGTCAATGATATTAGGATGAAGATAATATATAACAATCCATACGTTCGCTAGGATCTCTGGCAATTCGTTTCACTTGAATAGTGGATGGATGCCCCATAAATGGGTCAGTAGTAATTACAGCAAGCATATCACCCACAGAAAAATCTACAGCTCTAGCTGGAGAATCAAAGTTAAAAGAATAGAGTTGAGCTCCTGTCTGAACATTCCACAGCTTTACAGTCTGGTCTGCACTGCCCGTGATAAGGAGTCTAGAGTCACCTGGATCATTATTAAAATAAAAAAATAGTTATAGCATATTGACAAATATGGCATTATCACATCGAGAATTTTACATATTGCATTAAATGAAAACAACGAAAATGGTAAAAGTCAGAACGGTGAGCAATACAATGGAGAATCAAAAACAAAAAAAAAAGGCCACAAATGATGTTGGGCCAATTCATGTGGTCCTCAAAAGGGCTGCACCACTCTGAAGAAGAGATACTCTTTCTCTACAAGTGCCTACGGCTTCCTGTTCGCACTCTTCTTCTACATTGGGTCTCCCAAGCCTTTTTCACTACCGTACAAGTAGTGAGAGATTCTACATTGATAAATGAACCCAACTATTTTAGCCATTGCCTACTGAAAACAACGGCACTGGATAAATCAAATTAACCTGCTACCAAACCACTTCTAATTGCTACAAAATACATGCATAACCAACTGATAACGAAGAATTTTATCTCCCTCATAGCATTCCTCTTTTGGCCTCCAATACAAGATTCTTCTCCGGAATCACAATTGAATCACATCCAATTGTGTTCACCACGGATCAGCTTCCAATATAAACTTTCAGTTTTGTTCCATAACAACTGATCAATATGATCTTCTAAATCCTTTAAATCCTACAGGCAAATTGATGAAACTACGGAAGAACTCTACGTTTCATAAATCAAAGGGAGATTAAGAGACCGAGACTGATACTTACGGACATTGCAACTGCAAGAAGTTTTTACTAAAACCAAAGTCGAAATATATATATATATTTGAAAAAAAGAATCCTAGTTTTTCAACATGAATATAAGACCGGTTGCAATCAAGCAAACAACCACATCGAAATCGAAAACCGGTGAGAAGAATAACCCAAAATAACAGACAGGAAAAAAAAGGAAAATTGCGGAAAAAATAGAGAGAAATAAGCCTGCAAAAACCCTAACTTTCTAGCAGACATGTACATGAAAACCAAACAGGGCCACAGAAAAACAGGGACAATCCCTTTAAAAAAAAAAAAAAAAAAAGGAGGAAGGGAGGGTGGGGTGCAGAAATAATTACGGGAGACGTCGCAGCACCAGACGGCGCCGTTGTGGCCACGGTAGGTGCCGAGGCGATCGCCGTTGTCGGCGAACCAGACGGTGGGGTTGTGGTCCTTGGCGCACGAGAAGAGCAGATCCCCCTCCCTGTTGTACTTCAAGAACGTCAGGGGCCGCTCGTGCCCCTTCATCAATATCGGCCGCATCCCTCCTCTCCTCGCTACTTTCTTCCTCTCTCTCTCTCTCTCTCTCTCTCTCTCTCGCCCCGTCCGCTGGGAAGGCCAGGAGTGCTCGTCTTCAAGGTTCGGCAAAGAAGAAAACCCTAATCTTTGGCCGCGGGTTATGTTCTTCTAACGATGATTTCGTCCGTTGGATCTTGAACCAACGAGTTTTGTGTAGTTAGAGATCTTTGGACCAAAATGTCTTTTGTGGCACGTGACATGCATCACGCACGATTTCATCAAGGAATCCGATGTGATCGATGATTGGACGGTTAGTGAGTGGACTCGGATAAGCACCTGCGATGCACGTGGCTGTGCATTAGGGAGCGCAGGGCCTGCCACCTTCCGGAAATAACGTGGGAAGAAAACCTATTTCTGAAAATAATTATGGAAAGCCTTGTGGGATCTCATTCCCATGCAAGCATCCTAAGATTTTTTTTTATAAAAAAAAAAAAATGAAATCGTCTGGACTGCTAGAAATTTTGAAGAGAATTTTATTTTATTTTATTTTATTTTATTTTATTGTTTCATAACTTAGCCAACCAAGCGAACTGCTAGAAATTTAAGGAAATTTTAAAATTATTTTTCAACTGTCAATTTCATAACTTAGCCAAACCAACACTGCTTCCGATTTCCAACGTTTTAGTCTAGGGATTCAAGAAAAGAATCGAATCCAGCCAGAAGCGGAATCGAATGATCATATTGATTTCAATATTTATTTACAATAGAGAATTTAGTGATTTAAATATTTAATTATAATCAAAAATTGAGTAGAAAATATAATACTTATTCTATCTGTTTGGTGTAAATAGCAGAATAAAATCAGATTTATTATAAATTTACTATTATAAATAAGTGATTTAAAAAATTAACAAACTCCTTTTTATAAATTTTGTAACCGTAAAAGATCCTGATATCAATTTTTATAATACTGTAATATTAAATTTAATATTATATTTGATTATAATATTATATTCTATATTATAATTTGATATTACATTACAATCAAAGTTGTTATATTCAATTTTTTTGTGACGATAAACATGACGTTAAATTTCATATTATAATAATAAAATAAAATTTTATATTTAAAACATAATTTTTTTGGGGGGATCCATATCTTCTAAATATCAAGATAAGTATTTTTAGTGCAAGTTATATCCTCTTTTTTTTTTTTTTTTTTTTTTTTTTTTTTTGGTACAATGGCGGGCGATCACACTAACCTAGTGCGAGTCAGCCCAGAAAGGTCTGAATACAAAATTTGCTGTAACATAGATGGACAGGGATCGTTCGGCATCCAATACCACGATCCATCATGCTGGGCCACAAAGGACGCTACCCAGTCCGCCGCCGAATTGGCTTCTCGATAAATATGGCGAATCCGGGTACAGACGACCTTGGAAAGGATGAAGCGAATGTCTGTCAGAATAGGGTTGGTAGGATCAGAATGGCAGTTGTCCTTCTGCAACCAGGAAATAACCGCCAAGGAATCACCCTCAATGACAATCCTATGGGCCTGAAGAGTCCTGACAACATAAGAAATGCCCGCCCAAGCTGCATACAGCTCAGACATCAAGACAGAGGAGTCAATGGATCCAAAACCTCCCGCTCCCAGAAGCTCACCCTGAGAGTCACGGACAAGGAATCCAGAACCAGCCGCTCTGCCACGAACACTGCCATCAAAATTGATTTTGACGAACCCTGGAGGAGGGGGATCCCAAGAGATAAGCACCGAATGACGGTTCGCTGCCGAAGCAGCAGGGGATCCCCAGAGGCCAGAGACATCAGAACCAACCCGAGCACAGTCCATGACCAAAGAACTGATTTTCCTCATAATTCTGAAAGAAGACACAGAATCGTCCGTAAAGAGAATCTGGTTTCTCGATAACCATATATGATAAGCCGTGGCAATCCAACATCTGCACCTCTGCGAAGAAGCTCTACGAATATCCCGAAAGAATGAGGAGCGAGGAGAACCCTGATCGTCCCTCCTCACAGAATAACCAGCCCTCTGCCATAACCAACTCACCCTGGGACAGGTAAAGATAGCATGATCAGAGGATTCGTCCTCCTCCCTACAAATCGGACAACACGGATGAATCGCCAGACCTCTTCTAGAAAGGAGAAGACAAGTGGGAAGGCAATTCCACAGAAGCTTCCACATAAATAGCTGCACTCTGGGGAGGGTGGGAAGCTTCCAAATCCAATCAGAATCAATCGAACACTGGGACTCCGGCCTGAAAATCATCATCAAATCCTTGATTGGAGCCCTAGAGACACAAGATTTCTGCCACAATCTGGAGTCAGAAGAGCAACCAGGGATAATGGGCATCAACATAATACGTCTGGCAAGCTCCAACCCAAAGAAACGGGTCACAGAGGGGATATGCCAGGCAGGGGGATCAGAAGAAATCAGATCCTTAACCCTAAGGTTATAAGGGATGTCAATGCTCATAAAAGAGGGCCATCGTGAGAGAGGAATATCCGAGAACCAAGTATCCTGAATAACATCTATAGATGATCCATCTCCCATCATACACGTAACATTACCCCTGATAGCCTGACCAAATCTGCAAACTTCCTTCCAAAAGGAGGAGCAACCACGTGGAGGCCTGATATAAGAATCCGGCACCCAGCCACCATACCTAGAACGCATAATAGTACTCCATAGACAGTGCGGCTCCAGAAGGAATCTTGAAGCATGTCTGGCCAGGAGGGCATCCCTTCTAACAATCAGAGACTGAATCCCAAGACCTCCATCTTGGATAGGCATGCAAATAGTTTCCCAAGATAAAAGATGCATTCCATGACCTTCTTGCGTAGAAGCCCATAGAAAATCACGGAAGCTTCTCTCAATCCTCTTAAGACAAGTAATAGGAATAATAGAATTAGATAGAAGATACATGGGAAGGGAGGAGAGGACCGAGCGAATGATAATAATCCTGGCCATCATCGAGAGGCCAGTAACCTGCCACCCCTCCATACGCTGATGAATCCTCCTCTCAAGCTCGCTGAAATCAGAACAACGGGGGCGCCTTCCTGTGATGGGAATCCCCAAATACATCAATCTGTCTGCCTGAGTAGAAATTCCTGATAAAGAAATAATGGCTTCCCTGATAGCTCTAGGAGTCTTCGGGCTGAAACATAAAGTGGATTTTAGAAAATTAACCTTCTGGCCTGAAGCCTGACAATATCTCTGGATAATAGAATAGAAAGACGACGCATTAACAATAGAAGCCTGGCCCAGAAGAATGCAGTCATCCGCAAACAGGAGATGAGATACTAAGGGGCCCTCCGCTCCAGCCAAATAAGGGACAATACTCCGATCTCTCTGCGCCTGATGGAAAGCCCGAGACAAATCATCCACAGCAAGAATAAACAGCAGAGGGGACAAAGGGCAGCCCTGCCGGATCCCCACGGTAGAGTGAAAGAATCTGGTCGAACTGCCATTAATAATAATGGAGAAGGATGGCGTCTGAATGCATGCCATAATCCACTCAATGAACAAGTCATCAATTCCAAACTCTATAAGAGAGCGACGCAAAAAGGCCCAATTCAGTCTGTCATAGGCTCTCTCCATATCAAGTTTAACAGCCATTAGACTTCTCCTGGCCGAAGCTCTCTGTAAATCAAACATAAATTCCTGGGCAATGAGAATGTTATCAGAAATAGAACGCCCTCTAATAAACGCCCCTTGTTCCGCAGAAATCAGGCGAGGGATCACCATAGCAAGCCGACGAGCCAAAAGCCTAGCACAGACCTTATAGAGCGTAGTGCATAGACTGATGGGCCGAAAATGCTGAGGAAGGGAGGCATCAGGACGCTTAGGCACCAGAGAAATAAAGGTCTGATTCCATTCCGCTGGAATTTGTTTAGCCAGGAACACAGACTGTATTGCCAAAACCACCTCCTGACCCACAATATCCCAATAATGACGATAAAAGAAAGGCGGAAATCCGTCAGGGCCAGGGGCCTTATTTGGGCCAAGGTCCCAAAGAGCCGCCCTAATCTCATCCGCAGAAATAGATCTGGCCAACAAACTGTTATCTGCTGAAGAGACTTTCACAGAATTTGAAGCCGGAGTAACAGGCCCTCCCGCACCAACAGAATCAGTCCATCTGGACTGGAAAAAGTGAAGAATCATCTCCCTAATAGATTGGGAATCCTCCTGAGAGTTGCCCTCTTCATCAACTAATCTCCGAATCCTATTGGCAGCACGCCGCTTCAGGGTTGCCTGATGGAAAAATCTAGTATTACGATCACCATCACAAATCCACTGAGCCCTGGATCGCTGCCACCAATAAACCTCCTGCTGACGAAGAAGAGAATGATGCTGAGCAAGCTTATCCCGAAGAGAAGAGAGGTCCGAGGCCTGCAGACCACCATCCAGATCTTCCTTAGCCTGAAGAGCGCTAATATCACTTTCAGTCTGATCAATATGTCTGACCAAATCTCCCAACTCCACTCTACTCCATCTGGATAATCTATTCCTGGTCATCTTCAGACGGCGAGATAAACGATAAACCGCATTACCCCTGACCGGGAGATGCCAGATGTGATGAATAATAGCACGAGCAGCTGAGTGGGCAGACCAAAACTGCTCAAATCTGAACTGCTTGCGCTGATGCTGACCAATCTCCGTAGAAATCAGAATAGGGCAGTGATCAGAAGCAATTCGAGGGAGATGAGAGACAGTAACCGCAGGGAACAAATGAAGCCACTGAACTGAAGCCATTGCTCGATCCAGCCTTTCCCAAACACGAGCTGAACCCTGCCGATTATTACACCAGGTGAACTGGGGACCAGAGTATCCCAAATCCATCAATCCAGCAGAATCAATGAAAGATCTGAATTCATTTATGTCAGCAGAGCCAGTAACTCGTCTGCCCCCTCGTTTCTCACTAGGCTCCGTAATGCAATTAAAGTCTCCAGCAATAACAGAAGGAATTCCTTGATCAAGAAGGGATCGAAGTTCAGACCAAAGAGACCTTCTCTCCCTATAGTCCGTACTGGCGTAGACTGCCGATAACAGCCAAGGCTCAGCAGCACCTTCAGAGACAATCATACTTATCTGCTGATTACACTGATGGAAAGCATCAATCGTAACCGCAGTGGAACGCCAAAGAGCCAGCATACCTCCAGACAACCCTTCAGCCTCCACGGCATACGAGGACCATGATCGGGCCATTTGCTTACGAAACCGAGCCAAGCTCTCACCCGATAGTCTCGTTTCCAAAAGGACACATATATCAAACTTATGTAGCTGCACCAATCTTCCAAAAGAGGACCGAAAAGATGGCTTTCGAGCACCTCTAACATTCCACAGAAGGATCTTCATTTACAGAGTAGGAGAAGTTAGGACCCCTCCATGGTCCTCCGACATAATGCTATCAGCAATACCCCCTGCCAACGGAGGGGAAACATCAACCTGAGGATCTGAACTGCCCAGGGGCCCATCCATCTCCACAGAAGAACCAGATAATACGGAGCTAGAATCCTGGCCTACCGAAGTACCATCAAACACAATAGCTGTAGGCCCAGAATCCTGGTTAGGCTGCCCCCTTGACCGGTCAACTTCACCGATCTGGCCGGATAGGGGTGGTTCAAGTCCAATACGAGAAGGAGCAGCGACCCCCCCTTTTTTAATCACTGAGGCCTTTCCTTTTTCCTTCCGGAGTGCCGATTTAGGAATCGACCTAGGAGGCAATGACACCTCAGGTCGGGCCCGCTTCAAGGAACCCGGGAACCCATCCCTACAATCCATGCACCCTTCATCTCCCACCTCCACCTCAAGAGAGGAGAATGGATTAGAAATCAAAACCCCATTGTTCAGAGAAGACTCCCTGGCACATTCATTTCTCTCTGACTGTTGCTTAAGAGACTTAAGTTTCAATACGGCACAAGGCACAGCCCCAGTCTTCAAAGGAACAGAGGAGGCCTTCTTTCCCAACTGTCTCTTAGCAACTCCAGAGCCTCCAGCGGACGAATTTGAAACCGTTGCCTGCCTTCGAGCCGTCTTCACCGGAGACTTCCAGCCTTCACTACTTCCCTCAGCCCTAAGTCGAAGTCCGTCCACAGAAGAAGGGGAAGCAAATGCGAAGGCTGCGGAAGATTCCGACACGTTCGAACGCGAGCTTCTCCTGCCTTCAGACTGAGGACCCGGAGCACCTCTCCTCTGTCTCACAGCTGCAAGCCATGGACCAAAAACAGATTCCGAAGCCTGATCCTCCTGAGCCGACGAGAGCGAGCAGGGACCTCCCAGATGGATTGAACCGCAGCTCCAACACAGCCCTTGAAGGTTCTCAAACGAGAACTGTTGCCAAAACCGCAGGTTCAAGCCTTGCACACGAGCTCCAGGACGAAGAGGGCGAGATAGATCAATCCTCATGCAAACCCGAGCAAACCCTCCTCCTCTGTTTCTCGCCATGGTAGCAGCATCAGAACAGACGAATTCCCCCGCCAATGCCAGAATTGGTTTGAGGAATTCATCTTTCCAGAATTCCAAGGGGAGGTTCGGCAGCCGAACCCAGACCATAGCCACCGGGACTGAGTCCACTGCCGGAACAAAATCCGGCCGCCAACCCTCAATACCAATGACCTGGCCATTGATAACCCACGGCCTTTGCAACACTGACTCCCGAGCTTCGGGAGATTCAAAACGGAACACATGACACCGGAATGCCATGCTGGTCGAGACGATCTCTCCTGGAACTCCGGCGCGTCGGAATTCTCTGAGGAAAGCTTCCGCCGGAACCCATCGATTATATGATCGAGCAATCACAG